>VWZW01008233.1:185114-362915 GCA_013397115.1 Edolisoma coerulescens | reverse complement strand
GGAAAAACGAGCGTTACCACCAGAAGAGCAGGGAGTGCCATCGAGGTCCAAGCGGTGGGGGGTGTGTGCACGCTGCCTGCCAGGGAGAGCCTGCACAGCTCTCAGAGGGGCGCGGCTCCACAGGCACAGCTCCCGCGGCGACGGGCGGCCGGACATGAGGTGGGTGGGCACTCAGGCAGGAGGTGCAGAACCCTGGACAGGGTCGAGGCAGGGATGACAGCAACGGGCTGGACCGGTGAAGCAGGGTTGGAACCACGTGGCTCAGGCAGGAATGCAGGGATGCAGCAGGCAAGGCATTGGACAAGAACACAGGCAGGCAGGGCAGGCAACGGCTGGAGCAGGTGAGGGAGAAGAGGTGGCAGGGCACGACACAGACTACATACAAGGCTCAGAGATCAGCCGGTGTCCAGCCAAGTGCCCAGCGAGAGGGAGGACGAGTGAGCAAGGGGAAGCAAGGGCCAGCAAGGGCAAAAATGAGGGCAAAAGAGCCAAAAAGCAGGCTGAAGCGAGGGCAAAAAAGAAGACAAAAAGCAGGCTGGAGCCAGGGCAAAGAGTCCCAAGAGGTTGTGACGCAGTTACTTTTATACCCCCTGGGTCCTCCCAAAGTCCGCCTGCTGACAGGAGACCATTGGCCCAGTCCGATGCTCCACTGTAGTCCATTGGTGGAGACCTTTTGCCATCCGATTGGAGAACCTCTCTGGAGGGTACAGGGTGCTTGGTGCTCCCCTGCTGATGCCTATCCCATGTGAGGTGTGAAATAGTTGCCAGGCAAAGTCCTTCCAGGAGAGGGCTTTCTCCCATCTTCTCCTAGTTGCGTCCTGCAAGTGCCACACATGCAACCCTTCCCCACATGCATCCGACAGTGTTGAGACAGAAATCAAAATTAAATTGGCTCCTCACACACAAGCTAGCAAGATTTCTATAGCTTTTTGTTGAACAGTCTTCCATGATTTATATAGCTTCATTAACAAATCAGACAAATCACATTTTCTGATGAAACACAAAAAGGAAAATAATTTTTTCATGGTAGTGTATATCTTGAAGAAGTTGGAAATAAAGATTTATTTTAAGTATTTGGGATATGTTGATTGGCCATAGGTAGTGCAATGTTGGAATTCATGTTTTAGAACCTTAAAGAATAAATAATGTCCAGAGTAATCTTTAATTTACTCTGCTGGCTTGTCAAACCATGTTGCAAAATTGCAAGACAATTAAAAATTCTTTTCTTTTCTCCTTTTTTTTTAAATTTTTATTTTGGAAGTATTATAACAGTATTCCTGTAAAAGTACATCTGTACTTGTACAATAGCACATTTTTATCCATCCTTTTATCCATCTTTTCCTTCTTGATTCAGGTGGATGCTTAATAATACAACCAAAGTGCAAGTTCCTCTGCTATTTAGCAATTCAGGAAAACTTCACCCTGCAAAGCTACTTCATTTAAAGCTAGAGCAATGGAGGTGAAGTTACAAGATAAAATTACTTCATCTGAATCACCAGAAGGTGAGTTAATGTCAAACAAATCATTTGGCAGCTTTCCTAGTGCTTTCTCAGATCCCTTGTTCATTTCTCCAAGCACCTGTGTTTTTAGAGAACTTTTCTTCCTATCTTCCTTTGTGTGACCTCTCTTCCATAGGATTTCTTTTCCATTTCTACACTTTCAGTGCTGATATAGGCTAGTAGTTCATAAATCATCTTGGGGATGTTCATGATATCTAAAGCCAATGACGTTTACAAATTCTGCAGGAGGTGCAGGATATTTAAAAAAACCTCTGTGTCTCCAGAGGAGAGTATTGTCCCCTGCTAATGTGTGAAAAGCAATACTATCAGTGCCCATACTGTGAGAAAACACCATTAACAACAGATACTTTAAATATTGCATGGGATAGAAGTACACTGAAGCATTTCTTCATTTTTGTAGAGATGTAAACTTTTGGATTTGATATTACAAAATATACAAGTCTAGTAGCTCATCTTGGGAAAAAGGTTTTAACTTCAAAAACATGGAAAAAGCAGACAAACTACTGATATTCTTAGCTTTACTTGTGTTTTTCTTTTCCTTTATGTGTCTTTCATTGCATTATAGTCTGTTTTCTCTTTGCTTCATTCTGTCTTGCTATTCCTCTGCAGTCAAGTAAATACTAGCATAATGCATAACAGGATATCATGCCACTTGGCTATGCAATTTTTCACTTGTGCTGTATTTCAAAAATGAAGCTCTGATATGAATTGAAAATGTGCCTCATCAATTTGAGAGACTCAGAAATTATATTTAGCATGCAAAATATTCAAAACTAGTTTTGGGTGGATGTAACACAAAATAACCCTGTGGGAGATTTGTCTTCACTTTTTACATCTGTGTGCAGATAGATAATGACCACAGATCACCTCTATATGCCCTTTTGACTTTCACTAATGCTTCCTCATACACAGAACAGTACCCCTGACCAGGTTGGCAAATATCTGTAAGTCTTGAGAAAAAAAAAATCGTTGTTAAGGATGTGCACTTTCTATTTACAGGTGAACCTTAGGCTCCTGAGACAAATACATTCAATGTACCTTTGCCAGCCATAAATATGAGCCTGATATCCAGTCATGACAATTCTGTTTTATTTTACAGTCTTGACCCACAGGAGACAGGAAAGAAATAAAATGTTAACAGGAATAACACTTGAGAGGTGAATTGATCTATCCCAAACAAAAGCAAGAACTTGAGATAAGACGTGTACTGTCTATAGCCCATTTCTTGTTTTGGATGCTCTCACCTGTGCTAAGAGAACTGAGTAGAGATGAGGGAGTGTTAAACGCTTCTCGAATAAGTTGAGGAAACAAATGAAATGTAGATCCTTTTACTGTCTTTCTACCAGAAAGGAAAGATGAATTGTAACATACATTTTCCTTAGTTTTGTTAGTTTTCAAAGATTTTCACTTGATATTTTTTTGTTTAACACAATTGGTTGTTAGTGAGAAATTTCCGTTTCTTCTCAAGGTACTATAAGGCATCTTGTCACATTAATTGCTTCAATTTCTTCTTCCTTTATGCCACCTTTTATTTTAGGACATGATGTCTATCAGAAGCCTAAAGGCTCTATTAATTAAGATCTGGCAACCAAGGAAATGTTAGCTGTGGAGTCTCTCTGAAATCTTAAGTCTGTGCTTTCTTCTGTCCTATTACATCATCACAGGTGTTTGAGAAAAGAGCAGAGGGAAGAGCACTCTCTTCTGAGCAGCTACTGGACAGCAGTGTTCTGAGACTTTGGAGGAATCTCATGGACAAGACTTCCAAATGTGACTGCTGGCTGAGTCATTTCTCCATCTAGGACTTTGAACCTGAAATACCTTCAAAGCAAACTACATTTCGGAAGGCATATTCTTAGATGTGAAACTCATGCTCTCCTAGACAGTTCAAATTTTCTGTCAAAATTACTGATTTCCTGCCATTGTAATGTTCTCTGGATAGTAAATGTAAGTTAGTAATTTGAAATGATACTATTTAGTATGCTGTCTTTAGACAGACTAAAAGGATATGATTTATTTAGCATAAGTGCATTTGATAGGCCAATATTGTATTCAAGATAATGGTAGTAAAACAAAAAACCTAAATATTCAGAAGACAAAAACAAGTCTTTTTCTACTAGTTTATATTGACAAGAGACAGGAACTTTGGAAGAGAAAGATTTTCTCTCAATTGATGTTATGCTATTGGAATCAATGACTTTTTGCTGAGCTGTTGTAGCTAATACAGTTTTCAATTTTTCAGATTGTCGAAATTCATGCTTGTTCTGGTTCTTTTGCTTCAAAGCAGATCAAAAATTCAATTAGACTCTTATTTCCAAGACTGTAAACTTAGTTATTGAAGTGTGATACAAAATCAGCAATTGTTGGGAGTGGGGACAGTGGGTCAATAATAATTCCGGTATTTGACACCATTTGGGACAGGGAGATTTTGAGATTAAAAACTGGTGCACTTAAAATCCTGTCCTTTTAAATTCTAAATTAGTACCTGGTAGCTACCAAATTCATCATCTAGAAAGGTAAATTTCTCCCGAGTCCTGATTCTGCAAAGATTCTCACACGTTTCCCTATATGCTCTATTACACTAGTCATTCAGTAATTATTTAAGTATATCAAACTTGATCTATACATGAGGTGAATCTAAAGGTACTCCGCCACTGTAGGACAGGGACTTCAGACAGAAATGTGTCTAGGTTTACTCCAGCCTAGGGAAATACATCAGAGGAACTGCTGACAGGTATTTTGGATCCTCAGTAACTTCTTTATGTTTGTCGCAGTGAACTATTTTCTAGTCTGCATCAATCTGTTATGAATAGCAAGGGCACAGACAAGTAAAAGTATTCTGCGTACTGAGATGGAGAACACTCATCAAAGACAGGGTTTGTGAGGGATGTGTCATTTTACAGTAATAGCTACAATTCACTGGTTCTTTAATGCAGTTTTTGTTTAGTGTCACTAGAGACCATCAGATATGGTCTAGTACAGGCTGGTGGTAATGACTTAGGTTTTAACAAGATGATGCTTCCAAGATAGGAAAAATATCTTGACATTATTTTACAGAAAATACTTAAAATCAAATTCTTTCAGCCAGTTCAGTTTATTTGATAAAAATGGCATTATTACTATTAATTTTAACAGTAATCCTGTTGCCACTAAAGTAAGGCCTCTAAGCTAATACTCTTTCTTTGAATAACTCAGCCATCTGGTCTTTTTTTTTCCCCATAATTGATTATTCATTTTAAAAAAAATATTGCTGCTGTGTGATTTTTTTCTAATTATTGTATTATAAATTGCAGCTTAATAAATTTTATTGCCACAAAAACTACAATATTAGATTTACACAGTTCAATTAACCTGAGAATGAGTATGTATAGGTAACTTCCCTTTGGAAAATCATGGATTCCGGATGACTTAATGAAAAGGTTTAATTGCTACTATTATTTCAGAAATATATTAAAATACTCAGTATTTTTATTATTTATTCTTTACAAGTGTAATTTCACTCTAGAGATACCTGGCTTTCTCATGCATGATGTGAACTTTTCAATGCCTGTTGTGAAGCTGCTCAGTTTACTGCCTAATGAATCCATATATTATCACAGTATAGCTTGACACAAGTGCTGTAGGCTTGCATAAGCAGGCTCATTTTTTAAGAGTAGGAGGCCATATGTGAAGGGAAAGAACACTATACTGCTCTATGAGAACTGAATGAAAAAATAATTGATCCCTGTGACCACACTAAGTCATGTCAGACCTTTGTGACACTTTGCAGTTGTTCAGCTGTTATTTGGCAGCTTGCAGTCAGCAGAAGGCCTCTTGAAGGTTGTATCTGAATCTGCACTACAATCAAGGAAGGAGAAGTCATGTAATGTCTTTCCAAGTTGATTCCATTTTTTTATTATCCAAAATCTAACAAGCTATTGAGAAATTTAATCAAGGAGGATTTACACAAGTTAGAAGTACCAGAGATATCTTGATAAATGTATGTGAAGAGCTAAACCAATTTACATTCCACCAGCAACTAACTTTGGGCAAAAAAAGAGAGAATGAGGGAAAACCCAGAGGTATAAGTACTTGAAACTAAAGCATGAAATAAATGAGGGAGGGAAGACAAAACACAAATATTTTAACTAAATTTAGATTTCTGGTGAAAAACCAAGATGAATTATCAATAGGTAAGAAAGTAGAATAGTTGTTCTTTTTTTTCGAATAGGCAATATATGCATATCACCTTTTGGTCTAATTGTGCTAATTTGCTCTAATTGTTTTCTCTGGCAGACTGATATTGTCAAGCAGCACTGTGTCTTTGATTATAATAATATAGTCTTAGATGTATCTTTAAACTACAGAAATACAGTCTACAAAACTGAGATAAAGTGAGTGTATAGTCCATAAAAAAACCACTCCTGGAGAGGAGTTATCATTAGCTTATGAGTTAAATGGGGGTATTTCAAATTGGGTTCCTCAGTGGTCTGACTTAAGCTTAATTTTAATCAATATTTCTATGACATTTTGAATAAGATGTAAGCTTACAACGTGAACAATTAAAACGAAACTAGAAGAGTCTGCAAATATTCGGGTTATCATTCTTCCTGTAAGACTTTGGCATGAGTACTTCAAATTCTTGAAGACATATTTTTCTTAATATTTGTGCAATTGTTCTTAATATTAGTTAGAAAAATGTTTATTTATTTCATTACATTCATTGCTTTCCTAAATTTAAAAATCTCTTGGTATATTTCCCTGAATTTCAACTGCATTTATTTTGACAACATGGAAAATTTTAATGATGTTGTTTTCTACCTGATTCTAAGACTAACTTTGGGTTCCAGAAGTGATCTATTTAAAAAAAAAAAAGTCTTATTTCACACTATGAACCTTATGGTTTGCTTATGCATCAGTAGTCGCTTTATAAGCAAACATCGTATGTCATGTAGATGTGGGACAATGTCAATCTCAGTGAGGCTTTTTACAGTACAGGTCAACCCCAGGGATGGTAACCTCAATTGTGTCCTCGATGGTGGCCTATTTATTCTACTTGATGTATTAGATCTATATCTGTAGTGTAACAATTGACAATTAAAAATTAAAAAGAAGGAGAGTTATTTTCCTTTCCCTGTGGGAGACACTGGGAACTCTAAGGCTGTAGGGAGTATTTTAATTATCTTGAAATTAAAAATAGCAAGTTATGTAGCTCCTTGCAATCTTAAATTTACTGAGGGACTAGGAGGACTGTTGTTTTCTCCAATTAGCCTGGTACAGTTTTGTATCATATTCAGGGAGAAAGACTGCATCAGTTCCTCTCCATTCATTGATATCATGCCTGAATTCACCCAGGCTTCTGACAACAGATAAATATGGATGTCAGTGTGATAACAGTTTGGAATGGGAGCAGCCTGGGGATTACTCAAGCCTCATTTGGCCATGTGATAGGAGGGAATCCCTAGCATACAGATTCTTTTGAGAAGAGTGTTTAATGGTCTTCCTGTCTTTGACTCCTTGTCTCTCACCTCTTTGTGGTGGTTCTGATAAATTTGACATTCAGGCGCATCACAATACCTTTCCAGTGTCTGTGGTATGTACCAAAAGTGTAGTGGGTAACAGCGCTCCATAACAGACAAATTGGAGATGGAAGGTGGATAAACAAAGTGATAGAAGATACTGCAGAAATCGCTGTTCATTCATTGATGTCAGGTCTGTGCTAAACAAAACAGTGAAAATGCTCCAGTTACCATATTTTATTTAAATCTCCATTCCTGTCAATAAGACTTATAACCTTAATCTTGACAAAAGAAACACAAAACCTCTCTACAAAAAGAAGTGAATATGGCTTCATCAGAGAAATTTGTTGCCTACAGCAGATGAGTTTCTACAGCATCACTGTGCGTATACTTCTGTAAGCTGAGATAGAAGCAAATTGCACTCCTGAAACAATCATCATAAAATCATAGAATATGCAGAGTTGGAAGAGACCCATCAGGATCATAGAGTCCAGCTCCTGGCCCTGCACAAGACACACCAAGATTCACACCATGTACCTGACAGCAGTGTCCAGATGCTTCTTGAACTCTGTCAGGCTGGTGCTGTGACTGCTGCCCTGGGGAGCCTGTTCCAGTGCCCAATCGCCCTCTGGGTGAAAAAGCTTCTCCTGATTTCTAACCTAAACTTCCCCTGTCACAGCTATATGCCGTTTCCTCGAGTCCTGTCACTGGACATGAGAGTGAAGAGATCAGTACTTGCGCCTCTGTTTCCCCTTGACAAACATGCGCACACACACACACAAAAAAGCTTTGCATTATAATAGCGAGAAAAAAAATGTTTCATATTTCTGTTAAAGAACTACTGGTTTTAATCTGAGATTTAAGGTTCTAATAGGGCATGCCTTTTGTCTGAGGCACTTTGCTCATTCTTCATGGAAATGGGGACTATTTGTGCAGAGGTGTCAGGATGTGTGGGATGTGGCTGTGGCAGGAGTTGCTGGTAACCCTTTTTCATTTTTGTTTTCTTTCTGCCTTCTTCTCCAGCATGACTGTAATTGCCTTTAAGATAATTTAGTCATTTTATTTTATAAAATCACTGCTATTACAGAGATCTAGTCTGCTCTTCATCTCTTTTTCCTTTCCTTTGTCCTTAATATCATCCTTATATGGTCTTAAGAACTGTTTTGTGTGTGTGTGCTCATGGTCAAAATGGATGTTTGATCGACTCTTTGAATGGAGCGTTACGTGACCATTTTTAATTGTAAAATCCAGAATTCAGCAATGGAATTTCCCACCAAATTTAGATGGTGTTGTATTTAACAGCAGACAGATTAGTAGGTGGTTAGGAAACTTTTCTCCCTCCCCCATTCTCTCCTTCCTTTTCTTGGTTGCTCTGTTTCATGCTCCACTTACTTAACATACACAAGCAGCCAGAAGACTGCAGCAAAAATGAGGAATTTAACCCCTCATTCTCCTCAGTCTGCTCTAGGACCAGGTGCAGAATTTGAAAGGCAGGATTTGGCTGTTGATGTTGATGATCCCAAAAGAATTTAATACTGAAGTATATAAATCCCAACTAATTATTAGCTGGGACTGTTAAGTCTAACTAAATAAAAAAGATTTATTTTGGATGGAGCTGGGTGAGGTTTGTAAAGTATGTAAAGTATCACCCGCTTCTTGCTTTGGGGAGTTGTGTGGATTTTATGGTAACAGAGCTGTGTTTCTTACTGAATGTGAACTATACTTTCTGGTCTAAAGTCTGATGTTTCTTTACTTTTCAGTGTAACTCTATTGGATCGGGAGGGACAAGGGAGTTACCCATCAAGATGTCTCACTGTGGTTGTTGTGACCTTGAGTCCTTCTAAACAACAAATTCATAGCTTTCTTTGAAGGCAGCAGTGTTACATACATTGAACTTTTGCAGAACTTCTTGGTCTTCCTCTGAATTTTGACTCACTGAAATTGTTCATAATAATCATGTGTTGCAAGCATTTCATTTATCAGCTTAAGCATGTGGGTGTACTTGCAAGCACAGCAGTTTGGAAGGAAATTTGCAACCTCATCTAACAAAATGCAAGCAAGCAAGCAAGCATTATCATAGACATTCAAAGCAAAAAACCAAAGCCTGCAGTGGGAGCACAGACACTCTTAGGGGGTGTGTTGCTGGGTTAAACTAGATATTGTGAGTGTAGTAGAAAATGATTTAGAGAGCTTATTTGGAAACGTGTAATTGTGTATAACACAAAACCTAGTAAATATAACAGAGCCATGTTGTAAAGAGGAGTGGGATAAGGAGACAGGACAGTCTTAGATGAATATGTGAAAAGAAAAAAACCCAAAAAAACTATTTAGCACATTTGTTGAAACACCCTCTGTGGTGAAGGAGGAAATAATATTGTATTTAGCAAATTATATGCCTTGCTACTTAAGGTCACTAGTACTCTGTTTAATAGTCTGATACTCAGTTTAGTGTTCTGGTATTTTATTTTGTGTATTTGTCTTTCCTCTATTGGTTATGGCAATTTGATATGTTTTGTTAGGGGCAAGATGAGATGAGCTTTATTTTGATGAGGCTTAGTAGAAGGGATAGTATTTCCTTTAAAATTATGAAATATAATCTACACTTGTAGACTACTTCCCCCCTAATATGATTCATAAGATTTTTAGATTTCAATGCCTATGATTCAATTTCTTCTTGAAATAGTGTATAGTTGATTTATTTTAATATCTATTATATCCACACCTATACATATGTGTATACATCAATGACTACATTACAACTAAAATTGAAGTTAACATGCACAGATTTTTATTTTAAAATATAGAATGGGAAATGGGCTATGAACATGAACATTGGGAAAGACATGAAAAATATATGACTTTAGGAGCATAGGTAAAGGAATTTTCCTTCATCTTGCATCCACTTCGACTACCTAATACTCCATTCATATTTCTGACATCTACAACATCACATAGAATTAATTCATGTGATAAAATCCACAATATTAATTATGCATATTGTGACAATATATATTCTTACTGAGTTTTTTTGATAATTTTATTTGATATTCTGAATTTCTTATTTTAAGACAAGGTTCAAAGATATTTCTCCATTTGCTTTCTCTTTTTTTTTTGTCACTTAACTCTCTTACACTTCTCTTAGTTCCTTATGCCTGCTAGACATTGCTCCTAGTTATGGATTGTATTTGTTTTTTTAATAGCCAGGGCCAAATTTATTTTCATCAATTCACCTCCTGTGATTAATTCAAGAAGTCTGTATACTTTTTTATTTCTGCTACCAGTTAGTGAGCTCTCAGCTCAGTATTTCTTCACAAGGTTGTGAACCTCTGTTTCATAACAAAGAGCTCCATCCACCTATACAGCTCCAGTCCTCAAGGTCAGCTATTCTTTCTCCAAGACTCCTTTGTATTGACAGCTCACTAAGTGCACAGTGATGGCAAATTTCATGAGTGTATATTCACTAGTTTGTCAGTATAATTAAATGAAAGTGTAAATAAAACTGATCCCAAATTGTGTTCTAGAGAAATTCATTAGGTATGTGCCTTACAGTCTCAAAATGCCTTTTTCAGTATAACTCACTTTGGGCTCTTCCTTCAGCCAGTTGCTCATTTACCTCATACATCTAACACTCATACTTCTCAGATTTCACCATTATTTTCCACTTGGTCTGATAGGAGACATTTGTAGATGTCCAGGGAGATTATTTTTTCTGGTTTCCTGAATGGACAGAAATGACGTGTTGAAGAAAGTAAGTACATCATGTCAGAATTATCTTTCTCTAGTAGAGTCATCTTTTATTAAATCCAATCTTTCATTTTAGCTCCCAGTTTGCTGAAGTTTTACCTTTTCTTCGGAGCAAGAAACCATATTTTTAGCTGAGAAGATAACTTCTTACCCTTTACTATTCCCCAACATATAGTACCTCACCTAACTTAGATTAATGTTAAAATATTGCTGTTCAACCTCAAGTTTAATATGCCAGGAATTTTCCATCTTTTACAACAGAAAACAGAGATGCCTACAACATAAGTGCATCTAGGTTTACCACTAGCTCTGTTGTAAATATTACAATTTGTATATGTAGCAAATACAAATATAAATAAATATATATGAATTTATTTTCCCTGCATGCTGTCTTTTCCCAAAAGTTCATTGTCATTGTGCTGACATCAAGAAAAGCATTTCTGTTTTTTTGACAAGTTACTTCTTAGGAGAAGAGCATGAAGTGGATCGAGAAGCAGCACTTCAGAACATGTGCTTCAGAACTTGGTGCTGACAGCAAATTGGCCTGACATTGCTATTAAAATAGATCTTTTGTGAGACAAACCAGAAAAACTTACAGAGGTAGAAAAAAAAATCTTCTCCCATTTTCTTCTATCTTTCATGGAGGATTTTTCAAAGTTTTCCTGAAGCTTTTGTTCAAAACACAAAGGTGGAGATTCGCTGGCTAGAATATCTCCAGGAGGTATCTATTTATTGCAGAGGGATTTTTATAGGCCTATTTCACTTTGAATGGATTTTGGCTGAAGGCAAAGCCTATGGATCACAGCTTTTGTAAAATATTTAAAGCTTTACTGAGACTTCTAGTGCCTTTTAAGTATTTTTTCCAATTTATATTAGTTTCTTACCAGGTGTTTTGCCCACCTGCCAACCAGTAATAGAATGTGAGAACAATGCTCTCAGTGATGGCGAGATTATACTTTTTTTAATCTCATAGCATAGCACCACAGTTTTTAATAGAGTGGTGAAACTATCTGAAAACTGTGTGTAGTGTAAGATGAAACAGAATAACTTTTTCAAATGTTCACTGCTCAGAAAGAAAAAAGTCAAAAATAGCTGGAAACAAGGATAATGAATTCAGCTACTAAAAGGGCAATTTTTTCCTCCATTTCAAGATTTTCTCTCTCCATCTACAATGTGAGAAGGAAAAACTCAGTACATTCTCCCTTCAATGTTTTAATTTTTCAAAAAGGTATTATTTCTTTCTTATTTTTGAATGGCACCAATTAGCATCAATAAAAACTTTATTGAAAAGTCTATTCTAAAAGATGATTCTGTAGGATCAGCCAGTTTTAGAATAGCCTAGATGGAACAAAAGTCAAAGTCATGGCATGGTATGACATCCTCAAGTAGTACTCAAGCACACCCTGCTGAAGCTTGTGTTACATAGTGCTGTAGTTAATGATGTACATGCTCAGATGTCAGGTATTATGGGGAGCTTTTGTGTAGCTTGATGCTGTCTGTGACATGCTGGCTACACATTAGGGTTGTAGCAAAAAAGATGCAGCCAGCAATAGGTCTTTGGGAATGCAAATATGACATTGGTGGCCTTGACAACATCTCATATTGGAGTCTAGTGGTCAGTCTTGCCATGCTAAAATGCTGATGTAGCTACATGTCCCTGAGAAAGATTGTTTCTGTGATTTCCCCTGGAATAAGGATGATGGTGATTTATGTATTTATTTAAAACTGGATGTGAAGTGTCTAAGCCCAGGTCTCTAAAACTTCATTAAATACTAGTTGGCATCTTGCTAGTCTTCCCCTGACTGGTCTCTCCTGCGATGTTCTGCTTCTAAGCATGTTTCAGCATTTCTGCACATCAAGGCTGGAAAAAAAAAAGTATGTCAGACAAGTTAATAGATGATAGTCCGTGCTGGATGTGCCTTTTATATTTCACAGAGAAAAGCACCTTTCAAAAGTCCTGCCATGATCAGTAACATTTCACTGAAGAACTTTTATTGCCATGGAACATCAGCTCTCAGCTTCTTAAAAAATCCACCAGAACAGAGAGCATGTAGAGCAAGATGATCACTGGTCAATGTGGCAGTCTCACAACTGTTCACAGTAACATGCTGTCTCTGCATGTCACAGTAGTTTCACAGTCAGCATGGAGAAAACCACATGATGGTGGGTAAAAGCATGACCAGTTTTGAGACTGGACCTTAAACCTTCTGCCTAATACAAAGTGCCCTATTGTGACGATGTAGCACAATGCTCTGCCTGGAATGGGGCAAACAACTCAAAAAATGTCCTATTTTGCAAAGCTATCATTGATGAACTGAGAGGGGATGGCATGCTGCTTTTGGTGCTGAGTTATGCCAAAATCAGTCTGACTCATCAACCCCAAAGTTAAACATCTTGATAGTGAGGTGAAGATGGGGCAGATATTGTAAAGCATTCTTATCTAAAAATGCTGATCTGGCACAGCTGGTGTGGAGACATATGACTGTCAGTCAAGCACTTAAACTCCAAAAGTCCAGTTCCACTTTCAAGTGACAGGTTCTTCTAACATAGCCCTTCTTGAAGTGTGTGTGGAAATTCCTCCTTTGGATGAGGAAGCCCCTCTAGGTTTCTCCTCAAGGCTAAGAGAAAGAGATTTGCCCACAGTCGTTGGTATGGGCATAAATCTCTACTTAAAATTTGGGGCTTTGGGGGTTTTGCTAGCTTTAATATGATTGTTTTAATATAATTGCTTTGACCTAATACACTATACTATGCTATACTATACGATACTATACTAGTAGTTCTGCAGTAAGTAATTCTGATTATGATCTTTTTGTCTAATCATTTATCACACTAAGTCATTAATTTTTGTAGAAATATATCCAGTTTGCGATCCTTAATCCTGAAGGACAAAGTTGTACAAATATTCCTCACACCTCTATAACCTCTTAGACTTAAACCGTTGGCGAAGTCTGGGGCTACGACTGGATCCAGCTGCACCCAGGCTCCTCTCTGAGAAGGAGTCCTTTCTGCACCTTGTAACTCAGTGGGAGAACTTCTCTAATAAATTTTGTCTGAAGCTCCCACTCCACCTGCAACAGTCAGAGGGGACATAAGAATTGCAATTTTGCATAAAATAAATCAATGTCTCACCTAGTAACTGCTCATTAAAATGTGGTTTTGTTTTGAATTTATTAAGGAGAATAAAACTAAACAAAACAAAACCTGTTTGATTTTGTGTAGAATGAACTGTATAGGTCCACTATTTCTATGCTTCTGCTTGCGAGACCAGAACAGCTATTGACTTATAATTGAATTCACTTAGAAACAATCAAGCAGACTCCTGGCAGCAAGAACTAGTAACTTTTACCCACTTGGAGGATACAAGGTTCTAGCTGCCAGGGAGCAGGAATGCTTGTTAAGCTTGAGAGTCAACAAGTTTGTGACAGGGATTTTGTCGCACAGATTCCAGTTTGGGTCAAAACTAGGAAAAGTGATATTTCTGTGTTGTAAGGTCCTTTTTTAACTTTTTTAAAGCTCTGTCAGAATTTCTGGTATTGAAGTGATATCCTAATGAAGTAGAAGCATGGATTCATAAGGAAAAAAAGTAAAAGGGATTTCCAAAGGTCATCTGCACCACATCTCTATCTTAAAAAGGATCATGCTTCCTTTTTCCCGGCAGTTATTTACCTGACCTGGCCTTGGAGAGAGGAATAAAAATCCCAAGCCCCTTGTGATGCAATTCCATAGACTTCCTCTGCAAACTAGCCCAGTGCTTCCCAGTAAACTAGTATTAAATAAAACCTTACAAATATCTTTTTTCCACAACCACAGTTTGACTTATTCCCCAAAGGCAGGGTGATGGAGCTTCATTAATCCTTTAGGTCCATGAAAGCTGCTATAATTTTTTCTTGCTGGTATTTTCCTTTCTGGCTGAAAACTCTGGTAGTTTATTCTCTCCTTTTAAGCCAAGCTTTCCTTTTACTGAACTATGTCCCTCATTCTTTCTGTATTTCCTTTCTAGACTGCTCTGGCTCACTTCTTTCTTAATTGTGGATGTGATACTCAGAGAAATGTTAGCACCTACTCAGTAGAATGGAAAGATTCATTGAATATGCATTACATTTCTTATAGAAATGGCTAAAGAAAAGGATTCTCACAATGGTATTTTCTTTTGTTGTATCAGGATGGCATTTTGAATTTTTGTAAAATCAGTGGCCAAGTAGAATACTCTCAGGCAAAAGTGCAATCTGTATTTTTCATTCATATTGTGGTTAAACCCCAGCCACTGACTAAGTACCACACAGCCACTTGCTCACTTCCATCATGGTTGGATGGGGGAGAGAATTGGAAGAGCAAAAATGTGAAAACTTAGGGGTTGAGATAAAAAAGGTTTAATAGGTAGAGAAAAAGCTGCTCACAAAATCAAAGCAAAACAAAGAATTCATTCACCATTTCGTATGGAGAGGCATATGTTCAGCAATCCCCAGGAAAGCAGGGCTCCATCGTGCTGAATGGCGACTTGGGAAGGCAAACACCATCATTCTAAACACCCTGATTCCTTCTTCTTCCCCCAGCTTTACACAGTAGCCACAAGACCATAGGGTCCAGAATAACCCATTGGTCAGCTGAGATCAGCTGTCCTGGCTGTTTCCCCTCCCCACTATTTGTGCAGCCCCAGCCTCCTTGCTGGAGGAGTAGTACCAGAAGCAGGAAAGGCCTTGACACTGTGAAAGCACTGCTCAGCAATAACAAAAGCATCTCTATATTTTCAACACTATTTTCAGCATAAATCCAAAACACAGCCCCATACTAGCTACTGTAAAGAAAATTGCCAAAACCAGAACCACTTAGAGCTGCGTAATAATTTTGTGGCAAAAAATCAGACTGATTTCTAGACTTTTCCTCTAATGTGTCAGCCTTTTCACATACAATGTACTCTCATTGCTGTGAAAAAAAAAAAACAAACCAACAAAAAACCAAGAAAATACGTCTATTTATACATAGTAAAGTTTTATGGATCTTCAAACTGACCACCCTAAAAGACAAAATGTTCATCACGTCCATTCATATGTCCTGTCCCATTTTGGATGATTAACTCTTCTCAAGTAATTGGACTTGAGTGGCTCATGATTCTTTATTGATTTTGCTTACATTTGTGTTTATTCAAGAAGAAGATTTGAGAGCATGTTTTTTCTTTTTCATCATATCTGTAGGAGGAACTATTTAACCGTCAAACTCCTGAAAATTCTAGAAATAGAAGACAAAATTGTTATCCTGAAACTGCTACTGGTATTTGAGACATCCTAAACTATCTTCCATGATACAAAATTACTTTTTCAAGTGTATGATTGTGAAGACTCTTCACCAAGAAAATTCCATCCCATAAAGCCTTGCAGATTTTCATAGGAAGTCAGGCCACAGAGAATGACTAGATGGTTCTGAATGCAGGCTTGGATTTTTGAACTGTCTGTTTTTAATGCTGATATTTTGTGCAATCTAGTAAAAAATTTTAAGGGACTGGAACAGTCAGTATCACAGTGAATATATTGTAGCTGGGCAATGTGTTCAGCAGTCTTTTTGGTAAGGTGGTAAAAACTGCAAAACCATATTGGGAGAAGATGCTATTTGAAATTTCCTGTGTAGTTCAGTATATTAATGCATCTGCTAGAAGGAAGTGAAATAGCAGATATTTTAGTGTCTTCTGGTATTCAGTTGTTTAAATGAAGATAAATACATTGTGTCCTTTTTACAAGCCTCAGATACAATTAACTTAATTACTAGATCTCTTTCTTTGACTTCTAATAGATCTTATTTTCAAGAACATCTTGCAGAAGAACAAATATCCAATATTAAATCACCACGATGTTAATCACCTAAAATTATTTGAGAGTAATAGAATTTATATAGCCTAGAGCTACAGAAACAGTCAGAGAATGACAGAATCACAGAATGATTTAGGTTAGAAGAGACCTCTGCATGTCATCTAGTCAAATATCCCCAGTCAAGCAGGGCCACAGGGAGTCAGTGTCCCAGAGAGCTTTTGAAGTTCTTCAAAGAGGGACACTGCACAGTCTCCCTGGGCAACCTGTGGCAGCACTCAGTCACACTCACAGACAAGAAGTGTTTTCTGATGTTCATAGGGAACCTCCTGTGTTTCCAATATTGCTCATTGCCTCTGGTCCTGTCACCACTGAAAAGAATCTGTTTCTTTCTTCTTTACACCCTCTCTTCAGGTGCTTAGCAAAATTAGTAACCTTACTGCTGAGCCTTGTTTTCTCCAGGCTGAAGAGTCCCAGATGTTCCAGCTTTTTCTCACTGGTGAGATGCTCCAGTCTCCTGAACACCTTTGTTTCTCTTTTCTGGAATTTGTCTAACACATCCATGTCTCTCTTGCACTGCAGAGCCCAGAACTGGACACAGTACTCCAGCTATGGTCTCAGCAGTGCTAAGCAGAGGGACTGGTTCACCTCTGTTGATCTGCTGGCTATATGTTGTCTAATGCAGCCCAGGATACCAGTAACATTTGCTGCAGGGGCACATCACTGTTTCTTGTTCAACCAGGAGCCCCAGGGCATTTTCTGCCCAAGTGCTTTCCAGGTGGTGTGTGGGGCTGTTCCTCCCCAGGTGCAGGACTTCTCACTTCTCTTTGCTGAGGTACATGTGTCTCCTATCATCCCATCCCTCCAGCCTGTCAGCCTCTCTGCATGGCAGCACAACTCTCTGAGATATCACTGCTTCTCCCAGTCTTATGACACCTGCAGACTAGCTGAGTGTACATGTTGTCCCATCATTCAGTCCATTGATTAAGATATTAGGCAGGACTGGACCCAGTATGGACCTCCGGAGGCCACTAAACACCAAAAATGGCTACTGCAGTCATTAGTACGCCACTGGCTCCCAGTGATGTAAGGACACTCATAGATTCACCAAATTTAAGGAATATTATTTTCCCTTTCTGTTGTGTCTATTTCTAAAAGCAAACATGCCCTGAGACTTAGAAAAGTAACTGTAAAACAAAATAGGTAGCCTTGTAGTGGATTTGGAAAAAAGGAGCACTAAGCCAAAATACTTTCCAATTTCTGAATACAAAGCACGTTTTTTCTCTCTGTGGACACTTAATGTGATGAACAGTGCTGCATGCATACAGAACTTGTTTCCAAACATTGCCAAACTCAAACAAGTAACTTTTTTTCACTTTTGCATACAAGGAAATGTATGATTCTTGTTACTCTTCCAGCAAAGTTTCCCAAATTGGCCTGGGTCTCTCTTGTCTAGCCTAGCAAAACGTCTTTCCTATCTTTTTGCTTTGGTATGCAGTGTTGAGGTACTCAAGTTAGTGTTTTCCTCAGTGTCATGCAATAAGTTATTTTGAATATGGTTCCACTGAGAACTGCAGCCGAAATAGTACCATACTAGCTGTCAATATGAATGATAGCTTCTATTAAGTAAACAGAGAATTTTGGGAGTGGAATTCGTCTGTCTCTCAGGGAAAGAGTATTTTCAAAACAATATATAATAGATAATTCATTTTTCCATCATTTTAATTTGAGTACTTTCTGCAATAGTTCTTTGCTTACTGTCATTTGATCATTTCACTTTCTGTAAGCACTACTGAGATTAATTATTCTTCCTCTTAATTTTTTTTTTTCAGAGAAATGACAGTTAAATAATTAGTTAGTAACCCTGCTCTGCATTCTTGTTGAGACATGGAGTTGACCATGACATTGTTTGATCAAAACTAAACTTCCAGGTAACGCATAGATCAACATAAGCATATTTTCAGTAAACTTTTTCTCATCATTAGGGAATATCTCCGTAAGATGTAACAGTCAATGTGAGATTGCAAGTGTATTTCCTGTTAACATTTTGTTTTATACTTAATACCCCTAAGACTACAAAAAGCTCAATTTATCATCTTGATGAATTGGCAATGAAGGATTTGTTGAAATAAAAAAAAAAGCTGTATTTGTGATTCTTAGAAGCATAAACAAACAATCGAGTATTGCAAAAGTCTTCGAAGTAAAATGCAAAACAAGGCAAAACAAAACAAACAAACAAACCCACAACAGTCTCCAAACTAAAAAACATGGCGTCCAAATTGTCTTCAGTGTGTGATTCTACAGGCAAACAGAATTGAGAGAAGGTAGGGGGCTTTTTACATATTCTTTATATTCTTGATATTTTAAACTGAGAAGAATATTGTTTGTCTCCTTCTGAACTGTGCTTTTTTGGCATGTGGTACTGGAAAAATGGCTAACATATTCTACTTTTTATAGCCTGGAGATACTTAATTTGTGAAAATAACCTATGATGCCAATGTCTTTACTTAGCCAGAAAATTTTCAATAATTACTTTTCTGGGGAGGCTTATTCTGTGTTTTTAAGGAATTAATATTATAAATGCAGTATAGATTTGATCAAAAAGGGAAGCTCTTCCACAGATAAATTCCTCTAAATTTTGTCTTGTCACTGGGAAATGAATATATGACCTAATAATCATTTTGTTCACTCTTCTTACCTAACTACTGCCTAGTTAATACGGCTTTGTTACCATTGAATCTAACATCTTCTTTCAATCTAGAAAATCCACCAACTTTAAAAGGAATGTGAATGTGTAATTTAATCTAATAGCCTCCAAGTAATGCACTCTAATTACAGTGGCCTTCTTGAAACTATGGAAAACTTTGAATCTTAGTTTGAATAACTTATGCCCTTTGTAATGTGATTTTGCAGTGATGATTACACTAATGCCATGGGCTATGAATTCTAATTGAAATCAACTCTGGAGTCAATTGGGGGGAAAACTGCTCAATTCCCATTGGTCTCATTGAATATCATTACAGTGAATTCTTTCCTTGGAGTCAAGGCCACTTTGAACTGTTCTGTCTTTCTCTGTTTCCATGTTTCTTTATACCATCTCAGTCGTGCTGGTTTAATTTTTATGAAACTGCATGGCCAAACAGATCAAGGAACTGATCCAGGATTTTTAATGTTTGTATCAGGATAACTGAAAACATATTTGAAAAGCTGGTGTACTTTGAGCCATCTTTGTTATTCAGCAAAATGATTGGATTACTATCAGATTTATTGCCAGGATAAGTTAGAGGCAGGTTTGCTATGAAGGGAAGGAGATGTTATGATTTGTGCCATGATAAAGTTAAGTTCAGGTAACTATTTCTGAAATTTCATTCTTATATTTCTACATTCTGATACTAATTTTACTTGCACAAACCTGTAACAGCTCCATCCAAGAAATTAAAAACTGCTTGACATTCGTATCCATCTCTCATTGTGTTTCAGTCATGTCTAGACATGAGTAGAATCTCTTACTGGATTTAGAAACCTTCCTCTTCCATTTGTGCCACTCTTTGTCCAAGCAATAAATAAATATATCTCTTTGGATTCTAGAAAATTATCTGATTTTCTATAGGGTTGTTAGCCAAGTAAAACAGCAGACTAGCTGATATACAATTCCTATAAAAGAAAAAAGGAATATAACTGACAGTAGTCAAACATGTTTTATTAAAAAAATAGTGTTCTAAATTCTTCATTCTTGCTTTGAAATTTTTGAGTTTTATTTAGGACTGTTAACTAGGTTGACTTTTTGAAGGTTTTTTGTTTTATTGCTTTATGATCAGACAAAAAAATGAGCATGCTCATTATAGAATATTTGTATTCGAAGGCAGTAAAATCTATTCTCAAATGTGATGTAGTCATATGCAAAGCAATATATTTATACACGAAGCCTGGGAGATGTTATCCTGGAAAATTCTTTGTAAAGGGCATGGAGACTATCAACTTAACATGAACTTCTGCTAAACTGATGTGGCAAAAATTTTTTGTATGATACTCTGGTGTATTAGGAGAGTGACCAGATTAAAGGAGGTTATGTTATCTTTCTTTCTCAGGACGTATCAAGATATAGAAATAAAAGTCTTACAGCTGAGACTAGCTTTCTAAATTTTTTAGCCTTTAGTTAAATTCTGAAGGCATGTGGCAACACACAAGTCAGTGGAGGGTAAGAAAAGGAGACATTTTTGGATAAATTCTTCAGTTTTTGGGGATGATGTATGTCTCATACATGTAAAACAATTATTATTTGTTGTGTTTAACCCTAGTAGGAAGTTCAGTCCCACACAGCATCTTGGTTACTCGCATGCAGCAGGATGGCAGAGAGAATTGGAAGTGTAAAAGTGAGAAAACTAGTGGGTAAAGAAAAATCTGAGCATGCAAGCAAAGCATGCGCAGGAAAGCAGGACTTCATCAAGAATAATGGTTACTTGGAAATAAAAACACCATCTCTCCAAATGTCACCCTTTTGCCCCTCTTCCAACACAGTTTTTATCACTCAGTACAACATCTTATGACATGAAATACCTCTTTCATTAATTTGCACAAATTCTCCTGGCTGTGTCCCCTACCAACTTCTTGCCCACCCCAGCCTAGACACTGGAGGGGCAACATAAGAAACAGAAAAGGCCTTGATGCTACGTAACCAGTGCTCAACAGTGCGTTATCAACACAGTTTTGATCACATGTACCAAATATAGCACCATGCAAACTACCGTGAAGAAAGTTAACTCTATCCCAGTCAAAATCAGTACACTTTTTTAAAAAGAAAATCTGGGTCACCACTATTGTAGCAAATGGACAAATTTCTGACAACTTTTTACAAAGACTACATGTCCTAATAAAAATTATGAAGAAATTTGGTATCGTGTTTTCTTCTGCCAACATTTGTACTGTTGCTTCTAGTAAGAGCCCTCCCCAAAAATTTCAGTCTTTTACCAGGGCCCATACAGCAGTTAGTGTGAAGTGAAACCCTGTTTCAGGAAGCTTCTTGTTTAAGAACTGTTCTTCCATTTTAGGAATATATAATAATGACTGAGTGAAGTGAGTTTGTAGGAATCATATGCTGAGAGCTATACTAAGCTATAAAAATAAACAGCTACTTGAGTACATGATGGGCAATGGATGGTGATAGTAGAGTTTAGAGAGACAGAATCAGAAGGTGTAGACAGACAGAACTCAAAGTTGTTTTTCCACTTTTTTTTTTGCTTTTTGGTGGAAACAAGCCACCAACCAAAGGTTTAATAAGTCTGCTGCTCAGTTACCACTTGTCTACCAGAAGTACACATTCATTTACTGTTATTAGAACTAAGCTGTTGTTTGAGTTGATTCTTCAAGTGAAGAAAAGTTGGTTGCATGAGGTGAAGGCTGAGACAATGTCTTTATAATTACACCAGAATGGGATGGAAAGCTTCCCTGATCTGAATTGCATAGGCTGATTTCTCCTGTTGCACTGTATCTATGTGTCCCATGAATGGAAAGGGCTATTTGGAGACCTGAACCTTAAGAAATGAGGCAGGCAGAAGAGGCAGGATCTGTGTATGGAAGTATATATTCATAATGTATTCTTTCAGGTTGTGGTGGGATGACTCCATCCAGCTCCTACTTCCCCAAACAGTAGCTCACTCATTCCCTTACACTGAGATTGAAGAGACAGTCAGGAACATAGAAGTGAGAAAACTTGTGGGCTTAGATAGGCGGTTTAATAAGTGTAACAAAGCTGCACACACAAGGAAAGCAGATTAGGAGTTAATTCACTACTCCTGTTGAAAGGTAGATGTCCAGCTGCTTTCTGAGAAGCCAGGCCTCAGAATGCTAGGGAAGACTGACACCATAGCACTGAGGATCAGCTCTTCCTCCTCCTTTCATTGAGTTTTCATTGCTGAGCAGACACTGTAAGGTATGGAATATTGCTTTGCTCAGTTTGTGTCAGCTGTCCCGGCTGTGTCCCCTCTCAGACTCTTGTGGACCCCCGACCCACACCTATAGAATGGCAGAAAAAAAGTCCTTGATGCTGTGCAAACATGGCTTAGCAACAGCTAAAAGATTGGTGTCTTACCATCACTGTTCTAGTCACAAATACAAATCACTGCACCATATGGGATGATGTGATGAGAGTTAACTTCATCCCAGCCAGACCCAGCACATAGCTGCAGAGCTTTGTACCTTTGCTCCATCTCTGGAAACAGGAGAGAGGTAGGGCGAGACAGAGTGCTATGCTACTGCACTTCACCTGGGAGCTTAGCAGTTCCCAGTGCCACAGAAGGCAAACAAAAGGCAGAAGTTAATGACTGGAGTCAGGCTCTTTAGTAGTCAAGTAAAGGTACATTTGCTTCAGACTAATGAAACTCAAGAGGAATATCTGTGTTTCTAGTTAGCAACCATCTTGAAATAGAGGGCTTCAGTGATCAAGCAGGCATTCTGTCACTGGACAAAAACATTCAACATTCAATGTCCCCAGTCTCTTCTGAGATGAATTAGGGCTGCAGGTGAGGCAAGGCAAACTCCTCATCCCTTGCTATGAAGGTTTTTGCAGATTCTGCTTGCTGAACCAATTGTGCGACCAGAGACTCTTGCTTGTCACAGGACCAAGATATGGCTGAGAGATGTCCTTGCTGCTGTATCAGAACCTGATGCTCGTAAACCAGTGTGCTTCATGTTGTTTTAAAGACCTGAATACTTGGAAGTACTGGGGTTAACAGCCATTGAAGGTGACAATAACAATAGCAGCAAAATGCCTATTTTGTTGCCTGCTTTGAGCTGTCCCCATATCAATAATAATTTATGTAACTCAGTTCTTCTGTGGTTGTTTTTGACAGCCAACATCATTACCTCTATTAATGAAGTAGGAAATAATCCTCCACTGTGTCTACACTGCAGGCATTCAAAGGGTAAACCTGGAAGTAGAATCTAATTAAACTTGGTTCTGTCTTCTATCACCCCAGAAACCTGCTGGAAGAGGTTTCACAGAGATTGAATAGTATGTTTTGTGAAATTCTAAGCTTTGAAATTGATGATCTTACATACTGTTAAAAAAATTAATACTGTTAATTATTATGCTTAACTTGATACATGAAACTATATGCCATTCCTTTTTCTTTCCCCTCAAATGGCTAAAGCCTTCAGAACCATATCCATCAAGAAATTAATACATAGAAGTATGAGAGGAAGAGAGATGGGAGACACAGATTAGATGCTGGTTCCTAAGAATTCTAAGATGCTTGGGGGAACGCACCCCTCCCCTCTTTTTTATTTCCTCTTTCCAATGATTTCCTTGCTCCTACCCACTAGTAACTTGAAATTCTGGCCAAGGCAGCAATGCTGAAGTTCTGTTAGTGAACCTATAGTTACAGGTTTTTTCTTCAGCATTGGAAATAAGGATATACACACAGCACCACAAGTAAACCTTTCCCTATGCAATTTCCTATCACTTCAATTTTCCTTGTACTCAAGAGAGCTGGAAATCTGACAAGTATTAAAAACTGTAATCTTATAAATGTCGTTCTAAGATAAGTGTATTATAAGTTATTTTTCAGGATTCCCTTCACTGAAGCCTAAAAATTTATAGCATTGGATGTTTTACTGGTCAAATTAACTGCGAGTGCACCTTGAGCTGCTCCAAGCCACTACAGCAGCACTGAAGTCAGTAGCTGACAGTGACAATTCTGCACTGTCACACACTCATGAAAAGGGTTAATCTTATGCTATATCTTGCCCAAGGTAGTGTCTGACCTACATGAATTAAGCAGGTTAATTTGTTATGTGTGTGGATTAGCATTTAGTTGAAGTCAAAAATGTGAGCTAGTATGTGAAAAGTGTTCCTTTTTCCTTGTAATTAGACTTTGAAGGCTTCAGCTTCAGAAGAGCTTCCCTAAAACTTCAGGCTATGGCTGGGGAAATAAAATAAATAAAGCAGATGAATGTAAACCACTTTTTTGGCAAAAAGCTGGAAGCAAAAGCTTTTGATGTGCCTGAACTTTAACACAAACATGAATCATGTTTAAGGCCAGTCATTCACACTGAACTAGTTCAAAATGCACTTCTTTCCAAGAATGGCTTTAATCCAGGCTGCCATGTGAAAGAAAAATTTTGTTCTGCTTCAGCAGTGTAAAGGCACTGGGGCTTCTGAGCACTATCATCTCAAAACGTAATTTCCCTTCAAATGCTTGTGCTGGTTATTATCTTTCTGGTTACAACTGAAATAAACCATTTATGTTCCAGAAGGAATGCTAGTGCTTGAACTTCTAATTAATTTTGAATGCTCTTTGGAAGATTAATATAAAGATGTGCTTTGGTATATGGCTGTGATTGTGTATCTCAGTATATATTTTTTCCATTCACAACCAAGAAATTAATCTTTCCCAGTATATCCTTCAGTTCGTCTTTAATTTTGTGCAGTGGAGTATGACAACATTTTTCACTCTGATATTTCCTGTATGGAAGGGTTTCAATTAGACGTAGACCTCTGAGACATTCTTGGAGAATTACATCTTGCATACTGGAAGAATTTAGGGGAACAGAAATACTGTAAAACACAATGAATGCGATGACTGCGTTAAACACCACTGAAGCTCCAAGACCTCTTAGAAAAACACATAGAAGTTCCCTATGAAGTACTGTGGTATCAGCAGATGAAACTGCCACTGTTGAGTACTTATGATTTTAGATTGAGAGAAAGAAGAAGGCAAAAATAAACTAGCCATATTCTGAAAAGCCTTGGATGGAAAGGACACAGAATCAGCTGAGGTCCCATTGAGCATGCTGGAGATTAATACATTCATACTAAAGATGAGCTAGCATGAGTATGAACTGGGAATTTTTGTGGTTTGCAGTAATGATCACTGGTAATTTTGCCACACTGATGTTAGTAGAGCTGGGTTTAAACTTACTTCCTAAGTTACATGACTGCTTGACATTGACATTCTGTCTATATCAAGAACAAAAGACTCTCGTCTGAGGTTTAGTTCACTTTTAAGTGACAGCGAAGCCAGTTAGGAAGACATTGAGTGAAATATAGCAAAGCTGGAAAATCAAGAAGCAGAAGTAAAAAAAATACATTTTTAAATAAAAAAATGTTTCTACAGAAATTTATTTTTTTGTTAAGACCATAGAAGTTTTTAATACTTAAAAGTGCCGAAAATAATTGGGAATATTTTGAGAACAATACAGATGAAGCTAAAGAAAGCCAACATAAAACTTGCTTGCTGTTCAGTTTAAGTTCTGCTAATTTCAAAGCGAATTCTGTAGTGGCTTCCTTCCAAAGTTCAATGAACAACAAGACATTCAAAAATCATTACTATCAAAAATAGCACTAAAAAGACAGAGCTATCAGAACCTTTGCTTGGATTTGGACTTTAAATTTAAATCTTTGTGCTATGTAAGACTGGAATTACAAAATACCAGAGATATTTTGGGAAAGGACAAAGTAATTTTCTCCTAAGTACACTGTAGCCAGACATTTTGATGTTTCAGTTTTGGGGTTTGGTTTGGTTTGGTTGCGTTTTGGGGGTTTTTTTCTCCTTGAAATAAAATTCCAGGCAAAAGAAATTCCTTTTGCAGTGATTTCATTTGATGTATTTGTCCATTCTGCTATACAGGATTTAATCTATACCACTCTGAACTTGTCCCCTTTTAGCTGAAAGGGATTGTTTCTACAAAAGGAATAATTTTTCTTTTACTTTTTTCTGCCTCCTTTCTTTTTGTGATGAGTTGGCCCCCGCCAGCAGCTAAGCACACACAGAAACTCATTGCTCCCTCCCCCAGCCCAACCAAGTAGGACAGGGGAGAGAATAGAAAGACTGAAATTAATAAACTCATGGATCAAGATACGGACAGTTTAATAGATGAAGGAGAGAAAAAAAAAGCTACACAATGCAATCTAATCATTTGCCATCTCCCATGAGCATACTGATGCCCAGACAGTCTCCACATAATGGCCAACTTTGAAGCCAAGGAGCTCCACACCTTTTTTCCTCTAGCCCAGTTTTAATGCTAACTATGATGTTATATGCTATGGAATTTCCCTTTGAAAAAATTGGGACAGCCATCCCAGTCAACTAGCAACTCCTTTCTGATACCCATCTTACTCTCTGTGGAGAAATGGGGGTGCACAACGGGAAAGGAGAAACCATTGATGCTGTGCAAACACTGTTTAACGGTAGTCAAAATACTGGTGTATTATCAATACTGATTTAGGCACAAATCCAACCCACAGCACCACAGGAGCTGCTATGAAGACAGTTAACTCAGTGCCAGCCAGATTCCGTACAGTCTTAAAAGAGCTTGCCCATTTTCCAGGCCACTGAGTAACTGCATGTTACCTACCTAGCCTCTATTTTCAGTTTCCAACAAATAAAACATACACTATTGTTTGTTATGATCTTCAGCTTTTTAAAATTTTTGTTCAAGAATTGAGAGGTAAGGAGGTGTTATCTGTTCGCAGTTTATAAAGGTATTTGTGATCTTTCATGATAAGACTAAAGACATTTAATAAGTTAGATTTGTTTCAAATAAAGTTTGTACCCTCCAGAGCCTATGTTTTGTTGGAGGAACATCAGATAACCACAATGTTGGAAATGCAGAAGTACTTTAAAAAAATGAAAAGTAACTTTTATATTTACTTTTTTTTTTCTGTCTTAAAGAAGCAGTAATGGAAATGGAAACCATGACTGTTCATGTAGCAGCCATTACCTACTTAAAGAGCATTGATACTTCCCAGCATGGACGGGATTGCTGAAAAGAGAAGCCAGGGAGTTCACACCTATTAGAGAGCTGGGACCAGAAAATGTGGTGGGGGTGGAACTTCCATGCTGTGCAAATTAGTCCTGAAATTACATTGGCCTCTTACAGCTACTGTTAATCCAGTGTTCTTTGCTGGTTTTCTATGAGATGAGTTTAATGGTAATTCAGCAAAACAGCAATAATAGAGCTGTATTTTTTGTGCACTACAGCTGAGCTTCATTAAAAGCTTTAATCTAAAGCTCCACCATGGGAAGTCTCACAGAGCTAAAATGGGAGGTCTCCTAAGAGCTTTTCATTTCAAACTCAGGTCATACCTCATAAGCACTCTTCAGTTACTTTTTTTTTTATTTAGGACTGGAGTGTTTTGGGTTTTCTTGTTTGTGTCTTCTTTCCATCCAATGATACTGTAAAAAAACTTTGCAATTACTTTTGAAAAAATAAGGCTTAGCTCACAAAGCTCAGTTTTAATGTGCTGCGAAGTGGGACAGAAAGAATAATTTTAGAAGGGGAAGATAGGGGCTGACCAAAGTAGGGGCTGAATGTCATTTCACATTCATTGCTGTAGAGATTGATGCAGTTTATAGGGGTAGCTGGAAAGGTCACTAGCTGATAAAGCTATTTAATTTCATTCTACATTTCTGAGTTCTTAGGGATGGGGAAACAGAAAGTCCCTTTATCAGCATGGGAATGCCTATGAATTTATGGGTTGAGCAGACCTTCATTTTGAGGACAATTTCCTCTAAAATGTAAAAGTCCCCGCCCACGTCTCTGTTTCATGTAGAGAAAACAAATGAGAATCCAAGAAGATTCTGTGTTACCTTGCAGCTGAAGCAGCATCCCAGGTTTCAGTTGTACAGAATTTGTTACCTTGTACTCATTTTGCATGCACATATTATTGATCTGCTCATTAGCGTGTTCTTAAATCCTTTTTTACTTATCTGTTCATTCCAGGGCCTGAAATCTCAAGGCAAGGCTTTGCAGCAGTAATGAACTTCATTCAAGCATTTTGTTCACAGTGGATCAATTACAATATTCATTCACTATAAAAGTTTGCATTCAAAGAACACTAAAGTTATAAATTAAATGAACAGGTTCCAGTGTGCTCATAATCAGACTTCCCGTAACATGTTTAGCTGGGATGCAGCTCTACAGTGTAACCAAGAATGACACTGGTGTATTAAGGGCAGGGTAAAAAACACAACAGTGTGAAAATGGTTCAAGGCATAACAGTAGAAACACTACAGGAATTTATCTAAAGGGAAAAATGAAGTGGAAAATGCATGACTGTGTGTCACTACACATGACAAGAAAGTGTCCCAGCTGATAGGATTTGGAGCTGTGGTTTGGGTATTCCCACTCTTATTCCTGATACCGCACTGCTGGGTGAGCTACCAGCTTGCTGTGCCTCCATTTCCCTGTCCATTGAATAGGGTTATGGCATTTTTCCAAAAATACTGTAAATCTCTAGCAGATAGTTATTTCTCACATATCAAAACTCACTTTTCCACCAAATCCCAAGGGATCTTCCCAAAGGATAGGAAGAGAAAAAAAGAACAGAAAAGAAAAATTAACTTTAGTGGAATTTCTAAACAGAAAATGTATTCCTTTTTCTTGTAAACAGATTAGGGCTTTTTCTTTTGGATTTCTTTTTGGCTTGTGCCAGCTCTGCTGTTTTGTACTGTTAAGTGAATGCAAAGTTCTTGTGTATTTTAATATCCTTCTTGAAGCCAGAAGAAATCAGAGCTTACATTTTACATAAAATGATCATTTCTTTATAAAATCAGTTACAAAAATACAATTTCTTTGAGAAAGTCAGAACAACATCCAGTACCTTGGGCCAAACATACATGCAAATGGTGTGTGTGTATTTTTATAAGGAGGACATTGTCTCAGCCTTCACCTCATGCAGTAAATTCACTGTATTGTATGTACTAGATGTCATAAAGTAAATGTGAAATTCATGCCTGATTAGGTATGATGTAGAATTAAGAAGCAAACACTAGATTTTGTTTCTGTCAATCAAAGCTCAAGCAGATAGAAATAGAGGCTTTCTCCAAGACTGCAGATTTCTTCCTTAGAACCTCTGAAGCAAAGCATGCACCAACAGAAGCACAAAAGCAGAAAAGCAATGGCCCCTCTGTATCCCCACGGAGCTAAATTTTAAACTTGAATTAATTCCATCTATCAAAGTACAAGCAGCAGCTTTGCATATGCTCTTTTATCTCAGTGTAGCTTATGGATGTGGGTCTCAGTATTTATTACCCATTTTACTGTGCCATTCCATTTTCTATGTGAATGGTTTCATAATGTCTGCATGTGAGCACACGTTTGTTTGAAGTATCTGCCTAAGCTAAATAACCTTACTAAAAGTGAAAGGAAATTGGATTGATTTGGGATTGTCTCCATTCTCTCTTTTGTGTGCTCTTCATTACAATTTGCGTCCTGTTTCCATCTCTTGTAAGAAATGTTTTAACCAATGTAATGAAAATCTATGATCACATAGTCTTAAGATTGCTCATAACCATTACAAGTGCCTAGAATTACTTTTATTATAGATTTTTCAGGATTTCCAGGAGTTAATGCATGCATATGTACAATATAATTGCTATATATGGAACTATATGCAAAGCTTCTTATTTTCTCTAATAAGAAATTTTGTGTATGGAAAGTAGAAAATACTGCTGGTTTTAACTGTTTTATACATTGCCTTCAAGCAAATGCAAGCTCCAAGATTTCTTGAAATCCCTGAATACTGTGATGTAAATTGAAATCAGTTTCTTAATTAGTGATCAATTTGTATTCATTAAAACTTGAACTTAGGTCCCTCATATTGAATACCTTCTGCAGCTGTTGGTCATCAGTGAAAGTGAGCTAGTTGGGGACATCAAGATTGGAGGCGGCCTGGGCTGCAGTGATCATGCATTGGTAAAGTTCATAGTCCTGAGGGATATGGATCAGGTAAGGAATAAAGTTAAGCCCCTGAAGTCTAGGAAGTTTAGGAATTCTAGCTGGAAGACTTCCAGCTCTTAAGGGAGATAGTGGGATTGCCTTGGTGGCTGTCCTCAGGGACAAGGGACTGGAACAGAACTGGCAGATCTTAAAGGAAAGTGTTCCACAGAGCACAAGAGCTAGCAATCCCCAGAAGCAAGAAATCCAGCAAGGAAGGCAAGAGCCCCGCATGGCTGAATAGAGATGTGCTGGTCAAACTAAAGGGAAAGAAGCAAATGCATAGACAGTTGAAGCTAGGACAGGTGACCTGGAGATGAAGTTTGGTTGTGTAGGGATGGGGTGAGAAAGGCTAAGGGAAAGCTGGAACTGAACCTGGAAAGGGATGCAAAGAATAAGAGGAAGAGCTTCTACAAGTGTGTTAATGAGAAAAGGAAGGTGAAAGAAGGTTTAAACCCTCTGATAACACTGGAAAACCAGTAACAATGGATGAGGAGAAGGTTGGGGTACTCAACAGCTTTTTTGCCTCAGTCTTCAATGGCAACATCTCTTCCCATACCTCTCAAGTGGATGGACAGCAGGATGGGGAGTGAGGGAACAAAGTCACTCACACTGTGTGTAAAGATCAGGTTCATGACCACCTGAGGAGTCTGAATGTCTACGGAACCTGATGAGATGTATCCCAGCCTCCTGTGGGAATTGGCTGATGGAGTTGCCAAGCCATTCTCCATGATATTTGAAAATTCATGGCAGTCAGGTGAAGTCCCACATCACTGGAAAAGGAGAAACATTGTACCGATCTTAAAAATGGGTAAAAAGTATGACTGTGGGAACTACTGATCTGCCAGCCTCAACCTCTGTGCCTAGGAAGTTCCTGGAACAGGTCCTCCTAGAAGCCATGCTGAGGCACATGAAGAACAGGGAGCTGATTTGGGAAAGCCAGCACGGCTTTATCAAGGGCAAGTCCTGCCTGTCCAACCTACTGGACTTCTATGATGGAGTAACTACGTAAGTGGACAAGGGAAGGGTACAGGTGTCATTAATCTGGACTTTTGTAAAGCCTTTGACACTGCCACAACACCCTTCTCACTAAATCAGAGAGAAAGTGATGTGATTGTTAGATGGATAAGAAAGTGGTTGGATGGTCACATCCAGAGAGTAGTGGTCAATGGCTCAGAGTCCCAATGGACATCATGGAAAAGTGGTGTCCTTCTGGGATCCATATGGAGACCAGTGCTATTTAACATCTTCATTAATGACGTAGACAAGGGGATAAAGTGCATCCTCAGCAAGTGCACCAAGCTGAGTGGTGCAGTTGACATACTTGAAGGACAGGATGCCATCCAGAGGAACCTGGAAAGGCTCGAGAAGTGGGCCCATAGGAATTTCATGAGGTTTAACAAGACCAAGTGCAAACTGCTGCCTCTGGGTCAGGGCAACCCCTGCTATCTGTACAGGCTGGGGGATGAACAGATCAAGAGCAGACCTGCTGAGAAGGACTTGGGTGTGCTTGTGGATGGGTGGGGTGATTCTGCCCCTCTACTCTGCTGTGGTGAGCCCCCACCTCCAGTGTTGCATCCAACTTTGGGGTCCCCAGCACAGGAAGGACATCAGCCTGTTGGAGAGCATCCAGAAGAGGACCACAGAGTGGATGAGAGGGATGGAGCCCCTCTCTTGTCAGGAAAGACTGACAGAATTGGGTTTGTTTGGCCGGGAAAAGAGAGGCCTTATGGGTGACCTAATTGCAGCCTATCAGTACCTGAAGAAAGCCTACAAGAAAGATACAGAGGGACTTTTTACAAGAGCATGTAGTGACAGAACGAGGGGGAATGGCTTCAAACTGACAGAGAGTAGGTTTAGATTAGATATTAGGAAAATATTCTTTACTGTGAGGGTGATGAGGCACCAGAAGATGTTGCCTGGAGAAGTTATGGATGCCCCGTCCCTGGAAGTGTTGAAGTCTAGGCTGGGTGGGGCTCTGAGCAAACTGGTCTAGTGAAAGGTGTCCCTGCCCATCACAGGGGGGCTGGGACTGAATGATTTTTAAGGTCCCTTCCAGCCCAAATTATTCCCTAGTTCTCTGACTCTATACATTCTTCAAAATGTAAGTATGAGGCACAAAGAGGTGTATCTGGAAATCAGTTTAAAATGCCTGTACACAGCTGGTTTTATACTGTATTGATCCAGTTGAACAGATGAAAGAAGTGCAAAAACTGAATTGAGCAAGATATGATAGGAGCTATTCATACTGATATTTTCTCTTAGATTATTTGTGGTATCATGGAAGGTTAAATGCTGACATTTTTATATATACTACTACTTTAAAACTTCATAGACAATGACAACTTCTATTATAAGGAACATTTGGTAACAATTTTATTTCAGCAAGTTGAAACACCATTAAAGATATCATATGCAGTACTACAAGGAGGAAAGAAATACATACTCAATGCTCTTTCAATTTTTTTCTGAGGTACAGTGGAAACTGCTCATTCAGCAGCACAGTTGACTAAATGAACAAAAAGCCATCACCAAAGCTGTCATTTCAATTTCTTACTCATTTTCTCTCTTTCTCTTTTTCACAGTTTCTGTTGAAAAGGCTTATACCCCATCTCCTAGACAACGGCAACCTGTGAATAAAATTTCTCAGTGTCAAAAATGTCTGGGGAAATGGAAAAAGAAAAAGACTACTGAGAAAACCTCAAACATTCCTTATCAGGACCTATGGACACTGGCTTTAACAGCTACATTAAGAAAATGATGACACATGCTATAGCACTACTTTTGCCACTTCTCCTCAGGCTGAAATGTTAAGATCTAGTCTCTATGAAGGATTTTAAGCTCATCTTCTATGAGTGCATGAGTAACCATTCAAATAAAAAATGTGCTGTTCTCAAAGAAAATTCAGAAACCCCTGCTTTTCAAAACAATCACAGATTTTTGTTGCTCAAGTCTGGAAATTTGTGTAGAAAAACCTCCCATCACTACAGTTTATTATACAAAATAAGAGCTGGCAGAAACGGTAATTGTTTAAAACTGGAATATTTAGTTTGCTGCACGCCAGGAGAGACCTGGCAAAACCCCACTTGTTCTGAATAACCAATTTCTTTAAAGAAATAGCTCTGCCTTTGTGCTTCCCTATGGACACAATCAAAGTTTACACCACCTGGTAGACAGCATTTAATATCAAGAGCCATGAAATATTAGGATTAGGGCAGTATCTGATAGTGAAGTCCCACAGTCCTTTTCTCCAAGACATCACTGGTGATGGAATTCATGAAATTTGAGATTTCAAGAGTTCTGAATTCAAGCTGAACCCAGATTTGTAACTTTCAGACTTTAAGTTGATACCAAAATGGGCCAGATAGATATTTTCTTTTGAGTATTAAAAAGCAGGCATTCTTTATTGCAGTGGACTGGTCATTCAGAGGATCCTTCCTCTAATCAAGTGTGCCAAGTGTTGGGTGAACAGAGTTTTCATCATACACGTTAATAACATATTTATTAGCTTTCCCCATGCCCTTGATATATATATTACTTTATTTTACATAGTCCCACCCCTTCTCGCAGGTCCCAGTATAGTTCTTTGAGGATCTTCTTTGGCAGTCTTCAAAGTCCAGTGTCCTTTTTAGGCAGCTGTTCCTCAACCTCCACTTTTGAGTAAGCACGATATAATTGTTTTGCGTAGCTTCTACTTGGTCAGCCTCGCAGAGCTGAGCTGGCATCCTGCTTTTCTTGCATAACTTTTGTTTGCTTAAGTTACATTCTTTATTTACTTCTCCAAGGCTCTGTTGTTGTGTTTTATTGTCCTTGGAGTAAAATGCTGTTTTGTTCTACTGTCCTTTTCAAAGTGTTAAAATCTAATTGCAAGATTGTGGACAGTGGCTGAACAAATGAAATACATGAGATAGAGTTGGACATAGTGAAATATAACAGCCCTACTCTTTATTTGGGTGTCTTATTATTTACAGGTTTTCTGTTTTCAGTTGGGACAGAGTTCTGTTCTCAGTAGCTGGTACAGTGCTGTATTTTGGATTTAGTATTTGAATAATGTTGATAACACACTGATATTTTAGTTGTTGCTTGGTAGTGCTTACCAAGAGTCAAGGACTTTTCAGTTTCCTGTGTTCTGCCAGTAAGGAGCTCCACAAGGAAGCAGCAAGGAGTTGCAAGGAGCATGGCCAGGACAGCTGACCCAAACTGACCAAAAGGATATTCCATACCGTAGAATATCATGTTCAGTACATAAATTGGGGTTGTTTTTTGTTTGGTTTTTGTTTCAACTATTAAATTGTTCTTATCTTAACACAGGAGTTTTATCTTTTCTATTCTCCTCCCCTTCAACATGGGGAAGAAGTGAGGATTGTGTGATCAGCTGTGTGGTACTTAGTTGTTGGCTGGGGTTAAACCACAACATCAGGTTTGACAGAGGCAGAGGAGAATTTGATAGAAGACAATGCAGCACTCCTGTCTTTATTTCTGAACAACTCTGTCTTTTCATAACAGATAGCATAAAACAACACTATGGGGTTGAGTGTAGGATGATGCACAATACGACTAATCATGATCTGCCTGATAACAAGCACTGCCATCCCTGTTGCTTCAAGTGACTTGCTCTACAGGTTTCCTAGGAGTTTTGAAAGTTGCTTTATTTGAGAGATTTCATATTTTTTATGCGTAACTCTTAGATTTCCTTAAGTCCTTTTTTTCTGCCTTTGAATATTTAAAAGTCCTGTTATCTTTACCAATATTAGTAAGGAGACCAAAATTTGACTGCGAACTCCTTGGTTATAGCACTCCATATTCATGCAAATATTTATTCAGTTTCCATACATGCAGAACTTTAAACATCTGCTGAGGCCATTGAAATTCACTTTTCTTCAGTGAATTATCTCTCTAAGGAGCTGCAAGCCAAATGTGCTTATTCAGATGCAATGAAAACTTGCTAGCAATGCAACCTTAGCTTTTGGCATATTAAAGAAAACTAAACTTGTTTATTATGTGTTATAATATGTATTTTTAAACTCACTTTTCTTACGTTAACAAAAGAATAGTAATGCCTTCAAATTATCTGTCGGATAAAAATTTTGTTAGGGATTTGTGTGTGAGTGTGATGGGAAATATAGGGACAGGGAGAGAAGGAATAGCTTCCCTTGATTTTTGTATGACTTGCCCATGTCTCAGATGAAAAGTCTGATTCCCTTAGAGACCCAATTTCACTAAAATTTTAATAAATCCAGTAACAGTGTTTTTAACAACTACTGAATATCATAATAAACTGAGAATTGTAGACAGAAACTATGTGGGTTATGAAGAAATGTAATGTCATGTAACTTAAAAATAACTCAACCTGTCAAAAGAATTTTGAAACAACAGACATATTCTGAAAGTAAATACTTAATATCAGCGTAGTACTATCCCAGGCAGGAACTCATTTGGGGATGATTTCTCACAGTCCCTGTGAAATTCTGCCCTCCCTCCCTAGCAGAACAACAACTCTCTCCTTACAGAATTGGCTGCAAGCAAACTCTTCTTACACCTACCACACAGAGCACAGCTTTCATGATTAAGCTGCACTGCTCTAGGGAGCTTCTTTCTTTGTCCAGGGTAAGAAAGAGGCAGAGCTGTGGCTTCTAAGAGGCGATGGCATGCTTCACCTCCACTCTCAAGCTACAAAGGTTTCCCTATTATATGTGATTAAAGAGAGTGTCTGTCTTTTCGAATGACACTGGGTATGATGATTTATGAAACAATTTTAAAACTGTGGTTGAAGAGATTTAATTACATGTTTAATTAGGTTTATACTGATCTTTCCACAATGAGTAGGTATACTGAGGTTATTCACATACCTTCTTGCACACCTATTCTTATGCTAGCTTAATGTTTGAGAGATGTTGTTCATACTTGTGGTCTTTACTGAGCATATAAGTTCATGCAAGCCTAAAAATAGTTTCTGTAGGCCAATACTTCATTTGGATGCTTAGAATTTGAGGAAATTGTGGCTTTCAAAGTGAAGACACTCAACAGAACTAAAAATTTATTCAAATGACATGATCTAAAACTATGCTTCTGAAAATCATACTCCAAGGTTTTGGATGAAAGAACCAGTTGAAAATATGGGCATGCAAAGTTACATATTTGCATTGTGATCAAGCTAATTTTTGAAGGCCCAGTGCTTATCTCCAATGTATGTAATAAAAGCTGTGAGTAAACTATACTGAGACTTTTATGTGAAAGTATTTCTTAAAGAACTGAACCACAAAACACAGATTTTTTTATTCCCATTTGCTTAGGCCGATTTGAATCAGTTCCCAAATGCAAAAGAGAAGATCTAAGTCAAGCCTTTTAATATTTGCCTGTTGCTAACCTGGAATTCAGTATAAGCGACAGTTCTTCTATTGAGAAAATATCCATTTTGGTCCTTTCCTTTGCCAGCACATTCCTTCTGAGCTTTCAATTCCCTGGAAACATACCCTGAAAATCAGCTATGGGAAAAAATATTGGATAAGAGAAATAATATTAATTTTCCTTGCCTCCTAATTTGCATGAGAGAATGCAGTTTTCATGTTTTCCTTGGTACACTGTCATAGCAATTTTTCCAGACCCTTGCTATCATATGCTTAGCTCAGTAAATTGATTCTGTCTTCATGCATTAAATTACATTCATTCTTTTTCTACTCATAAAGAACCTAAAATAAATGGCAGGTGGTACACGTAGAATCAAATTAGGTGAATCTCTCCAATATGTAGATTTTAAGATGTTTTGGTTTTGTCCTTCTTTTACAGAGAAAAGGTGCAAGAATAAGTATAGCTAGTATAAACATGTTGGCTACAGGAATGTGGAGTAATCATGAGCAGATTAATACACATTGAAGACATACCTGGAGGCTGAGTTTTATCTTGAACAGTCGATATAAGCCTTTGTGCTTGTTTTCATGCATATACAATTTTAAGAATAAAATGACATATCTGACTGAAATATCTGTAGAATTTTAGAAGTGCCCAAAGAAGAAAGCTGAGTGTATACAAATATGTACAAAACAGATTCCACAGCAACATTCTCCTCAGGAGAAGAAACAACCATATTAGCAGAAAACATAAGGAAAACCATGAAATTGAAGGTTCATACGAATTTTAGAGGACACTAGATAATTTCATGAAATAATACTACTCCCTGACTTTGAAATTCTTTAGAATTTCACTGGCTTCTTTTCTGGATGTTTATAAAAGTATAGATACTGCTGGGTTGTTTTTTTTTTTAAAAAGAAAGACTACTGATAGAAAGTGAAGTGCTTAAATGTAATTAAATTTAAATGCTTTCCAATCTTAGTTAAGTTTCTTGATACCAGTTTATTCAGTGACATTACATACAGCCATGTGATTACACAGTTTTCCCCAGCTTCACCACACAACAACCATGGAGGGGTTGTCATCAACCACTTAAGGATTTCCTTAAGGATTTGCTTTATCCCGGACAATATTAGTTAATCTCAATATAGGTGGTAAAGCTCCCTATAGGCAGAAAAGGTGCAACCTTTTCTAACAAAAATGATAAGGCACAACTGATTAGTTAAAATAGAGACATGACAGGCAACAGTTTATTTAAAAAAGAGCAAAACTCTTATTAACATTTTGCAGACAAAATTTCATTTGAAGTAAATAATTCCAGACATACCAGTTAAGGTTAATTTGGGCTGTTTTCAAGAGGTATAGTGCAGTTGATTGATCTTGCCTGGCTGCCAGATATCCGCACAGTTGCTCTCTCATTCCCCCTCCATAAGAGGACAGGGAGAAAATAAGACAAACAAAAGCTTGCCAGTCAAGATAAGGACAAGGAAATCAAGTATCAAATACCATCACAGGCAAACCAGACTCAACTTGGGGAAAATTAATTTATTGCCTATTAAAATAGAGCTGGATTAAAAGACTCATAGAATCATTGAAAGTTTTGGGGTGGACGGGATCTTCAAAAATCACCTTGTCCTGTTCTTCTGCCATAGAACATCCTTCACTAGACGAGGTTGCTCAAAGTCCCATTCAACCTGACCTTGAGCAGTTCTAGGTATGGGTCATCCACAACTTCTCTGGGCAACCTGTGCCAGTGTCTCACCACCGTCATCATGAAAAAACTCTTCCTTATATCCAATCTTAATCTATTCTCTTGCAGTTTAAAACCGTTTTTCCTCTTCTTGTCACTATAGGCCCTGGCGAAAAGCCTCTTGCTGACTTTCTTGCAATACCCCTTTAGAGCCCCTTATAAGAAAGGCTGCAATAAGGTCTCCCAAAAACTCTCATCTCTAGGCTGAACAACAACAACTCTTTCAGATTTTCTTCATAGAAGAGATGTTCCAACTCTCTAATTATTTTTGTGGCCCATTTCTTGTCCTGCTCTAATAGGTCTTTCCTGTGCTGGGGATGCCAGAGCTGGATGCAGTACTCCAAGGGGGGATCTCATCAGAGAAGAATAGAGAGGGAGAGCCACCTCCCTGTACCTGCTGGGCAAGCTTCTTTCTATGGAACCCAGGTGACCATTGACTTCCTGGGTTGCAAGTGCAGATTGCCAGCACATGTCCAGTTTTACATGCACCAGTATTTTGAAGTTGCCTTCTGTAGGGCTGCTCTCAATCCATTCATTCCCCTGTCTGTATTGATACTGAGTTTTTCTTTGACCCACATGCAGGGCATTACACTTGTTAAATTTCATGGTGTTCAGATGGACTGATTCCTTAAACCTGTCAAGGTCCCACTGGATGAAATCCATCCCCTTAAGGAAATCAGCTTCAACACTTAGCTTAGCTGCTCTCTGCCACTCCTGCCTACTCATACTTTTCACCTGCTCGCTCCACTGTGGTGGACTACAGTCCATTAGGACAAACATATCCCAGTGTGGACTCTTCCAGGGCTGCAAGTCTGTTAATGACTATCTGATTAAGTGAATCATTTGGGTCTGGAGGAGAGACTACTTACCCTAGAAATGCTAACCCCTTTAGCTAAAATCAAGATTCCCCTTTTCTTCACTCAAATACTTTTAAGTGCAACATCTTGTTTAGTATGCAGAAGTCCGTACTTTAACACTAGGTGGAGGAAAGAGCTGTATGTATACTACCTAAAGCAGGTGCCTACTTTAGGGACCAAATATCTTCCAGCACTTCACAGAGTGAGTTTTGTATGTCCAAGAAGTTATTTAGAGTGCTGGAAAGAGTCAACAGCTGGTTTTGCAACTGTGGTGCCCGAAACCACACTCTGTAGACACCTGCCTCTCTCTTCTGAGTATGCTGTGATCCTACATTTCTAGTTCTAGGACTTTATTTAAATGCCTGAAAATGGTAGTGAGAAATCATCTGCTCCTCCTGGAATGGTGAAGACAGAAATACTGTATTATGTACAAATAACTTCATGTTTCTTTTATTTTTTCTCACAATATATACTGATACATGTTCAACAAAATTTATTTTGAGAGTTTGAAAGGTGCTTGATTTTTTTTCCCTTCAATTTATTATCCCAGGAGAAATTGCTTTCCCTTAAAAATAAGTATTACATTTTTTGTGTAATTCTGAGCAACAAAAATCATACTGTGGTAATTAGAATAAAATTGCAGCAGTAGTCAGGCTGGCAAAGGAATAAATTAGAAAAAGCATCTTAATACATAATAGCATTATTCAAATAATACAAACGAATATAACAATGTTGACTGCAATTAACTGTTACAACAATGAGCTGTGGGATTTAGATCCTGCAGAAAAAGCAAAATCTTTCAGAGCTAATGTAAACATGTCACTAGATGCTATCAGCCTACTACTGCTTTTCTTTTCAATTTTAATACACAAAATAATTGAAATAATTCAAAAGCATGGATTAAAGTACAAACCATACATATACAGAATCACAGAATCATAGAATGCTTTGGGTTGGAAGGGACCTTAAAGATCATCTAGTTCCAACACCCCTGCCATAGGCAAAGACAATAATGGAGAAAAGTCTAAAAATGTAGTTTGTCCCTAATGCTCAAACTGGCTTTTTTTGTTGACACAGGTGGAGCTACCTGAATAAAGAGAAGAAATGTGTACTGGGAAACTGCCAGTGCATGTTTCTGTGGCAAGTTTGATTAACTGTTTCCATATATTTACTTGAATTTTGACTCTGAAGTAAGTAAACACAGCCAAATTGTCATTGTTTCTGCCTCCTTAGGTCCAGAATAGCTAAAGACATTTGATTTCATGTAAGATTTTTACTCCTCAGTGTCAATATTTACTCACATGCACAAGTCAGTCTTTACAGCACAAATGAGGGCTTTGGAACTGAGCAATCTGCAGAGTATTGTTCAAGGAGAATGACAAGATAACGTATCTTTTATGGTTTTACTTTGTATACATTTATGTCAATGAAAGTATATTATAGAGGCATTCAGAGAAAATGTATCCTGATCAAAGCATGTTACTTGGAAGATATTTTGAAAGCATTTATGGGAAAAAACAAAACACAATAGTTATTTCTAACTCCAGTGAAGTTCAGTGTATCTTAGCAAGTGTGCCTTACTAGGTAAGAAGGATAAAATTCTAAAATTGTCATTCTGACATGCCATTTATAAAGTCTTTAAAACAGAGATTCCCTTCAATTTTATAACAGATTTAGGTGTGAATAATAGACCCAAGATATTCCCACCATGTGCATCTGTTCCATCAAACACTTTTTCCCTTAAAGACAGGAAATTGCACACTACAGTCTGAAATAGGAAATAAATTGAAAGCTAAAGACATATAGCAGGACCCAAAAGGAAAGGAAAGAGCTGTTGGCAATTTTGTCCTACATAAACTCTTAGGCATCATCAAGATGAAATATGTGTAAAACTTTGTTCACCAGCAAACGGATGATGTTAAATGCACAGCACAATTTTTGTGATTACAAGTCACTTTGTGTTTCCATGGTCAGCTAGAAAAGAGAAAAATGACCATTACGTGCGATTTGATTTCTTTGAGTTAACACAAGATGTGATGATCTTTATATAAGGAGTTACCTTCTTGTGCTTTAGCCCTTGGAAAAAATATGAAAAAATGACAATAACTGTAGTAACTGCTCTGAACATGACACATGCACATTTCTCTGTGTGATTCTGGTGTTACTAATTCTTTTCTCACTTGTCCACTTCTGGTGATTTTGGTGCCAGGCTCAAAATACCTGTTTTTGTAAAACTCTGTTACTTTATAAATTGTCTAGTCCACACATAAGAAGCAACCTTGTCATCTAGAGGACTAGAAACTTTCGAGTCCCACAGTTCCAAAGCAGAACTTAATAAAAATTTAGTCTCCTCTCCCTACTTTTGTACGAAAACTATATAATGAAAGTGCTCAATAGCATGTGAAGCAAATACGCAGTTTTAAAAACAAATGTGATTTTGCTTGCAATGTGTTTCACAATCAGACTATATAGCATATGTATTCGGAGATATTTGAAAGAAACAATGAAAATTGCTTTGAAAAAACTCAGGGTGTCTTATTATGGAGTATATTTTAATGGTAAAATCTGTGATAAGAACAAATTCTTTAACACATGTGATCCGTTTTTTATGGTAATGCTTGTGGCACAGAAAGAAAAGGAGGGGACAGTTTCCTTGTTTTCCATCACTCCAACTAGCATCTGGCAACAAAGTAGCCCAGCATGATTCTCCCCAAATGACATGAAGACAGACATAATTTCCCTACCTACTTTCTATTTAGAACCACACACAAAAGAAGCCTTCTAGTGTAAAGCTTTGTTTAAAAAAAACCCCCCCAAAAAAACCAAGACAAAGAACAACTGATTGCAATTGTTCTCAAAAAAACCAATTTGTTATTTCAAGTAACAACAACAAATAGTACTTTCCAGCCATTAGGTACTACAGGGATTTTTCTCCCTATGACAGGTGGCATGTATTTCTATAAAATGTTGAGTGCTTTTTAAAATCTATGTATAGAATTCTATTGAGTCTTATAGAAAATGAATATTTTATTGTTATTCACTATAGAAATTGTATGCCCTTTTATTTCTTTCAAGTATATAACAAAGACTTTCAAAAGTAAAAGGGCATTCTCCACTGAAGGATCAGTTTTGCAAAATTTGCATCAAATATATTGGCATCCTATGCCAGAGAAAGTTGACAGCATATGTTTTGCCAAAACAACATCACTGCACCAAACCACTTCCTGATGACTAATAATCCATTACAGAAGTTCTAATTCCTATTTCTTCTTCTGTAAACACTGGTGCTTCCTAAATTACATGAGTGTGTCTTTCTGGAGATTAAATGCATAAATTAATATTTCATATTTGCATTTAGTTCCCGAAACTAAGATTTGTGAATGCCCGCCCCATTGGAGTTCTTGTTGTGTCAGTTGTGCCATTTTGGTTCTATTTCTCTCAGCACACTTCTTTGTTAATGATGTAGCACTGTCTCATGTGGGAGAGAGCTACCATGGTATCAGTCATGATAAGAGCACAGTTGATTTAGCCTCCCGATTCCTGGGTGTTGTATTTTCTCACAGAGGGAAGTAACCTTTCTAAAAGCTAACAGTGGCTGCCTTTCAACTGCCAATTTTTATTCCTAACTGACTGGCCTTGAATGCAACTCAAATATAGTAGGAGTCAAAAAAAGCACTTTAAATAATAAATAACACTTTAAAAAGAACTAAGATAGTAATTAAAAATATAGTCTGCAAAAGACTTTTTTCTTTTCCCTCGTGGCAACTGAGACAAGATCCCAAAGAAACTGCAACGTCAGCCCAAACCCTGAAAAACCTTCACCAGAAGCTTTGCAAAAGGAATGTGACCTGAGATTGGCCGCATGGAATGCTGAAGAGGAGGAACAAAACCTAACCAAACAAAAACCAAACCAACAAATACAAAAGAATCCAGAAAGTTAAAATACTATATATTTACCCTCTTAAATGGATATATGGCATCTCACTGAAAAGACTGCCCATGATCTTGGGGTTTTTTTATTTGTCTGCACTTTTTTTTCCCTGATCTGATTTGTTCATTGCTGGATTTTAGTGTATATTCTGCTCAGGAGAGAATTTTGGCACATTAATGAAATAGTTGACTGGATATTGCCATACAAATGTCAAAGAATAGAATATCAAAAGGATTCTTCTTCACACAAGAAACATGTCATTGAGTTTGTATTTCTCTATAAAGATGAGGCTTAGTGGGCAAGTCCTTGACAAACTGCTTTAATCTTTGCCTGTGATGGTTAGTTGTAGTCATTTGGGGACTATAGTACAGCGCTTGTGTCTCCAGCATCTCTAAAGCTTGCCATTCCAACTAGTTTTTAAATGCTTGGTTCCACTCTGGAATTGTCACTGCTGAGGTGCGTGCCTTAAGCTATTTTTCCAGGGTCTTGAGAAAGTCTGGTGCTAGAGAATAGTCTTCACCAACTGGCAGCACAGAAAACATATTAATAATTTAAAACAAAGAAAAATCTGGTTTTGTAGAACTCCTATTTGCAATTGGTAAACTTAAAAATTCCTGCTTTGTAGTAGAAAGGGATTTTTTTTTAAGTCTCGTACTTTAAGTAGCTAAAATGGAAAACAATCCTTATTGAAGTAGAACATTATGATTTACTGAGAAAAAACAATTTAATTTGCTTTGGATATGTAAGAAAGGATTTCTGCACCATGAGCATTTTGTATATTCTGATTTTATTTATTCCCTAGTTTGTGAAAAAGGATTTTTTGAAAATGTTTAAATTTTGTGCGGGTTATGGGAGCTATTTTATTCCTTAATCTAATATCATCACAGAAGAAGCATGGTCAACAAAAGCTCTTCTAGGTCTTCCTAGCAGAAGAGACAAAGTTTTGGAGACAAAGTATCAAAACTGATAAAAAAGAATGTGATAGTGCTTATTTGTCCTACGTGCCCTCTTTGATCTCATAAGATGGTCATGCCATTTCAATGTACTGCTCTGTTGCAGTCTGGTATTTTAGTTCTCTGTGCTTTTTTTTTCTTTCCAATACACTGATGGCACAATGGACATGGTCAGCTCCATGAGTATAGCCACAAGAGTAAAGTACGGTTAGCTCACAAGGAAAAGGAGATTATCTTCTTTTGTGTCTGCTCCATGTCAACAGCTCTAGTGGTACCACAGTAATGATTGGTTGCCTGGGGAGCACAGAAGCCAGCCCATCAGAAAGCAGCACAAGCAGGGCTGCTCCGTGAGGGGGCCAAGCAAGTGACCCCAGAGCAGGTTGGGGGCTCACCGAGAGGGCTCCTGCCGGCTCTGAGCTGAGCCAAACTGGAGGTAGTTACAGGATCTGTTGGCAATCCAGGGATCATTCATCCAGGATGAAGTAACAAGTAACATTTAGGGTCAATCCAGGAAGTCCAATGATGAACAGCAAAAGCCAGAGCTAGAGACAATCTGCCTGTAACACAGGTCCAAAATGACAGAGATAAGGTTACATAGAGTGCATATCTAGTGACTAAGTCAGGGCATGGAGTGACCGCAGTAACGCCAAATGTTACTGTATCCCACATCTATCTGTGCCCAAAATTGTTATTGCCTTGTTAAGCCCTAGCCGCGCAGCTTAGGGGGAGTGCCCGGGCTTTTTAAAAAATTCGGGTCACCCAAGCAGAGCTCTCTTGGCTCTGGCTCTTTGGTTTTGGTTCTTGCAGGGAGAGTGCACAGAGGCAGTGCCGGCAGAGGCTCTCCTCTGGTTTTCAGGGGATTGCTTCAGACAGGTTTCCAGGTGGCAACAGTAGCAACCCAAGAAGCTGCATTTCTCAATCAGAGACTGTTTCAGAGTGAATTTTGCAACACCCGTTGGCAGTACGAAGCCAGAGCGGGTTGGGGTCAGACCATGGTGCGTCGGTGCTCGAGTCTATTTCTCTTCCTCCCCTCCATCGGGGTAAGACCCAAGACAGCCAGCACTGACGCCAGTGGCTTGGAGGCTGCAGTGCCGACACCGGTGGATGCAGCCACCAGAGTGTGCCATCTGCCTTTGCTGATGGAGCTGCTGCCGCCAGAGCTATAAGGACAGGGGGGAGATCTGCTGCCATCTTTCCTCTGCGTCTCCCCACACACGGTGAGCTGCGGAGGCCACCATCTTGGGGGAGGGGTTCCTTCGCCATTTTTAGCTTCTCTTTGCTCCTGGCAGTCCCTGAGATTTCAGCAATTTTGTAACTAGTGATTATTTACTGTTATTTTTTGCCTGTTGCTGTTTCGATTTTTTAGTAAACTGGGTTTTTTTTTCACTTACATCTACTTGTATTTGTTTCTCCTTATTGGTGGAAATAGATTGGTTAAAACCAAAGGGGAGGTAGCAAATTTTGGAGGGTCTGCCTCTTAAACTGCCTTAAAACAAAGTATGGGGGAATGGGACTGAGCTTCAGGTGCCCATAATGTAGGTCAGGCAGGGTCTGGGTAAAATTTGCCCTACCATGGAAGGTCTTAGTCTGACCAATTGGAACAATTCTTCATTTACAATTCCAAGGTGTGTAACACAACAAGGGAAACTCTAAGATGGAGAATTTAAGGGTACTGTACTCCACCCCTTTATACAGTTAGAAATACCAAGCAGAGGCAGTGTCCAATACCAGGAATGCAGTTACGTAAACAGTAGATAAGGTGCCAGTGGACAGCACTTGGGAAGTTATAGAATACTTGGGGGGAGGTGTTAAGCAGTGACATATGATGTGCATGGGGAATGGGAGGACTCTCACTGAAACAAATACATTCTTATATCAAAGGAAGCATTGAACAGGATTTAGTGTGGGAAGCAAGACTAGGGAAGAAGATGATGTATGATGGTGTTTCTAATCATGGTAATCAGAATTCTCTCTGTAGTGTATGTTTAAATAGAAAGGAAGTAAATAGCCAAAGGAGCAAAAGTGTTAATGGTTTTGCTGCTCCTGGGTTTAGGGTGGGTGTGCCCTTTTTGGAGGGGAGAAAGTTTTCCTTTGGTTTATGCACACTAGCTTGTTTGAATTTGGTAAATTTTGTGAAGTAGGACAGAAGCTGACACAAACTTCTTAAATCATTTGGCATATTTTGGTTTTGCATTTCTGAAACTCCTTTTAGTCCCTGCTTACCTGTCTTGTTTCAAGGTACCTGTCTCAAGGTTTGTTTGCACATGAACCTTGCTTTTCAGACACTGCAAATGGTCACAGAAATGTGACAGCTTGGGCTTTGAACTTCAAGCAAAATGTATCTTGGGCATTTATATATATAATACATGCTTCTCTCTGCCAGAACAGATATATGTTAATAAAGTCACAACTGTTTCAAATTCTTCAAAGCATCTTTTTTTTTTCATTTTCTCACAGACCTCTGAGTTTACAAGTTCAATGTAAACTCATAAAAATGATTATATATCCTGAATGTGCCATTCAAGTTCAAGATTATCTGCGTTTAATGCCATTAATTTTGGATATGCATGTTCTCAAGGGTACATTTGATTTGTTGCTATAATTATCTGAATAAAAATTACCTCCTAGGTTTTTCTTCCTACTACTAAAAGGGCAATAGAGTCACTTGTATTCCCAAGCTCAAAAAACCCCAAAACATTCATGATAAGCCCTAGTGGCCAAGAAATCCATCAAGTGCCATGTCCTGTTCTGGTCTGTTGTCTTTTTCACACTGAGCAATACCATCCTATGTGCTCTTTATGTAACATTCCCTTTTCTTTTTTGTTTTCCCCAAGTATATGCAAACAAAAGGCAGATAGTGCTTGGATTTGGTTAAAGGAGACTGGAGATCAGGAATAAGTGATTAAAAAAGAGAGGCAACGTGTTTTCACATACATTTAAGTACTTTTTTTACTAATACTGTCTTTTTCACGCATGATGTCTGCCTTCTTTTATAGTAAGGCATGAAGCAAAAGACTCGTGTTCAGCTTCCTAACCCAGAAACCTAGATGTGGCTGATGTCTGTATTCTTTTGTTTCAGAGAAGTCATAGTCTTGTTCAGAATTTTGAGCCAGAAGAATTAAAGCTACGATTTCAGTACAACAGCTTCAAATCTTACTGGTAAGAATTTTGCTATGGCTGGTTTTTTTTAACATTTTATAATGTTAAGGCAGCTGGCTGCAGACCTCATCAAGTTTTGCAAGATCAACTAGCTGTCTGGTACTGAACTTCTCACTGCTTTTCTTCATAAGCTATAAAGAACAAATTCATAGGCTGATTAAGTTCACTGGGAGGCAAAATGGCTTATTTGAAAGACTGGCAAGGTCAGTTCCTGCATCTAGCGTGTGTATAAATGCCATCAAAGTGGATTTAATGTGAGGACCGTACAGGATCCCTACAAAGACTGGCAGGGAATACCACAGCTAGATAAATCTTTGTAAGTCACTGGGTCTTGCTTTTGGATGTAATACTAGTGCTTTAACTCAAGAACATTTGGATGCATGACATAGACTCAGAAAAGAAGACTATTAGAAGAGCAGAGAAAATGATTGCTTAATACTAGAAGAACTAGGATTGTGTAATTTATTCTATTTGTTCAGAGGCTGTTGTATCTCACAGCACGGCTGATATGTTACATAAGGTCTCAAAGGAATCTCTTATTCAGATTTCCTGCTTCCTCCCTTCCAGTTTCTTCCATCTTCAGTTCCTTGTTTTAACAATACAAAGGCTGATGTTTAAATAATATTCATCTGAATCTTTGCAATTTGTAAGAGCAAAGTCAGAAAAAACCATCTTCATTATGTCTACAGTCAATTTTAAAATTTGTGTGTGTGTGTGTGCGCGTGTGTGTGCATGATCATGGGCATGTGTAGATTCTTGCTTATCTCTATCATTTTATGTTTATTCCTATCTAACTCTATCTAGTTTGATTAAATTAAAATTTTTCTCCAAATCTACTATTTATTTATCTCCTCCTAATATGAGCATCTGTGTTTTCCCTGTAATCATATATATTTCTCTGGATTTCTTTGGGGCAATATAGGTTCTGGTTGAATGTCTGTGCTAATTTTCACAAACTATTTGTTGTGGGGTTATAGGCAGCAGGGATCTGCTCTATGGAGACACATTTGCTTACTTTGCCATGGTACCAGCTTTAGGCACAAAGACAATGACTTTAGGAGGAGAATAGAGAGACAATAGGTTTCAAATATGCCTATCTATTTCACTTTCCCAAATGGATATCTTGTTATAAATAACTACATAATATTTCCATCACAGACATTGATGTGCAGGGTTTACAGCATATATTTGAGTTTAATGGATTTTAGTTTACCCTTGAGAGAAGGGCAAAGTCTCAGTAGGGCAACCTTGCTTCCTTTAGACAAGATATAAGCAACAACTGTGCAACTGCAGAGCAGATCTAAAAATAGCTTTCTGGCAGTACACTACAAAGCAATGAAGTATAAAAGCAAGATACTCAGTCTTGTACTGCAGTTGTCTGCTCACTGGAGATTTTTCTCCACTTTCATCTAAAGTATTATGAAAGAAACAATTTAATACATAGGCACATAAATTTTTCTATTTCTGTATTTTCTATTTCTATAAGTTAACTGTACTTCATGAAGTTGCAACTGCCCAAACTCATTCAGATTATATGAAGGAAAAGACAAGGTGCCATAGTAAGAAAAAAAAAATCCTTTTACAGTAATACTCAGATGCTCAGAGCCACTTCAGCAACTATAGCTAAATCTCCTTTCTACAACTCTTCAAAAAAAAAAAAAAAAAGGAAAAGAGGCATTTTATTGCAAGCAAAGACAGTGAGTAAGAGACAACAACAAAGACAAAACTGGGTCTGTTTCTGAACAAGGTCTTCAGCTTTGAGCCAGCCCAGCACTCTTTCAGCAATGGTCCTCACCTCATTTTGGCCAAGGAAGTATTTAGTCCTAGTGATACACAGTTCAGCAATCCCAGGAGTCAAACAGACTATTACACTTTCTAAGCAACCTTTTCACTTAGACAAGAAAAAAAATCATTCATTGGGCTGATTGAAAATAAACAAGCATCCTATTAAAATGGGATTGTGTTGTGTATCATGTTGCTGTACTGGTTCAACAGACAAAATAATTACCTACCTTCTTAATTATGTACATATATTGGTTTGATATTTTTAAATTTCTTAGATCTATTAATTTTTAAATTGGATGTATATAATGTTATCTATTTCCATCTTTGTCATCCTTAAATTAATAGCAAAATTTAATTTTCTTTACTCTAATGGTCTGTCCATTATTTTGCCTTAGTTTTCTGGTTTGTTCTAGAAGCTTGGTGACTCACACTAGCCACATGAATAAGATATTAAGGGGGAGCCAGAGAGGGATCACACTGATAACGTGGTGGTGGGATCCCCAACAGAAACCTTACTAGCTTGAGTGGTCATCCTTTCACAGCGTAATAGTCTTTCTGAAGTGGAGTTTTTACAATGCCTGGAACAGGGACTCTGCCTCTTCTGTCACCTTTTGAAACAATTGATAAAATAAAGCAACATTGATACGATAAAGACACACAAAGTTTCTTGGGTTAGATTTCTGTTTTAATTTAAAGGATATTTCTGAATTTCCTGATGAAGAAGAAATCTGGAGTTTAAGGAAAAATTCTTAAAACCAGTTCTTAAAATTCAAATACAGTAAAAGCATCTGTCAAGACTATGGGAATTTGGCTGTTCCTATGAACAAACTTAACCTTTTTTTTTTTGTGAAATTGCTTTTTCCTCCTTTTGCCCCTGGTTTTTAACTTGAATCCAATACCAAAATATTGCTGTGCTTTGTCTGAACTGATATGTATTTTTGAAAAGATAATCATCATTAAGTACTCCAGGAAGGTAAAACAAAGCAGGAAGCAAAGCTTTAGTTTATCATTAAAAAGTGCTTCTTAATCCTCAGTGTTCTGGTTTCATAACAGCAGGACAAAAATTACTTCTGGATGGAAGGTACTGAGTAAGCCTAACTGGTCTTACCTGTGTTGTTTTTCATTGCTGTTCACTAAATATAGATGATTCTTCAATATAGGTAGCAGGTAGATCATTTGCATTGCATTTTGAACCATCACAAGAAGCAGCTTTATTTTTGCCTGTATTGTTTCTGTTTATCACGCAGGGTGGCAGGTCTTTGTTTTATGGCCTGGCTATTAGAAGTGGAAAATTCTCTGAACTTGAGAGTAGTAAATTCATAAAGGCATTAGGATTCAATAAAAGAGGTAGGTATCTGAAGTGGGATTTATGCAGATTTTTTACATGCATTTTGTGTATTAGGTAAACATGCTTCATGTTGATTCCTTTAATAGATTTATCTTTGTACAAATTCTGAAAGCTATTAGAGTCTTTATAAAACATATTGTGTGTTTGAATAGCAGAAGCGAACATGATGCAGATTTAACAATCTTCAGTGCTAAAATTAAGGAATTATTTCAACACTATTCAAAGTTTTTTCTTACTTTGCTTGCTACCTGTTCAATTTGACAGGAGACAGATGAATGACAGATATGAAGTCTCTTGCTGCAGAAAAAGTATTGCAAAAGGAAGTCCTCAAATGTGTCCTTTTTACTTCTGAAAAACTGTACAATTTCCACATATATTTTCCTGAGTAGAAACATGCCTTTGAAAATAGAGTATGGGATATCTCATACAGCATTGGATCTGTAACAGGTGACTTATAGCCATCCAACTCTTCATAGTCATACCTTTACTTTATAACTATGTTAATATAATTGTATTGAATATACACAAACAAAGTCAAAGCTTATTTGTTGATTCATGCCCTCACCCTCTAATCTAATACCCAAGCTCCTTCCAGAACTTCAGTCTCAGATTTTTTATTTCTTCTCCATTAAACTAATGACAATTTTAACTGCTTAGCCACCTTAAACATTATTGGACTGTGACATGAAAGTTTGCATTAGTCTACATTTCTCTAAGCCTTGTATCCCACCCACACTCAGAACTCTGATCTGGAGTACCAAACTCTCAGAGTACCCAGGCTTCTCCATTTCCTCTTCTGCTCAAAAAACCATAAATCCACAGTTTCCACCTTGAAGGGTTGACCAACTTCATCTTGGATCATTAGCTGTCATAGAAGACAGTGGCTTCCACCTTGTTGATACCTCAGAATACCAGTCAGGTTTTTTAATACATTCAGAAGACTAGACTGCTGTTGTTCTGCTGGCACCTCAGATGGCTAATGTAAAGTCAGCCTAGGTGTTTCTGTCATGAAGAGAAAGAGAAAGCAATTGGTGGGTTTTAAAAGTGAATAAACTACTGATACATACTGTAAATAAACACAAATTAAATATAAGCTGCCTACTTCAGTGCCTACTTCATTGTGGGAGGCAGGAGGGTCATTAAATTAGGGAGTGCCATTCCTAAACCACGACAGGAAAGAAGTGCTGTACGACAGGGATTCACCTTGTATAAATGACACTTTAGTAATGACTCTATTTTTTAGGTTGGTTCTCCCTCTCCTTTTTTTCCAGGCTACCTAGTTCTAATATTTAAAATATTCCTCTAGCATGTAAAGTATTCACTGCTTGGAAAAGTAATATTGAATGAGCTTGATTTTTTTTGTTTCAAGTTTTGAGGACTGACGGCTCCCTAGTGAAATCCAAGGGGAAAAGCAGTGTCCATAATCTTTGAGAATCAAGGGTTTTTTACGATTTATAGTACCTGGAAATCTTAACCCTCAACAGCTCTTTCCATGACCAGCAGGTCATGGATGACTCATTGAGAACTTCCCCTACAAAGAACCTTCCATTTATGGTATCAGTCTGAAACAATCTTTTCTCTTTCTAACTCCTTAAAGACAGGTTTTATCTGCCAGATCCATGCTAGAGTCTCCATGTGCAAGTGGATTTCTGACATTGCTTAAAGAGAACCAGAATTTGTTTATAATATTGTTCTCTTTGTAGAAAGGCTATATAATGAATGTTGAAATTAAAATACTAAAATTCTCTCAAATATTTTCAAAACAGGTAGAATATAGGATGGTTATAGAGTACTTAACAATTTTAAACTTCCTTCCAAATCACAAGGACCATCTTTACTTTGAGCTAGACTCTTGCGCAACATAAAAACTGCACCACTCAGCTCCTTGAGAAGAGTTCTTTGTGCCTACGTTTGTATCAGAGGGAACACCAAGTCCCTTGTTTGGGAGTCAGTGCTTATCCACTGGGGAGAAGAAACAGTAGCAGTAAGTAGTACAATTTAGGTCAGAGATGAAATTTTACCCTCAGGGCAAATCCATTTTAAAAAAAATTCTACTGTATTTTGTTTAAAAGCCTAGCTGTTGCTCTTACCCATACATGTCAAACATGTAGGTGCCAGTATATAATTTTTTAATAACAGATAGCATTATACTGTACTTGTGAATTATGCACTAATCCACAAAATGCTCAGTGTAAATCCCTGCTCCATGGAAGCCTGGTTTTACTGCTAGCTTAAACTTCTGGTTTTCCCCCTTTACACCAGACAATTGGCACCAACAGTCCTGAGATGTACTAATGAAGACTTTGGGCTGTAAAAACATTAATGATAGAGCAAAGGTACTGAAGTGCAATCTGTGAGCAGGAAGGACTAGACTTAAGTGAACAGACTGTCTGCAGAGATTAGTGTGGGGGAAAAAAAATACAGTCAACCTGTTCAATTCAGTTAGCACTTTCACTAAAAGGCAGATCACTTCTCCTTCTTTATTAACTTTGAAAACTAAAGTAAGACTGCCCTGAGGGTGCTGGCTGAGGTGATCAGAGTGGTGCTGCTGAAACTGACCCACTGTTGCTTCAGAAATAATCTAATAAAGTTAATGCTGGAGGTGGTATTTTACAAGTGCTTTTAAAGGTAACTGTCATGGTCAGGAAAGCAGAAACTCCAGTGACTGTACCAAAAACTGAGAATATGAAAACATGAAGCTGATAGTGGATAAAGGAGAAAATAGCAGTTTAATTAACAACATATTTGCATTGGAGAATCAGTTCATGACTGATTATGACTTCATTAAAAGGTCATTTGAAACTCGTAGTGAAAGAAATGTGCCTTCAAATATTCTAGCATGTACCAAAGCTGTATGCAGACCAGACACAAGGTGACCAAAAAGGGAATAGCTTGAAAATACATAAAATCATGACATTTTAAGGCAGCTTTTCAGCTAGTCTGTAACTACTCAAAGTGTAGCTCCCTTCTGTGGAACTGCACTCATTTACATGAGCTGAGAAGGTGGCCTAATATTTATCACTGCAACTGGGAATGGATGTGGGTTTTTTGAGGAAAGAGTAGAGACATTTCTTTAGAAAACTGGTCAGACTGCGGCTGGGGTGCTGGGTCCAGTTATAAGTTTGCTGCTGTAAGACATGGACATACTGAAGCTAGTCCATTAAAGGGCCACAAGGATGATCAAGGCATTAGAGTACCTGATCTATGAGGAGAAGCAAGGAGAGATGAAGCTATTTAGTGTGGAGAACAGAAGAATAAAGGGGATATTAGCAAGGCGCTTAAATACCTGAAGGGAGAGATTAAAGAAGATAGAGCTTGAGTCTTGCCAGTGGTGTCCCGATTGCTCAGATTGACTCCGGAGACCCCATACTTGGAGACATTCAAAACCCTGGATGATATCCAGAGCCACCTACTGTCCTTAACTCTGTCTTAAGCAGGGGCATCGGTCTTGATGAACTGCAGAGTTTGTTTCCTGCCTCAACCATTCTAAAATTCTTTCACCTGAGAAAACTGATAAAGGGAGCATGGGTGAAGAGACTATTTTTTTTTAATTATTTCTATTACCATGAAGATTTTTAATGTAGTATTGGTAAAGAAATTGCAATCTTGTACTTTTGAAGTGAACTATGCAAGTGAAATATGCAAATGTGTGAAAGAAATATTTTGATTTTTTTCTTTGTTTGCTTCTGATCTGATTTTGGAGGGTAGCTTTTTTAGGCTTGCAGATAGTTTACAAGTGTTTAACACTTCTAAAGGCATGGGGAAGAAATAAAAAGTCATGTCAATTGCAGACTCAAAGTTCTTGGAGCAAGGTCTGGGCTCTTCACTTTTGGCTATTTCAGTCTACATTGAGCTTTTACAGTACTGCCAAAAAAAAAGGGCTGTTTTTTTTCAAGTAACTTCATGTAGTAAATATAGAGTATTCTAAATGGCTTAGAGAAGACAGTACATGAAAAAGGGGACATAGACTGAGCAGGAGACAAGATATATTGTTGTCTGTTCTAGTTGCACAAAAAAAAATCACAAGTCAGTGGAAGATGAAGATGTTCCTATTTGTTCATAGCACTTGTACAGAGGTCTAAACCATTCAGGTTTGACCCTGTACTTCCTGGAAAGTAAAGTTGCTGTTAACTTTTTTGGCATGTAGATTTGTCTAGAATTTCGTTAGCCTGTGACGTGGAAAGATTCTCTCTGTTTTAACCTTTAAAGTCTAACATCTCAGCAAAAACAATGCTTTATGTTCTGCAGCACTAACTGTAAGAGGAGATCTCCCTAAGCAGAAATAAAAGAAAATTAGATTCTCCTGTTCGGGGAGATAAGCAATCCATCTAAAAATTTCCTTCTTAATATGTAGGTGCACGAATTTTTATAATGCATTTGTTTCCATAAAGCTTCTTTAAGGTTGTGTGGGAAAGTCTTCAAGCCCTGTTCCCATGCAACAAGAAAGCAAATGATCTGCTCAGCACCCTAGGGATAAGTCATGATGTGGTGACTGGATCTCTTTAGTAACTAGGGTCCCAACTCAAGAGAGAAATCCACCTCTAGCAAAGGCAATCAAAACTGCTTCTGTCTGTTTACCTTGTCTGACTACCAGACATCTACCTAGCTGTTCTCTCACTGCCCACCTCGACAGGAAGAGAAAGTCAGATTAAAAAGAATATCAAGACAAGGACACCACTTACCAATTATCATCACAGGCAAAACAGACATGATTTGGGGAAAAATCATTCACTGACAATTAAAATAAAGTTGGATGGAAAGGAACAAAGACAAAAAATGAAGACACCATGTCACACACCCCTTATTCCCAGGTTTAATTTCACTTCTTCATTTCTGACTCCTGGCTTGCCCCAACCCCCAAATGCCAGAAAGAGTGGGTTTTGGTGAGGTTGTAGTCAGCTCCTCTCTCCTAATTCTTCCTCTTCACATTTCTCTCCTGCTCCAGTGTGGATCCTCTCCATGGACCACAGTCCTTCAGGGTAAACCTGCTCCAGCATGGGCTCTCCGTAGTTCACTGTTCCTTCAGGAAATAGTCCACTTACTCCAGTATGGGGTCCTACATGGGATAGTACGTGGAGATCTGCTCTATCATGCTTTCCTCCACAGGCTGCAGTGAGCTCCATGACTAGCTATTTTTTGGAAATAGTGAATGTTTCTTTCCTATTGAAAGTACTGAATTTGGGACTATAAAAATGCTCACTGAATAGACAGCAGTAAATGATATAGGTGAGTTAAACCCTTAATCACTGTGTTGAGAAGTAGGGAAACTTCTTTCCTGGAGAAAAGATTTTATTAATAAATGTAAAAAAAAATCTGTAGGGGTAGACATATGTAACAGAATATCACTGTGTCAAATCAACACTACATTTCCAGTGTCCATATGCAATAAGTCAGTAATCTTCTTAACGAAATTTCATGCCCTTTTATATATCCCTTTTAAGGCTGAACTAGGCCAGAAATAATTTTATTCTTTTTATTTAATTGTTATTGCCCATTTATTAAGTCCATGTACCATAAACCTCTAGCCTGCAGAAGTTCCAACTAAAAAATAAACAGCATGAAAGCCTTGCTGAATATTGTGGTTGTTTTATTGCTAAAGTTGAACCTCATTATATGGTTTGCTGTGTATAATACAAGACTTATTTTTAATTCTGTGGAATGTATAGATTGGCAGGTGATAAATATCTCATAAAAACTGTCTTTTTGGAGCACTTATGGTAGCCAAAAAACATCAATTAAATTATTAGTGTCTGTTCTGCAGATAAAAAGTACATAATTTATTTACAGTTTTGTCCTTGAATGCTCATTAAAGGCTGGAACATGAAAGTCAGTGCATTGCTTATGTTGTTTTACATTGAAAAAATAAGTGTGTTTAATAGTTTAAATAACCAAATGATGATGAATATCTTTTCACATTGCTTTATCAGAAGAAAATGGTGCAGATAGCTCATATATTCTGCTGCTTCTCAGAAAAAAAATTAAAAAGGGGGGAGAAAAAGAAAAAAAAATAAAGAAAGGAAAAAAATAATATGCAAAACACACTGATAAAGAAAAGTACAGAGGGGGCAGTGATTCTGTATTCCTAAAGAAAATCATAACTTTTCTGATGGAGAACACTTATATCAGTTATTTCCTTCTCAGGGGATTCCTTTAAAGCCTTATTCTTAGACTGTTGCACCTCTGCTCTTCCTCTGCAAAATAAAAAATCCAACATCTTCTGCATTCTAAGCTACATATGTGAAGAGGGTTCATGAAGGTCACAGAAATGGAGGTTATATTGGCTGATACAAAAAAATTTAGAAAGTTATACATTTATACAAAGGCTATGCAACACAACTACAAGCACACTAAATTTCATTCTACCCATGCAAAAACATGCTTCTTTGTTATGGGAAGACTCAAAACATGCATCTTTATAGAAATGTAGAAACATTGTTAATAATACCAGACCAGTTGGCAATTTTTTTTCTGAAATAATATAAACTAAGTCTTTTTACTAGATAAACTAAGTTATTTTATGGATCACCATGACATAGCCTGTAGCTTCCTGTAATCTAAATAAAACACAATATAAAAATGCCTTTTCTGTGTCAGAAAATTTGTTTTGATTAGTGAAAAATGATTGCCACAATTTTAAATTCAATGCTAACTTAACGGTGAAAAAATTTGATGTTTTGGGTTTCTGCCTTGCTAAAATTTTTGTTGCTCTTTTGTTTTTGTGTTCTATTACATAAGTTAAATATCATGATGACAATGCCACTGTCTTAGGAGTTACAAAAATGTATATGTGTTCTACTGTGATGTAAATAACAAAAACCTTTCTACCTCTTCCATAAAAATACCAGATAGGAATACATTTAGGTCAACTAAAAATGTTTCCTTTATACATTTTGTGTTACTATAAGGTAGTAAAAAACAGGAAAAGAAAACGAAAGTAGTATTGAGCTCTTCATGTTTTCCTGTATATGTTGATGTTGTCAGATCATAGCAGAAATGCTCCTGTTGCCACAAGGAAGTGAAAAATTGAGACAGCACTAGGTTTCGAGTATGAAAGGATGAAATGGAAGAGCCAGTGTAAAAGCATTTATGAAAAAGATTTTGAAAGACCTTGTGATTCATCAATAGTCACTGCCAGAAATTCAATGTCTTCCTCACAGATCACTTAATGTTTTATCCTCCTCCCTTACAGACTACATCAGATCCCATTGGTGTTGGACAGTTCCATCAATACCACTCACAGACTGTATGCACACATACTTCCTTAATACGCGTTTACTAATGGGGCTCAGTGCTTTTCTTGGCCTATTGATTACGTCTATCTTCAAGTGACTGTATTTTCTGGTTCAGAAAATGTAAACTGAAAATCTTACTCTCATACTTCTTAACTGAAGTTAGGTACCAAATCAGCCTCTAGTGGGACTCAGCATTTCTGATCAATGGAAGTGGTAGATGAAAATGTTAGAAGTACCATAAAATCAAGATGGTGTCTTGCTGCTACCGTTGCCAGTATTTTCCAAAGGTAATGTGCTCCTCTTGAACTCTGGGAAATACTAGAATTCTTTCAAAATACTGTAAGTATATAATTATAATTCTGCAATAAAAGACCAAATTTAGCTCTGGATGAAACTGTAGCTGTATTGAAGCAATAACAGTATTATTGTAAACCTCAGCGGGGAGGACTATGACATCATATGTTTAGTGACTGTACTTTGCTCTTCATGTAAGAACACAATCCAAGATTTAGCACAGTGATAAAAAATCATATATGATCAAATCATGAAATCATACAATGGTTAAGGTTGGAAGAGATTTCTGGAAGTCTTCCGGTACAATCCACCTGCTTAAGCCGGACTAACATGGAGCAGACTGCCCAGAACCATGCCCAGAGTTGTCCAGAGCTCTAGAATTGTGTTAGTAGGTACTAATGTGTAAGATCTAAGTGTTCTGTGGTGAGGCGAGGAAGATACAGTGACTTGAACCTTTACTAGTTGTACCGCCTATCTATTAAAAGCATTTCTTTTTTTTCTCCTCTCTTCTCTACTCCCTAGGCATAAACCTGAAGACTGAAGAGAAATTCAGGAGACTATCACTGAATGACTTGTCACCTTATATAATTTTTTCTTTGACTTTTTAAAGCACCTCGATTTTAATTACTGGATAAACAGACTACGTTTATATCTGATTTGTGTATATATTTAGTCAATACAGTGTTGATTTCACTTGAACTGTGCTGTTTGGTGGTTATAAATACTACTCTACCTTGCATTTTCTGCTTCATGAATATGATGAGTCATGACATAGCACTTAACTAAATGGATGACTCTATTATTATGATGTCTTACAGCTGAATTATGCTTTTAGCCAATAGCCATGGGGTGCTGGCCTTTTGTTATTCTTTATGTTTGCTGAGACTTTCTAAGTTGTTTCTCAGATAATGCCTCTGAAATGCATTTCCTTGTTATTTATAAAGAGTTTTCTATGTGAAAATCATAGAATAATAGAACAGTTTGGGTTGGAAGAGACCATAAAGATCATCTGGTTCCAACCCCCCTGCCATGGGTAGGGCCACCTTCCACTAGAACAGGTTGCTCAGAGCCCTCTCCAACCTAGTCTTGAACACTTCCAGGGATGGGACATCCACAAGTATGGGCAATGTGTTCCAGTGCTTCATCATCCTCATTGCGAAGAAGGCCAATATATGGTCAAGAAGGCCAATAAATGGTCAAGAAGGTCATCGTAACTTCATAAATTATTTACACTGGCTCTTCCATTTCATCCTTTCATACTCGAAACCTAGTGCTGTCTCAATTTTTCACTTCCTTGTGGCAACAGGAGCATTTCTGCTATGATCTGACAACATCAACATATACAGGAAAACATGAAGAGCTCAATACTACTTTCGTTTTCTTTTCCTGTTTTTTACTACCTTATAGTAACACAAAAGCTTGTGATGCCAAAATCAATAGATGGAAAGAGACCAGGAAGGAACACGGATGAGACAGTGGACAGTTCTGCTTCCTCTTGTGAGTATTCTGAGGTAGTGCAGACTGAGTTTATAGCAATAGCTGTTGAATTTAAATTTTGTTCTTTGGATTGTGCATCATAGTGGCATTTTAAGAACCACATTCCTGATGAGTAATTGCACTGTGAGGGGTTATATTCAGAGCACCCACTTTTGGACAACTAATTTAGCTACCTCATTTCCATTTTTTCCTCCTAACTTCTTCAGGTTAGAATCCCTTTGGTAAGGGGCCTGAACTGGACTGAGCCCTGAAGATGTTTCCTCCTCTCCCTAGTCCATGAAGAAGATTGAAATGTTCTAATGGAGGCCCTGAAGCCTCTCTGGGTGATGTGCTCAAAGCTGCACCTGCAGCACCTGGGATCTGTGCTTTCCTGAACCTGCATGGGGACTCTAATGGAATAAAGACCTCATTCCCTTGTAAAACACCTATGTGTGGGAGGTTCTACCCCAAATTTGAAAACTGATTCTTTCAAGGAAGAAATTACTCTGGTTCTGGATCCAACTGAACAGAAGAGGACAGGATGCCAAGCTGTCAAGACCAAACCACATCTTCATCTGTAGATTTGGAAGTTGGAGAAATAGGTCCCGCCATAAATTCTGGTGTTCTCTTATATTGATTGGACTTTTGCTTTGAAAGCACAGTGTATGCTAAGTAAAAACCTGGAATATTATTTGATCACTGGGAAGAAGCCAGTTGTACTAAATATCATTTCAGGTATGTGGGGAGGAGCAGACACCTTGTGAGGAAAACAGGACAGTATTAAAGATTGATTTCCTAGCACCTGTGTACAACTGTGAATGGGATAAGTGAACACACGAGCAAAAAGGCCCCTAATTGTGGCATTTCTGAAATTTTTAATGTTTGATTTTTATGACTTTGATGTTTCAGGTTTTTTAACAAGCAGATAAGAGTTAGGGTAGAGGAGAAGAGGGACTATTAACACTATTTAAGAGTTTGCAAATTATTTTTTTTTTTTTATGGAAATATGCAATGTGTCATAAAATCAAATTTTGGATTTTCTCCCAAATTTTATCTTTCCATTCTATCTGGTGTGCTAAATCTATGGCAATGCAAGTTATGGTGGAGCGTATCAAACCCCTTCACAATACTACCGTCTTTTTCAGCAGCTCAGGTGAGAGAGGGTTTGTGGAAACAGAAACATACCAGTGTCTTACACCTCCTTACTTCTGCAAAAGAGGGAGCACTCCTTAGGCTATTTAAGAGCAAAGTAAAACACATTAATTCTAAACATTTATATTTTAAACTTTTTTTTTAAACTAATTTGGCATACTTTGAACAAACTTAGCAGTAGATGCCCTTGCACAGTCAGCTACAGTGGTGTAGGAATAAGCACTGTATCCAATTTCAAAGTGAAACCAGATCACCAAAAGGTTTGCCAGTTCTATGTATCTAAAAGATATAAGACTGTATGTTTAGTCATGTAGGTGAGTCTCCACCCTCTTAAATGTGCTATTTAATTCTTGTCAGACATCAACTTTTCCACACTTCAAATGATTGATGTATGAATGCAAAGTGTTTGAAAATGGTAGTACAGAGCCTATTTGTGTGTGCCTGTGCTCCTATAAGTATATATAGAAGAAGCAACAACTAATTAAAGAAAAAAAAGAAAAAAAATACAAGAAAAGAAAAAAAGCAATTATTGTGGGGAGCAGAGGAGACACCATAGTTCCCAAGGCAACTAATCTTTTCTCTTTATGTAGGCAAAGAGCAATCTCACGTCTTCACAAACATATTCCTATTTTTTTTTAAGAACAATCTCTGTCACTGAATAACAACTTAGCCCAAGATGTAATTTTTCTGTTTTAAGTGGGAGAGATTTATGTGACAAAGGATTATGTACTTTATGAATAGTAGCTCTCTTTCATCCATTTAATTTCTCTTCTTGAAATTTTACTCCTTTGAGTGGTACCTCTGTCATGGTTTAACCCCAGCCAGCAGCCAAGCCACACACAGCCACTCCCTCACTCCCCCACCAACAGAATCAGGAAGAGAATTGGAAGGGTTAAAGCTGGAAAACTCATGGGTTGAGATGAAGACAGTTTAATAGGAAAAGCAAAAGCCACACATGCAAACAAAGCAAAGCAAAGCAGGTATTAATTCACTGCTTCCCATGGACAGGCAGGTGTTCAGCCATCCCCAGGAGAGCAGGGCTCCACCTCCTATAACCATTATGTGGGAATACAAATGCCATCACTGCAAACAACCCTTCCTCCTTCTTCCTCCCACTTTATATACTGAGCATGATGTCATATGGTCTGGAATATCCCTCTGGTCAGTTGGGGCCACCCGTCCTGGCTGTGTCTCCTGCCAACCTCCCAAGCACCCCACGTTCCTTGCCAGTGTGGCAGTACGAAAAGCAGAAAAAATCTTGTCTCTGTGCAAGCTCTGCTCAGCAATAACAGAAACATCTCTATATTATCAACCCTGTGCTCAGCACAAATCCAAAACACAGCCCCATACCAGCTACTACAAAGAAAACTAACTCTACCTCAGCCAAAACCAGCATAACATCCCAGAAGGCAAGAGGGATTTAAAAAAATTAAAATCAGAATGCAAAATCAGATCTACTCACTCAGGTATTTTAGTCTAGTCTTTTTTTTTTACATAAACACATTAAGTGATACTACAAAATCCCACATATATAGAACAGTGCTAATGTTAATAAATTACATTACCCAAATACAGCAGAGCCTTATTCAGTCTGTCACCTTAAGCTAGCAAACATTGTGATTACTATCATGAATAGATGATTCTATACATATTCAAAACCTCAGTCTCTTTTCTTGAGCTATTTTTGTTTCATGCATACGTGTGTACGCATTCATCCCCATGTTTAACTCACAATGAAGGAGAAAGTGCTATTCATTTCTGACTTCAAAACCACATTCCACCTGCATAAAAAAACCCCTGCTTTCCTTACTGCAGTGTGTTTAATGTGAACATGTGAACAAAAGAACCAAAATCCAGTGATCTTTTTAACGTTTCTTTAATTATTCCTACTGAATGCTTATTTTTGGGAACTAACTCAGAAACATAGAGGACACATGTAGAGCAACTGAGCTGATGGCAAGGACAAGTTGGAGCATTCAACTCATGCAAATGTGATAAACATTACTAGAATGAAAAAAAACTTAAGGCAATGTGAAGAACCTATTTTAGAAAGTTACTTGTTTTTTTTCTAGGTTCTTGCACATGTTTTTCCAGCCTTTTGGAGGACAGATGGACTTCAACATGAACTTATTTAACTGGGATCTTTGCCATCACTCATCTGTTCTTTGCAAGGACCCTTAATTAACTCCGTGAACTCTTGCTAGGTTTTGGCCCAAGATATTTACATTTCAATGGAGAAGACTAACCCAGATGGAAGCGAGTGAACTGCCCACAACATCAAACTGTGGATAGACTATAAAGTGCATATGGAACCCCAAATGTCTTGACCTTATATTCCTGGTCCCTGATCACTAAACAACACAGTTGTCATCAATTTATACTATATCATGGATTTTAAAGGACATATACTTATTTTAAGGTTTCATTAATAAGAGGAAGCAAGTAAGCGCATCCTCACTGTTGTTCATTACACTCAATGCTTCTAACAGTTGCTGATTTTGCTGGAGAATATTAAATCTGACTGCAGTAATATAGGTCCACCAAATCAGCAATATGCTAGTGACAATCCACTAACAATATTTATACCTCCATATCTGTGGTTGTCTTAGTCCAAAGCAGTGAGTAAAACATGGACTGAAATAACAAGACTTTCTTTTCTAAGAACCCCTATTGAGGAAGCATTCAAAAGCATGGACAGTTATAGGATTTTTATTGTGCTAAATGTCTTTCATATACAGATTAATAAATCATGTTCTCCTCTACTTACAATAAAGCACTTAACTTCCAACTAATATTAAATGAAGTTTAAATTCCACTTGCACGAGAAGAGCATGTCAGAGGCAGGAAAGATAAAGATATATCTAGATATTGCCAAGACCAAACCTCAGGACATGAATGTATTATTTTCTAGTTCTAGCACTGGCAAATTTGTACCAAGAAAATGCTGTTAACACCGACTGGCCCTTACTCAGGCATCTATCTTGGAGCACCCTAAATCCTTGCACTGATTTTGAGATAATTTGGTATGGAATGTTCTCTTGGGTTGGCAGAAAATGTAGAAATGAGGCATTAAAAAAAAAGAGAAGAAGGAAACAATCCACTTTAGCTGATAAAGACATGTAATATTGGAGTACAAACATAATAGGGAATATTCTCTTAACTGTCTAGGAGGCCTGGATGAGAGTAGGGGTTCCTAAAATATTTCACAGACACATTTCAACTATAGTTTTTTTTTCTTTATTTCCAAAGACTGAAACCATGTCAGTCTAGGCAATACAGTTACAGAAGTAAAACTGACCCCTGCTAATCTAAGCAGTTAAAAATCATAGTGCCATGTAATGTTGTAAGAAGGCTAGGGAGGAAACACAGGTTTTTCACTGATATGCTAAAGTATATTTAAAATACTAAGCATCCCATACTTCCATACTTTTATTTAAATAAGAAAAACAGATATAGGCAAAAAAATCCCAAACTATTTTAAAATCTGCTTTTCTTTTCAAAATAAGACAATATACAGAGAATGACATATTTAGAAAATTCATGTTCTTAAAATTAAAGTGAGCAAAATCTTTGTAAGACTCCCAACCTGACATTGTCTTACAGAAAACACTCTGTAATTTGGAAAGCAGACAAGATTTTTAAAAAAAGGATTTTGGAAATAAAGTATTTTTCAAAATCAATTCTGAAGTGCATTAATGCAGATCATTTTTTGTGTAGTGTTTATGCCTGAATTTGGTTAACTTGGATTTTTCTGTGTTGTTCTCATTCTGCTCCTTGTTTTCTAATACAGATAAGGCCTGACATTGCCTTCAGAGATTTTGCTATAAAACCATAGCATTATTTTCTCTTTTCACCACAAAAAATAAAATTACTCCTTTTTCCTTCAAACCCCTCAAAAAACTCAATTCCTGGTTACAAATTAGTCTGACAATTAAATCTATATTTCTCCTAGGGGCTTTTCTAACTGGAATTTTGCCCGGAGTTACTTGGCTGCCGGGCAAGCCACCGTAGAAACTGTGGCTAGGACATCACTAAGTAACAATTGAACCAGGATACAAATAAAACTCAAAAATTTGTATCTTGGAAGGGACTTCCAAAGAATTTACAGGCTAGAATTTATAAGCTTATTAGTTGGCATTTAATTACCTGTGGTAGAAAGTGCTTATACTGGTTCTTGTTTCAGCTTCAGCTGTTAAGTGCTGAAATCAGGTAGTATATAAGGTGTCCCAGGCCCCAGAAGGATGATGTTGTCAACATGCCTCTGGGGCTCTTGGCAGGGATCCTGCTGGACTTCCAAGACGACCAGGTGGTTTCATAATTGATCTGATATGGATGGCGTCCTTGCGCATTCATAGGTCACTCGTTTTCATGTGCAGTCTAAACCACTGTAGGGCAGGATTTCTCATAAAATATAAATCTGTACATCCTTTAAAAGCAGTGCAGTTGTAACCCTATTTAGTATTTTACCACTAGTCCTTAGTAGAGAAACAATTTCCCATTACTAATCTTTGGGTCCTCATAATAGTAATTCATTGTACAACTATGAAAGCTTTTTTTATAAATGTCACTTAAATGGGACAGCAACCCTGAGGGACTAACTGCTGGAGACTATGGTGAGTTTGAGTAATTTCAGCATTAAGAAACAGCCAATCCATTGCCATGGGGTGACCATCTTTTAATACTGCTGCTGCTTTCTAAATGCTGTGACCTGGCTCAAAGCCTGATTGCAAAGGCTTCCAGATTTTGGCAGGCGTGCTGTTTTGTTGTCACTTTCCTGACATTACTTTATCAGTGGCTTTATCCATCAATAAGAGATGGGCTAGAAGTCAATTACATTCCCACTCTTTCCAAGAGGGCAATTCAGAAAAATGGAGTCTGAAACCATACTGTTCCTGATATGTAATTTGTAAAAGCCCTTTGGTTTTTTATATGTCCTTTTGTGTTTGTTTTGCTCACTGTAACAATTTCATGAGAACAGTATTTAGGGATTTCTTGGCCCAGTCTTCCATACTTGGGAGGTTTGGATGGCTCAGAAAAACATGAACTTCTGAGGCCAAAGCCTCCTACACTCATATGCTAAAAAGTAATGTCTGAAACACAATATTTCACTGACAGGAGACATTGTCTTTAAATGACACCAAGATCAGTGGTGATGCCACATGCAAGGAAAGTGGGAGGGAAAGTGAGTAGGGTCCATGACCTATGTGGGTCTGTAGAAAGAGGTTGTAGCTAAGTAAATGTGCCATTGATGTTTAATAAATGTATCTTACCCACCTCATTACTGTTAATTTCTGTTGTGGGTTGACCCTGGCTGGGTGCCAGGTGCCCACTCAGTCACTCTATCACTCCCTTTCCCTCTGGGACAGGGGGGAGAATAAGATGGAAGAAAAAAAAAACAGCAGAGTGAGATAAGGCAGTTTTATTACAGCAAAAGAAAGAAGCAGGCAGAGATATGCACACACACGAGCTAAAGAAAAAAAAAAAGAAATCAGTCTCTACTTCCCATCAGCAGCGATGTTCGGACACTTCCTGGGAAGCAGGGCTTCAGCACGTGTAACCTTTCCTCCTCCCCTCCTTAGATTATATATCTGAGCTGATGTCATATGGTATGGAATATCCCCTTGGTTGATTTGGGTCAGCTGGCCTGCTTGTGTCCCCTCCCAGGATCTCGCCCACTCCCATCCCCTTTGGTGGGGGAAGGAATGTCAGGGGACCGCACTGCTCGGCACTGGTCTGTTATCAACACCCATCCAGCTACCAATGCAAAGCACAGCACTGTAAGGGCTGTGAGCTTTACCTCTGTCAGACCCAATGCAATTTCTTAAAATGAAACTAATCATAGTTCTGTATTCAGAGGTCATCTTTTCCTGGAAATATGTCTCCTTTTTCCTTACTTACTCTCTTTATGCAGCAGATGACATACATTCTGTATGGAGCAAAATAGAGCATTCAATAAAAACTCCTTCTCTTCACTGTTAAGAACAGAAAATTCCATTACACTTGTTTTGATTTGAACATGAATTCTTTGTCAGTTCTAAATACTTCAGTGTTCTTTAATATTTCCTTGGGAAAATGACAACTGAATTTAGTTGTAAAATTTATAACCTTCTTATTGCACAAAGAGGGAATGGCAGCTCAGTAGCAACAGCCTTTTTTTGGCACTATGTAGGTCAGTAGATTATATTTGACAATGCGTGTCTATAGAGACTGTACAGTTTCTCAGTGTTTTTGTGGTTTTAAGCAGAAAGACTTAATGTGTATCCGCATAAAGGTGGATTTCAGTGGTTACACAGCCATGTGTAGGTAGCAAACAGAATCACAGTAGGTTGGAAGGCACATGGAAAATCTCTAATCCAACCTCCAGCTCCAAGCAGGGCCAATGCTGACTTGAGACCAAGTTGCTCGGGGTTTTATCCACTTGAGTCTTGAAAACCATTAAGGTTGGAGACTGTAAAACCTCTCCAGGTATACTGTTCCACTGTTTGATTCTCCTCATAGGGGAAGTTTCATCAAATGGAACTCTTTTCTTTCAGTTTATAACTGCTGTATCTCATCTGCTACCAGCAGCAGTTGTTCCACAGCCATCCAGATATGCTCTGTCTCTGTGTATACTTCACAGCTCACCTCAGTGTGGAATATTCTACAAACTTGATGAAAGGACACTCCATTTCCTCCAGGTAATTGATAAATGTATTAAACTAGTATAGATTCCTATATGGTACTTCACTTTTAACCAGTGTCCAGTACCCTTTTAAACCATTTTTTACCCATCTAGTAGTAGTAGTAAACCTATCATGGTCTTAAAGATGCTCTGAAAGATCATCTAGAAAGCCTTGCTCTTGTCAAGATAATTGACATCCACTTCTCACTCCTCATGTATAAATTTAGTCCTTTCATCTAGAAGGCAATCAGGTTGATTTTGAAACATTAATTCCTGGTAAATGTATGCTGGTTACCATTCCAGTTACCTTTTAATTCCTCAGTTGCCCAGAATGTACATCAAGAGTACTCATTCTATGATTTTATGAGCAGAATGTTAGGCAAAACCTTGAGTCATGCTTCATACGGTTACTGAGAATGAGTGCCATACCTGTTTTTCTTCAGGCATTGTGGGCCTTCCCTGATTAAATGACCTTTCAAGGATGATAGAGTGTCTTAGTGAGATCTTGCAGCTTTCTTAGCACCCCAGATATATCTCATTAGGTGCTATGGACTTGCATAGGATGAGACTTATCAAGCAATCCCTGAATCAATTCTTTTCCATTCCTGGTAGATTGTCTCATCCTTGAACATTATCTCTAGGCAGAAAGACTTAAGAGACTTTGTTGGTAAAGGCTAAGGCAAAGCAGGCTTTGGGTATCTTAGGGTTTTTTGCCATTTGTGCTATTTTTGCTTTTGGGCTATCTCAGCTGTGCTATTTGTTATACAAATAAATTTTGGAATTCTCTGGAATAAAGGGTGAAAATGTTGCTAAAAGTCTAAGACTCTCTGGTAAAATGGATTTGTTTTACTGGAGAACAACAACAACAATTCTGCCTAAAACTTTTTGTTTCTGGAAATAAGAAACTAAAGAGGTTAACATCTTTAAAGCTTAAAATATGCAAGCCAGAAGAAGAATTCACTGTCCCCCTTTTCTTCTAAAGGTTGAAAGATCTTCTTGCTGTTAAGTTTCCAAGTCAGCTTTTTCCAAAGAGGGATGTTCTCAAACTGTGTAGAGTTCAATCAAAGGCAGAACATGCTATTGAGTTAATTGTCTTCACATACCTATCTGACCTATTATCTTCATTATTTATCCATGTGTGCACATTTTCATAGAAAAACATACACACATGCATATATATATATACATACACACATACAAATTTCTTCCTATTTGTGTATAAAATCAGGCCTTTAGTACATGCTCAGAAGCACAAGGGAGGTAAGATTTCAGTATGCTTTGAGTCAAGAATGAGTCCTGGAGGTGTTGAGTACAGCACAATTAACGTTTTTTCCTAGAATGATTTGGATTGGAATGGACCTTGAAGTTCCTCTAGTTGCAAACCCCTTTGCCATGGGCAGGGACACCTTCCACTAGACCAGGTTGTTAAGAGCCCCATCCAACCTGGCCTTGAGCACTTCCTGGGATGGGGCATCCACAGCTTCTCTGGGACACATGTTTCAGTGTCTCACCACTCTCATAGTAAAGAGTTAATCTGTCAATGACTATTTTGACATTGTATCTCTGCAAGCACAAAGGGGATGCATGAAGTCAAATGCAAGTTAATCTAGTAAGAATAAAAATGACAGGCACTGTTTTGGGGACTTAGCATGCTTAAATATTCTCCTGAGATCACCCATTAACCCTGAAATATAAATATAGTGAAATATCTATGCTCTCATACAGCTTTGAGGGTCTAAAAGAGATTAGAACAAAAGTGCAAGAGAGAGGAAAAAAACTTAAAAATGTGCCAGCCAGGTTATGTCCACAAAAAATTTTTATTACTTGTTTGGGAGAGAGGTATTTAAGATACCGCACATTCTTTCTCACATGACTATTCATTTGTTCACTTCTATTTGCTGACCTTTTTCTCTAGACCTCCATGGTGTCTTGATGAAACTTTTGTGAAACATTGCAAAACATTTTTATAAGGAATATATTTCCTTTTCTAGTTACATCTGAAATTGTGGTTTGAAAATATGGACTAGCTAAATCACGCAATCTGATTTCTTACTGAGTCTGCAAAATATTACCATAGTTTTGGGGTGGAGGTCTGAAATAGTTGCAGTAAAGTACCCCCATTGCTGGTATACTGCCCCTGTGCAAGAGCTTTTGACAATAAAATGATACATTGAGAATGCATCCATGTAAAAGACAAGATGATGATATGTGTAGGGGATGACCAGTATAAATGTTGAGATTAAATTTATTTGACACTTTAGAGTCAAGCTCCAAGGTATGACAGGAGCTGAGCAGTACCCCAAGGAACCATCAGTCTGTATAAGGATTCACATCAATATTTAGATCTCAATGAGATTTCCTTAATCTGGATCTCATTTTTTGTGCATTTCCTTTCTTTATGACAACAGATCTTTTTCAAAATTCAAGAATAGCTTATCTGCTAGGTTTTGTTCATCTGTATGCAAAAGAAAGTTTCTAATATTGGATCAGAAAATTTTTCTTCTTCTTGCAATAGAAAACATAGTCATGACTTCCATTGTTGTTGTATGATAAGGAAAATGTGCGCTGCAGAAAATCTGAAATGCTACTGTGTCTTGGCTCATCCATATTCTGCCACCATCTGCATGCACAATGCTATGGCCTTGTGAGTAAGGAAGAAACAATTTGGGAATTGGATAGCTTGCTGTTACAGGAACTATCAGAGGCAGGATATATATTCTGTCTTGCTAAGATGAATAGAACAAAACAGCTTTCCATTGAAGAGCACTGTAAAGATAACAGTAAGTGTCAAGCCATTTAGCTGTTAGAAAAGAACATCCAAGCTCAAGTAATGACTGTTTCCTTTTGAACTTTTTGGAGTGTATGCAAGAATGGTTTAAACTAAAAACTCTCTTTTTCTGCAACAATGGGAGTATTAAGATCCAAGTAGGAAAAATATATACACATTTTTATATCAGTGTATGTGCATTTTAGGGTTTTCATTTTCCTATTATACCTCTTTTATTTAGCCTATTAGTATGAAAGAAAAACAGATAGCAAAGCAAACCAGAATTATTTTCTTCTGCTTAACCTATAACTTCCTGTACTTTTGCACTTGTTTCTTCATATCCCATTACTCCGATCATAAGAAACTTGCTTTTCCTATTGAAATCAAACAAGAAAACCTTGGAGACCTAACTGCTGGTTTCTACTACAGTGGAAGTCTAGTAAGATCCTAATGTAAGGCTCTCAGCATAAGGGTGATCTGTGCTGTTTAGAAATGAATATGATGACCTGTCCTAAGGTACCACTACTGGTATATATTAACAATGTCTCCACAATACTCTTCATTTACAATACTCCTCAGTGTATATAGGGATTAATTACATCTTCAGGACTACCTTCTTCAAGAGGTGATTTCTTCTGGGATAGGAAAAAATGGAATGTGAAAGCAGATATTTCATCTAGAAGATCTTGTCAGAGCGAGGCTGAGTGAATCCCATTGGTGCACCAGAAGAGCAAAAGTGCAAACTACTTGAGCAATAACAACAACAACAAAGTCCCCATATTAAGTATATACTGAATTTGATATAAGGCTTCTGCTGACTTTCATGTGCATTGAGCTTGTGGTGTCAGACTTTCTTCCACATCTGAGTGTGTGCACCTATACTATCCATTAACTGTGAAATATGCTTTACTACCTCACATTTGCAGTTGACATTGGAGGCACTATACCTGGGCTTATTTCTTGGGCAAAATGCAAAATGCTCTTCCAAGTTCCCTTCTTTCATGAGAAGAAGTCAACTTCTACTACTGGGTAAAGTCTCTTAAGACTTTGTTGAAATAACAGGAAAGGCAGGCAAGAAAGAAGCAAGAAATGGTAGTATTTCTGCTAGCAGGTATGGGGTTTTTTATTATCAGTGCTGTAGTTAAGCTCTAAACACCCTGACACATCTGACAAGCTAGAAACTATGCGCAAGGAGTTGCAGATTTGTTCTTCTTGCCATTTCTTACCTTATAAACAAATTTTAATCCCAAAAAACTAACAACACTAAATTAGAAAACCATTTGAAAGGTCTATTATTCTTCAGTGTCAGTCGATCCAAAAAATTCCGCTCTCACAGGTTCCCAGATTCAGAATGAGGCTGGTGTTTCAGTGAATGTTTAGATTAAGCTCCCTGTTCTTTTTCTTTAGAAACCTTTTCCCAGAGAGGGTTTTCAGTCTGCCCAGAGGTGGAGGTAGAGTTAAGGACACAATATCTCTTTTTTCCTATGTCTTGAGAGATAGCTTCTCCCTGACCTCTTGGAGTACCTAGCATGAGGAAAATGCCTAGGGGTACTTGTTTTTTCTAGGCCAACTGTTTGTTGTAGAATTTTTGAAATTAACGTTGTGGTAATTAAAATGAGAAACACATTGCACCTACAGCAACTGTACTCTCACTGCCTGTTCCCAGTAACTTAATGTGAAACCTGTGGAAAAGTAACTCATTATGTGAAGATGAGAGTGATCTATTCTGCAAGAATAACAAATTGCATGTACCTATTAAGAACCTAGGCCATCTGGCCTTTCAGCAAGACCTGCTGTATCTCCACTTGGTGTGATAAATTAAATAGCTGTTTCTATGTGCATACTCAGGCCAAACATATTTTCTTCAAAATATCTGCTGTCTTAGCCACTCACTAGGTCAAACAGAAGTTTTTAATTTTGTTTTGGTTACTGTTCCACACTCTCAGTTGACATCACTTCATGCACACGTAGATAATGATGTGAAATTCAGTGCTTTCTTTTCACAGTAGAAACTGTATCTGCCCTTCTGTAGTGAGGAGACAAAGTCATCGAGTTTCACTGTTACATAGAGGGAATTTCCTAGAACTGGCACTCTAATGATTAAAGTACATTCTCCCTGAATCATATTTCACAGCTCCAGTTTCCTTCAGCAGTTGAAACTTTTGGTTATATATCAAAGTTATACCAACATCACTCCAGCATGTAGCCTCCAAACCTAAGCTAGGCATCTGCATGGCTTCTATGAGGGAATTGCCTGAAATAACCACTGAAATATTATAAGGAAAAGATGTGACTTGAGTAGCCAAGTGCAACCTGGAGTAGGATGATTCCTTTCCCTCAGTATTGACTACCAGGATATTTTACCTTGGGTTACAGATCCCCTGCTGATAGAACAGTGTACATGGGGCTCTCCTGCTGGAGCTCTTTGATTCTGTGCAGATAGTTATGCATCCTGCAGAGAGAGAGGAAGAAAGTAACTCTTATTTGATGGTTAAGTGCTGGTATGGATGAACCAACTTTGTGTATTGATGAATCTTCAATTGTTTCCGAAAAGAATAATGGTTTCATTTTTTTGAAATGTATATTAGATAACCTGATGATTTCCAAAACTCCCTGGATTGAGAGCCCTTGTCCCAAAGGAATTTTGAACCTTATCTTGGGGGGTATTTCTTCAGTAAGTTCTGTAAGAGATAACATGAGAAGCTTTTCCTACCTCTGTGTGAGTGTGGGAGAGACTGAGAACAATGGAGCACCAATGGTGAGGAAGTAGTTCTAGCTTTTGCAGTTCTTCACCCAGGAGCTATAACTACTAAGCTGAACTTGTATATCCACAGCAAAAAAACCCCAGCAGTCAGCAGACTTAGTTCACAGAATTCTGGATCCAGTAAATCTAAAACCCTTTTCTTCAGAACAGGCAATAAGGCTGCAGAGCCTAATTTACTCCCCCCATTTCCATCAGCAATAGAGTACTAGTGAGATGACTCCAAAACTCATTCCCTAAGGCCTGGGGGGCATTTTGTGATTCTTGGCTATGCAAAATATTAGCCTGCAGGTCAGGACATCAGGAAATCTGGTTACCCTGTAAGAGCCTGCACACCAGCTCATGATCTGCAGATGTCCTTGATCTTTCTGACTTAATTGATGAATTCTGAATTCTGCTTGAGCTGGACAAGTAGGGCAGCTTAACGTGTTTGGAGGATGATATTCTTGCACTTTGAGAGCAGTGTGAATGCCATGAGACATTACAAAATTTGTGCCTCAGGAAATACATCTAAATGTCTCTGGGACAATGACTGAAATAGACATGTTAAGGTTTAAATTTTGAATATTAGTATTTAATGGTAAAGTTAGTTATCACCTTTTTTTTCACCCATTTCAAAGAAATTTTGTAAATCAGGCTGGAGGTCTGATTTAAAGAGTCAGGCTTATTGCTGTTTTAACCTACTTCAAGTGAGCCTTTACATTTTTGATATATCTCTCAAACCTCCTCTACTGTAAGTCCCCTCAGGCATACCATCTTTCTATGAAAAGGAATATTTCAGAATTTGTAAATGGAGAAGAAATTGTTAACTATGATTCCATTGGTTTCTAAAAAAATATTTGGATATCACCAAATTTTTGGCCTTTCTCTGCCAGAAAAGGTTTGGATTCAAAGCTTTTCTTTCTGTTCCATTATCTCAAAAAAGCAGTTAAGAACATCTACTAAAACACTTTCCAGATAAAGCTGAGATTTGAGACTTGTTGCTCATCTAGAAAAATTACACATTCATGGGAGAATGTTATAATTTTTTTATCTCCTTCTCCTAGTTAGGTGTATCTATTGAGGGGAAAGGAAACAAAATAGAAAGCCATAATGTTTCAATGAAAAAAGTGACAAAAGAGGCTATGGTCATCAGCCAAATAGTTTACCAAGGCATGTCAATGCAGACTTTAAAGCTTTCACCTTTTAAATCTGGCTATGTTTTGTATTTCTCATACAAATATCACTCTTCTTCCCTTGCACTCTTCATAATACCAGTCGACCTCTGATTATGTCGCTGAAAGTAATATGCATGTAAAGAGGAGCTGCATGAGTAGTTCAGAGAGCATAATTTTTTGCCTTAGTCACTGTTTTCTGGTGGGTGGTCATAACAGCAACTCAGACTGATTTTGTGATATTTAACAAATGGCTCAGATTCTGTGTATGGCATGTGCCTAATTGCCTTACCATGCCTTTGCATATCTTCAAACACTTCAACACATAGGAAACAACCTCCGAGAATGAGATTAATTCCCTGTCTCACTCTGTTTTACTCTTGAAATGCTACAGTTCTTGAATTATGTAAAAATATTTGGGGTGGGTATCTCCATGAATGGTTGGAGTGAAGTGGAAACTCTGAACATGATTGCATGTAGTTTTCAATTGAAATACCCATCTGTGCACTTGGTTTCCTTCAAAGCATTTTTTTCTTTTCTAAATCTACCTCTCCCAATCTCCCACCTTCAGGAGATGAGAAGATGGAGATATATCATGTGCCAATGAACCATCTGCTTATTTTTCTTTCAAGAGCCTCTTCTGCACTGACTGGTCTGTTCACCTAAATTGATCCATAATGTTTACACCAAGTAGTTTATCTGAAACAGTCGTCTATAATAAAATACAGTTTCTATTACACTATAGTCACCTCTTACAGTATTTCTGTTTAACTTACGTAAAATGCTCCTACATTGCTTGAACATGCCCCAGACCATATGGGATGCTAGAAATATCAAAATCTCCATTTCAAATCATACTCACTGATTTAAGGATAGTATGATTCTTGTTTGTGTGTTTCCAACACTTGTGAGATACATGTAAGTCTTGTTTGACTGTCATTATTGTATAATCTCAGTGATGCTGCATATGAAAAAGGAACCTGTTTGACACAGGTATATAGGAATATGTGTTGCCATCAAATCTCAAATTTTATTCTGAACAATTTCAGTAGAAAAAAGCCTGGATAAATAACATGAGATATTTGTCTTGAAACCAAAAACTTGCTACTTAAGAAGCATGGGTTTGAAAGGAATGTACCGAGTGTTGTGCTCTTAGAAAAACAAACACAGTGAGAAAATAGCATCTGGGAGATAATTAAACTTTTATACTGGAATACAGTAAATATAAGTGATTTCATTTGTATTAAAGGTAACAGGAGAACTTTTAAAAAGATAGTAAATTATTTCTTATGAATGTCTTTATTACAAATATGAAACCTGAACTTGTCCCTGATGAAGCCAATGGCAAAGCTTCCACTGGGAGCTATGAGATTAGCTTTGAGACTGGAGAGGTTAAAAGAGTATGAGATTCCTTCACACTGTAAAATGTACTGTTTATATAGTAAGTCAGATAGAAATTGCCTCAGAGTTAAATATATATATATATATTTGCTTTATGCTATACATCCTAAGATAATGAAAAGTGAAAATAAAGTTTTCATTTTTTGGAGATAAATTATAGTCAAGTATGGATCTGTAGAAAATGTGCAGAGTTCCAGAGAATTAAGAGTTGGGTTTTGGCTTCTGAAATGTGAACTAAAATCTACTCTGTTGCCTGCTTAGGAAAACTAGATATGAATGTAGATGTGAGAAAGAATAAAAGGAGGCAGCAGGAAGATGGAGCTTGACAGGGTCTGACAGCACAAGGTTAAAATGACAAGGATATTTATGCTACTGAGTCTGTCATACTCCTTTTCTTTTAGAATCTGTATTTACTCTTATAGCAACAAAAAATGTTGAGAGGGAAGGAAGGAGGAGCTTGGTGTCATTCACCAAAACAAAAAACCATGTGTGGGCATTTCTGTCACTCAAATAGCTTTACACTCTAGAAGAGATTGCTTTGTGCTAGACCCCATGTTTCCCAACCTTCAACCAGCTCTGGGCACAGCGGTAGATTCTCAGTGCACAGCACCAGTGACAAAGAAGCATCTGTCTTCCATGGGGTATTAGGAAAGGCAATACTTTTCTTGTAATATTGACAGCATTGCTTGAAAAGAAGGGGTTTGATATTGCCATCTTATGTGGTAAGACTGTCATGGCTTTCCTAGAGATCCCTTGTACTGCAGTGAACAGTTTGGGCAACACATGCACAAAACATCATGTTCTGGGTGGCACCACTATTCATCTGATGTTATGTAGGTAAGCACATGCATTGTTAAGTTCCTTTGCTGTAAGCTGTTTTTCAGTTAGATCATCTGAGTTATCAGAAATGGAGGTTAAAGAAAGAGATGGGGAGTATTTTCTCATTTGTGTGCAGGGCCCCTTCTTTATCAGTTTAAATAAATAAATTAATAAATCTTGTTTTGATCTTTGAAAGCAGGTGGCTTATTTACATTCAACAATCTGAATTACTCTGCAGAGGTTTTAAAATATTAACAGAGCTATTGATAAAATAGGCAGCCTTCACTGAGAAAAGGTAATTGTAGCAGGAATAAGCAAGCCTATTCAGGCTGCTGCTTTCATAATTCAAGCTTTCTGCCTTGGCTCAATGATTTCATCAAAAATAAGTCATCAAGGGAGAGTCCTATGTTGTGCTCTGTTTGTTTAGGAACCAGGTGCGTGCAGCACATGTTTGTAATTTCAAAGTGCTGATACTCTGCAATTTCTGCAGTGTAGGTGAAATCTGCTGCAAAACAGACCTTACTGTTCAACTCATTTTTCTTTCTGCTTTTCAGTAAGGAGCCGTTCTGCTCAGCTAGAGTCCTCTGAAAGACCTGAACTGTCCAAAGACACATGACACAGGGCAAATTATTAGATTAATATTCCAGTTTTGCTGATTGTAGATATTAATGGGTTTTGTATTCATTTTCTCTTCCCTCATTCAACATGGATGATGAATCATGCTGAGTCAATGAAAATTGCACTTTTTTGATGGAAAATGGAATGATTAGCCTATGACATTTTAGTGATAAATAATCAAATAGTGGTCAATAATAATCAATATGGATAAATAATTTAATATCCTCAGTTTCTAATTTTCTGCACTTCATTATTTGTATTGACATTCATCTCCAGCTGACATAATATTAACATTGGTTCTTGGAGTCAAATAGTTAATTTCTGGCAATTTGTCAATTAGGAGTTCCACCACAATAATGGATAGAATGTATTTATTGAGTTATTGCCAAGAATAATTTCATCTTTTTAATAGTATACATCTTCATAACTAAAAAGCAGGCAGAGATGCTCAGTTATGAATTGCTTTATTCTAGACTAGAAATTACTAAACAAGGAAAATGAGGGCTTCACAGCACCAGGTGGAATGGCTGTGGAGGTGTGGAGGTAGGGGGTTGCATGTGAGACAGTCCTGTAGGAAAGCTAGTGTGCAGTGGTTGGTAGTCAGCACTGGGCTCTCAGCATTCTTTGGGAGCCATGCCTGCCTCTACACTCTGCAGGAGTGTGATGTCCTCAGCATGGGATGAATAAATGGGATTAGGAATGAGGAAAGCAGATCAAAATTGTATACCAAGGGCAGACACACACCACTTTTGATATGTTCCACAGCACATTTTGCTGCACCCACATTCAGTTTTCCTCTCTCTTTAGTGGAGAAAAGTGTTACTTTTATCTTAAAGGATGCCTTTAGAGAAAAGGAGGAGACTTTACTTCTAAGTATTGGTTTTAGTTACTAAATCTGACTTCTAAAAAACTCAAGTGCACAGTACATTGTAAATTGTAGAAAAGGTAAGAATGCCTTTTGTGAATAATTGTGAATATTTATTTATATTGGTGTTTGAGATTCTCTGAATGGAACTAGCTTGTGAGAGAAGCACAATTGGGTGAGATTCTTTTTAATATTTGAAATCACCAGGATATCATAGAAATAGTATTGCTACAGTTTTCTGCATCTTGCACTAGCTGCAGGTTTTGGAAAAATACTAGGGAAGTAATAATGTAGAGAAAATTCTGGGTCCTCAGCATTTTGCTTTACTGTGGGGCATGTCAGCTTAAGGCTTTAACACTTCTAGGAATGTACTGGAGGGGTCTGCCTAATTCCACAGTAAATCACCTTTTGTCTGGAGTACCAGGTATTTTTGACTCTGTTCTTGTGATGATCTCACTCTGTACCAGTCTGACATGCTATTGAAATAAACACTTTTCTTTCACCTTCACTTTGGCAAAACTTCTCCTGGTTGTTTTATTTCTTTTTCTATTTTACTTACAAATGAAGACATACATGCACAATATATGCCCCATATAAGGAATAGTATTACAACACACTAGGGAGCATTCAAAATTAATTAAGAAGTAAACATGTATTTTAAATGATCTAAGAAGGATCATTTAAAGTAAGTATGTCTTCTGTTAGAAGTACTTCTGTCATTATTTCTTAAAAGATAGTATATTCATAAGCACATAAATCATAGAGTGCTAAGCACAAATTCCATGAGGCTACCATGGGGTGTACAATTAGATCTGCAAAAATTTTGCAAAATGGGGAGCTAAAGGACAAATTGTCTGAAGCTTGTATTTTTATGCCCATTGTGACTGCTCAGTATCTGTTGGGAAGGTTGTCTGTTGCAGGTGCTCAGAGAAATATATAGAGAAGCTCAGAGAAGAATATTTATTCTAAATATTCACCTAGATATTGTGGGAGTCTAGATTCTTTAAATCCAAGACCCTAGAAAGCTTCCTGAAATATTTAGCTTGGCCAAAATACATGTGGATCTACTACCCATTACCCTAGTAGTTAACATCTCTAAGACTCAGTTAAGCTATCTAATTATTGAAATCTTCGAATAGTTTTATCACAGGTGTGTCCATGCATAAAAAAAAAAAAAATCCTTTTTATACCTCTTTATAAGTGGAGGAGCTGAAGTATAGAGACAAAAGGCCTAGTCTTTGAGACTGCTGAGATGTTGAATGTGTGTGAAAAGAGATGAGACCAAGGTCTTCAAAGGTTCAGGGAAGCACTGATTTTCTTGCCTATTCTTTAAGTAGACCTTAGAGCACTGCAATTATTTTCATCAAAACTTCTGCAATACATAAAGAGGAAAGTGCCATGAAGCCTATTACTGAGGTTGTTCATGTATGTCTATTTGTGTAAAATATTCCTTATTTCCTTAGCATTTCAACCTATGTATGTGTATGTGCAGACTACACAGTTTTGTGGCCTGTAACTGATGTGGACATGAACTACTTTAAGTAGAGCACATCATAGTGCCATAGGCTTTTGAGATTTCCATTATGAATGATGAGTGATGACCATGCAGAACGCTTTGAATGCTACGTATTGAGGTAAACATCATGTCAATAATGACTCACGGTCAGAATCTTCCCCGCAAAGTCTTTACGCCTTGAGAAAGATGTGGGTTTTTAATCTAAATTTGAAAATGTTGTTATGTCATAGAAGAGTACATTGCAGGTAAGTATGATGAGAAAGTACCTGACACAGGCCTTGAGGTGATACATACTGTGTGGTCAGAAGTTACCCTTCCTTGTAAAGTTTTTTTGTTTTGTTCTGCTTTATTTTGTTTTGTTTTGTTTTGTTTTGTTTTGTTTTGTTAAAAGGAGAATTTGAGATTTGTACTTCACATCAGTCTGTCTATACCTGCATTATTCACAAACTGGGATTTCAGTGCACAGAGGACTATTTCCATTTTCATGATGCAATTCAGATGGAGTCCAAAACTCTCTCTGCCTCTGTTGAATAGGAGTATTTAACTGTTAGCTCTTTGCTTTAAGAAGGCAAGGTGTTGTGGAGAAACCTAGGGAAAACATTTGACTTACAAAATCACAGAATCACATAATATGTCAAGTTGGAAGAGACCCAAGGATCATTGAGCCCAGCTCCTGGCCATGCACAAGACCCATGAGTGACCCAAGAGATACAACAATGTACCCAAGAGCATTGTCCAAATGTTTCTTGAACTCTGTCAGGCTTGGTGCTGTGACCACTTCTCTGGAGAGCCTGTTCCATTGCCCAGAAAACCTGTGGGTGAAAAACTTTTTTGTACTATCCAACCTAAACCTCCCCTGACACAACTTCAGGCCATTCCCTTGGGTCCTGTCACTGGTCACCACAGATTAGTGTCTGCCCCTCCTCTTCCCCTCACAAGGAAGTTGTAGACCGGGATGAGGTGTAGCCTCAGTCTCCTCCCGGCTGAACAGGCCAAATGACCTCAGCTGCTTCTCATATGGCTTCCCCTCAAGGCCCTTCACCATCTTCACAGCCCTCTGTTGGACACTCTCTGATAGCTTTATATCTTTCTTATATTGCTGTGACCAAAGCTGCACACAGGACTCAAGGTGAGGTTGCCCCAGTGCAGAGCAGAGCGGGACAATCCCCTCCCTTGCCTGGCTGGTGATGCTGCGCCTGATGCACCCCAGGACATGGTTGGCCCTCCTGCCTGCCTGTGCACTGCTGACTCACGTTCAACTTTCTGTCAACCAGGACCTCCAGGTCCCTTTCTGTGGTGCTGCCCTCCAGCATCTCATTGCCCAGTCTGTCTGTACATCCAGGGTTGTTCCATCTCAGGTGCAGAATCCAGCACTTTCCCTTTTTGAACTCCATATGGTTGGTGATTGCCCAGTCCTCTGATTTGCCAATGTCTCTCTGCAGGGTCTCCCTGTCCTTGAGGGAGTCAATAGCTCCGCCCAATTTTGTATCATCTGTGAACTTGGTCCATATCCCTTCCAATCCTGCATCCAAATCATTTATGAAGATGTTAAAGAGAATGGGGCCTAAGATGGAGCCCTCTGGAACCCCACTAGTGACAGGTCACCAGTCTGATGACACTCCGTTCACTGTAACCCATTGTGCCTGACCCATGAGCCAGCTGTTCACCCATCCTGTGATGTGCTTATCCAGCTGTGGGCTGGACATTTTGTCCAGGAGGATACTGTGAGAGACAGTATGGAAAGCTTTACTGAAATCCAAAAAGATTATGTCAACTGGCTTGCCTTGATCAATTAGGTGAGTTACCTTGTCATAAAAGGAAATCTTGCTTGACAAGCAGGGCTTTCCTCTCATGAAGCCATGCTGGCTGTGACCAGTGACTGCATTGTCTTTCAGGGTCTTTTTAATACCTCCAAAAATAATCTTCTCTGTCACTGTAGAGTCTGAATGGCGAAATAAGAAAAACGCAGAATCCCAGGATCAGAGATGAAAGGAAGCAAATTTAGTAATTTCCAAGGGTTTTTATATACTAGTTTGCAAAAGGTGTGTTAAGTGGCATAAGGCAATTGGCCATCTGGCCATCCATCCCTTGAGGGGATTGGTCAAATTCTAAAATACCTATTTCTAAATATTTTCCTAGTCAAAACCATAACAATCAGGCAAGCATCCTGCAGGTGCAAGAAGTTTACAAAACCGTAATATAGTCTGAGATAGTTTGTATGGGAAAGACAGAACTCTCACAAAATGCTACAGGGAGCTGAAGAAATTCTCTGCTGAAGCTTTTTCAGTATCCATACTTCTCCATAACTTTACCAGGCACTGAAGAGAGACTAACAGGTCTGTAGTTCCTGGGGTCCTCCTTCTTGCTGCTCTTGAAAATCAGGACAATATTCACCAGCTTCCAATCAGCTGGGATCTCTCCAGATTCCCAAGATCACTCAAAAATCATCGAGAGAGGTTTTGTGATGACATCTAGCTAGCTCTTTGAAAACTCTTGAATGAATGCCATCAGGCCCCATAGATTTGTAGGGATCCAGCTGGAGCAGCAGATCCCACACAGCTTCAAGGTCAACTAGGAGGTGATCACCCTCGTAGTCATGGTCCTCCAGCTCAGGGCACTGAAACCCCCATAGTCCATCATCTATGTCAAAGACAGAGGCAGAGAATGTGTTAAGCACATCTGCTTGTCTCTGTCACTATTTGTGAGGTGACCACATTTTACTTTATGTATGAAATTAAATTTGTTTAAAAACCAAATAGATGCTCAGAAATTATGTTTTTCCCTTCCTAGTGAAATATGGTAGTGGGGTCTTCACCATGACTCTTAGAAGCTTCTGGCATAAAGATGAAAGCCTGACCTTGCACTGTTGCGCTGTTAAACCACCAGCACACAAACATACATCCAGAGAGCATCCTGTCAGTACTACTGCATTTGTTAAAATATAAGAGTTTGGCTAAAGCATAGGCTAGTACACAAGCTGATGGAGGCAAAAGCTAAACATGTATTTGTTTTTCTAGGGTGAGCTGAAGAATATCTCTACTCTTTCTGTCTTCTAAAATGCTCATTAATGCATTAGTCTTTATTATGGTAATTACTGTAGTTAGAAGCAAGTGAGTTAATCAAGTTCTGTCTGGCTTTGTCCCAAACCCTCGATCTGGCTCTGCTCCCTGTCCCTGAGCAAATATGAATAGAGGACAAGAAGAACCAAGCCAGAAAAGCATTCAGACATTGTATTGATAGTCATAGACAGAGAATGGTCATGCGCCACACTGAGAACAAAGCTGTCCTCAAAGATCTCAAATGTACTCTGACTGTTTTAATCAAACTGGCAGAACCATCACCCAGCCCCCAGTGATGTGGACTGAAACCATGCCATGCTCTATATGGTAGCATGGTGCTGGTGAAGCATTAATTGCCCAGTGCTATTTTACAAAAAAGGGATGCAGGGCACTGCTTATTCCCATATAACCAACACTGCTGGTCTTAGGCCCCTGTTCCATGACCTTTGACTGGTTGGAGGTACAACTCAAAGCATTTCATCCAAAATTATTTTGTCCTTTGTCTAAAGAACATCCCATTTTCACCTTCTTACCTTTTAGATTGTTTGCTCCTCCAAAAATTACTTAAGCAGCTTTTCTAGTTAGAAAGAAAGCAAGCTAAAAAATAAAGTGTTTCTGACTTTGTTAAGATTTGTTTTCTTTCTATTTAGGACTTTTTGAATAATGAGGGGTTAACAGTTGTGACACCCATAATCTCTGCTGTGACTGAGCTGTACTCTGATGCTGGGCCAGACAAGTATCTCTCTGACCACTTCAAAGTGCAGCCAAGCAAACATCAGAGCTGGTGTCAGGAGCACGAGCATCCTAGAAAAAGAGATGAAGAAAGAGGTGGAGCAGGCAGTTGTGTATACTGTGGGGCTTTTCAGCAATATATGGAGACATTTTCAAGTCACAATCAACAGAACATATTTTTGAGACAGGAAAATATTGTGACCCTTTCCTAAACTGAGAGCTTCAGACTCAGAAGTAACACTAGGCTCTTGAGTTTCACTGAATGCTGTCTTCTATCTCAGTACACCAACAGAATAGCTAAGCTTTCCAGTACTTCCATCTTAGTATCTTCCTGTATAGCTCCATAAACTCTAGTAATAATTTATTAACTGGTTTTCTTGCATTTGTGAACAGAATTCAACTGTGCAAAGTAAATGTTCCATTTGTTATTAAGTGAACTTACACATTCATGAAACTAAAATCATAATTTTGTTTCCTTAGAGTTAGCTCCCTGTAAGCTGAAGTCCCACATAAAATATTGCTATTGCTGTACTGTCATTGACCCAAAATTCTCTCAAACATTTTTTAAAGTATGAGTTATGTTCAGAAAAACGGAAAAATAGCTGTCTTTCTCAGTGTCATGCTGCCAGCCTCCTCTGAGCTGATATTTTGTTTTTTTGGAGGTCACAGTATGGATAAGTTGACATGTTTGTATATTTTAAAGAACTGTACCTGGTGTAATGGAAAACCTGATTTCCCACGTGTCTTGATTTTCTTGAAGAATTTATAGCACAGAGTGCAAGTGGTTGAACTTTCACATGTAGAAATCTCCTGTACTCTTCTGATTTTAAGGTTTGGGTCTTGGTTGTTTTTGTTTGTTTGTTTGTTTTTAATTTTCTTTTTTTATTATTCCTTTTTCTTATTTCTTTTTCTCTTCAGGAAATATATTTCCCTGTAAACTCTTAGAACTTTTAGAAGGAATGAAAAGGGAAATTGTTTCATACATTAAAGGGAAATAATAGTTTAAAATATTCTAGTTGCTAAATCAAATAATCCTCTAGCTTTACTCACAAGTGCCCATATGCACAACAGAGACATCTTGTAATCATTTTTATAATGTGTTAATCAACATGAAGTTAGCTACTGTAAGGGTTACATGACTTTTAATGTGTTCACTCTTGTTTAGGGTTCATTATAAATCATATTTAGAGGGGAAACAATGGCTTATGGAAATATCTGGATATAGAAATTTTTTTTCTATTAATATTTCTTGGTTTCTTTAGTGGTTATTTTTGTGTGTTGTTTTTCCCATAAAGTTCACTGCAAAGCATGTGGATCTGAGCATAACATATAAGTCTAGGATTTTAATGACAGATGAGTTAATCTGCAATTCTATAGGCTGCCTGTTAAATATTATCAACTGATGTATGCTTGAATGTATTTCCTCTCAGTCACCATTCCAGCCTCTAGTAAATGGAGATGAGCAAGAATGAATTGCACATACAGACAGACACACGTGGTGTGTTGTGCACAGTGAAAGCAGGAAGTAATATATTAATATTATAGTAGGATGTGGATTGTTCTTGATTTATATTTGCAGAATGTGGATTGGTGTCTTGTATACCTAGTATTGGATTAAAAATCATCACATCTAGAAGAATAAATTAAGATCCACCAGAAAACAGGTATAACAATTTGCATGGGGGATGTGTGGAGGAAGGGGATATTTTTAGGTTGCAGTCACACGGTATAAACTGTTATTGTGGCAAAGGAGCCCCAGTAGTTTTAAGGGTCTTGCTGCTTGTTCTGCTATTGTGTGCTAAGCCCCTTTACAGTTAGTTTGCTGTGGATAATGTTGCTCACCACAGGTAATGATTGCCTGTAGCTATAAAACCTGCAGTATATCAGAAGGCTCTAAGTAGCTCTCTGCAATGAACATGTGATGGAACTGCCTGTGATGAAAAGAAAATTTTAGTCTGATAAGTCTTCAAAAAATGCTAAAGCCTTTCAAAGTGATATATGGAAAACATGTACCCGGGTGACATTCTGTATCTTATTCCTTCCATCTATTTGTAGCTGCTAATCTTCTAAAAACTGTGTTTTCGTAAAGTCTGTATACACATCCTGAAGCTCAGAACTGGGGGAATTTTAATAAAACAAAAATAACCTGCATTTTTTTCCATTCTCAGGAACTCTTATTGAATTATATTTGTATGTGAATGTGCTGGAAGTTCTAATTTGTTTATGAGGCCAAAACTTTAAAAAGAACAGATGGTGGATATTTATGCACATTTCAGACCAGCTCTTGTAGGTCCTACAAGCAAACACTTAACATTTAGAAATCAGACAGGCAGGTATAAATACAGCAAACTTCAGCTTTGTGCACATAGTTATGTGGAGATAATAGCTACTAGATATTTGAGGATTCCAAGAATTCTATTTTTCTTTCTTTCTTTCCTATTGTGTGCATTGATGACAATCAAAAATTGTACTTTCTTAGTACCCAAACATTTTAGGGAAAAAAAATAATTATTTGCATTCTGAGTATAAAACATACAATCAAGTACAAAAAAAAAAAAGTACTGAGCAAGGTAAGAGTACTGTTATGATGCCTGCCACCAGCATGCCTGCTATCTGTGCAGGACAAAAAGTGCCAGTCAACAAACATGGTCTGAACTGGAAATATCAGTTCAGCTGTGTCAAGTCTGGTGAAAGAAAGGCAGTAGGGTTTCAAGATGAAGTTTTAGATTTAAGCCACCCTTAGATCTAAGACTAAGTCTTAGATCTAGCCAACCTGTCTTCGAGAATAAAGGCTTTCAGAGGGCAATGGACAGATATAGCAGCCAGTAAAGACTGAAGAGAGCAAGGCAAAGCCAAAGACTGTTATTTAGCCACCTGCCGCTCAATCCTTAATGTATATAGTCATAGTAGTATGTGTAGCTGTGCAGAAAAGGTTATGACAGACTCTCCAGTAAAGTAAAATGCTTTGGGGGGAGAGAGGGAGAAAGCAAGCAATCCTTCTGCCTGTCAGCATTCAGTGTACCTTGCATGACTGCCCTCATATGCTGGAAGAAACGGAAAGAAATCAGACTTCCAAATGTATTTGCAATTGCAATGTTCCTAAAAAAGGCTCAGCTCTGCTGTGTCCCAGTGAAGAAATACTCAGTGTTATTTTGTGTAGATCACAGATGCAGTTTGACAGACTTGATGATCTAGAGAAGCATTGATTTTTATTTTCTTTTTGTCAATTTGATTAGTTTCTGATTTTAAATACTGTTTTAGAGATGTCTTTTGGGTTTTTTATTTGGGATCTTACTACCTTTAAATCACAACGGGGAGATAGTTTTGCACCATGATTTGCAGAAAAAGAAGCTAATTTTTCAAGTGCATGCATTTCAAGTCATCACATTCAACATCACAGCTGTGCTACTTTCTCTGTAAACTTGCAGGGACTTTTATATGCAACTCTTATTCAAGTTCACATATTTGCACCATAGACTGTGTCAGATCACAAAACAAAGTTAAAGTGTGGTTAACTATGCAGAACAGGTCTCCTAATTTCTCCTAGGACAATGAAACGCAGACATGAGTAATGTTTGAAAACATACTCAACTACCATTTTTGCTCCTTCCACAAATGTGAACTTAGACTTTACTGAAAAGAAGGGATGGTGGAAATAACCCAGATTTACACTCTGGTTGTCTGGCTGTAATCTCAAAAATTCTATTTTGTTGCCCACCTCAATACTAACTCTAAAATAACCTCTTCTTCAACTGTTTCTTGTGCCACCTTATTAACCCTAGTCTGAGTCAGGTTCAGTTCTGTGGGGTAATTTAGCAGCTGGGAAAGGACTGACAAATGCATAAAAGTGTAAAAATTATGCCACAAAGTGCATGTGCCAAATTTGACCTATGAACTCAGATGCTGGTAGCTGGTAAATGTCTGCTAATGTTCTGATAGATTGTCAGCAATTAAGTAATAATCACTTAACATATTGGAAGCACTGTGAAAAGAAACATTTATTGGAATATTTAACCATAGATTGCCATGTTGTTCACAGTTTTAAAAGAAAAATTTGAAAAGTTAAAAATAGTTTAAATAATATGTTGCTGTCTTCTTTGAATTTTAAATTTCATTTTGCCATTTAATGTTTTGCTTTAATATTTTTTGGATATTAAGAATGTCAAAAGGGCTTATCTGTCAGGTATGGAAATTCATCTTTAGAAAATCACTAATAGCCAGTGTTAACCACAAGCGTAAAAGGAAGGCAAGGGAGTAACCTAAGAGTGCCTCTGCTATCATAAAACAGACTGGACTAGAAAGTCATGATAGCCCCCACACATATAGCTATTTCTGGTATTGAGGAAACTATGAATTCTCTTTATTGGAATTAAACTAATTGGTTTAGATATTGGAAAAGTATCTCAGCAGACATCTCTAATAGATAGTAATATTATAGTAGTTATGATATATAACCACACAGCACTTAAATTAAAATATGTTTGATGGTGAAAATCCAGTGTATTTCCCTCTGTGGGGACTATTTGACCTGAAGATGTGTAATGTTAAAAGGCTCTCAGTGCCGTAATTTGCATAGAAAAGGATTCCCGTTGCTTTAGTTACAAAATCCAAACCCAGTAATGCCAAGGATATCCAAAGTACCTCTACATGAGTATTTTAGCGTTATTTGGATATTTGCTCTTGAAACAAATATCTTAATCATCCTCACCTATCATGCTTGCTTTCACATCACCAAGCAGTCTCAGGGTACATGCACTGGCTTTCTTTGGGGTTGTGCTGGTTTTGGCTCAGATAGCCCGAATTTTTTCATAGTAGCTGGCATGGGGCTGTGTTTTGGATTTGTGCTGAAAACAGCATTGATAACACAGTCATATTTTCATAATTGCTGAGCAGGTTTTACAGAGTAAAGACCTTTTCTGCCTCTCACACCAGCGAGGCAGCTGGGGGTGCACAAGAAATTGCGAGTGGACACAGCTGGGATTACTGACCCCAACTAACCACAGAGTTATTCCAGACCACAACATCATGCTCAGTATATAAAGGGTAGGGAAGAAGGAGAAAGGAGGGGACCTTTGGAGTGATGGTGTTTGTCTTCCCGAGTAATCACATGATGGGGCCCTGCCTTCCTGGGAATGGCTGAACACCTGCCTGCCCATGAGAAGTGGTGAATTAATCCCTTCTTTTGCTTTGCTTGTTTGCATGGCTTTTGCTTTACCTACTGAATTGTCTTTACCTCAAGCCATGAGCTTTCTCACTTTTACTCTTCCAATCCTCTCTGCCGTTCCTCCATGGAGGTAGTGCATGAGCAGCTGTGTGGGGCTGAGTTGCTGGCTGGGGTTAAACCATGACAGGGGTGAAACCTAACATCCTCCAAGCACCAACATTTGTTCAGTGAATGCAACCAGAATACATAAGTGCTAAATAACCCTTCCCCCTCCACATACAAAGTTTTTGTCTGCCTTAGCATTGCTCTGAGAAGGGTGGTTAGACTTGGAAAAAGATTGAAGGCTACACTGCCTTGGATCACTGCATCACTGACTGCATCACTGACTAATATAATTGTAATACTACAATGATATAATTATATAACAATTATTATTATACTAGTTCCCCTCCAGGGGAGCTATAATAGTCACCTCCAGGGATTTTGCACTTATCTTATTTTTTCCCATGCATAATAGTTGCAATTTTTTAAATTCTTCTGTGCTATATTTAGGAAGACAGAAAGTGGTCTGTTTCTCCTCACAGAATTCCTACATATTCAAGCATCTTATATTGCTTTTCTATAATTTTCATTAGCTTGTATCTGAGTATCAAGTGACTGAACTGTCATTTTCCTGTACCTTGTTTAAGCATCAAAGCACTAAAATTTTCAGATGGTGAAAGAAGCCACTGAGAAGTATTCAGTCTAAAGCTGCAAGGGGTTCACTGTGAGATTGTTCGTTGGGAAGTTGTAGCAAGAAGTTTTGAGGGAACCCAAGAAGTATTTTATTAAAATGGACAGTCTGACACTTGAGATTTTAAGCAGAGTTCTTGCAAGGTTTTGTCTGACCTTCACAAAAATAATCTCTGCCCCTGCAGATGTGTTCTGCTGAAAAAGGCTTTCCTGCTTCCAGATCTCCCCCAACTTTCTTCTGTTGCAGTGAGGCCTGAACAGAGGTCTGACGAGAACCAGTAAATAGTAGATATTAGCTCAGTTTCTTAAAATAACTATGAAATTCTGGCAGCTCAAATGCAGAAATTGTATGCTTGCCCTCTGCTATGGCTTACTTCTAGAAAAAATGCATAATAATACTTACTAGGCTCTCAAGATATACTACAAATCTTGAACTGTGAGAAAATAGAATTTCTCAAGCTGCTGTAGGTGACTCAGTGTGGCCACCCTTTAAATCAAAACCAGTTAGCTCTTTAATAGTTAATTTACTGGAATAGGGTGATGCCTTGAGGTGGCCACCTAAAAACAGAGACTAGACAAAAAAAAGACAATAAAAGTCGGTATTTATTTGAAAGGCCTTCAAAGGTACACCCTGAGCAGTCAAAAGGCTACACCCAAGATGGACCCTGGGTCATGGGTTCTTCACACTTTCATAAGTTTGGTTCATTTGCATATCAGGGTTAATTCTCCAATTATAACCTCAGTTAATGGTGTAATTACATCAAGTTTGCCCCCGTCTTCAGAGGTTTTTAGTTTACACATTTTGGGGCCTGGTGTCCTTGAAGAGCAAACCTAGAGAGGAATTGTTATGTCTAACCAGCATGAGAGAACAGCAGCTAACAGGCCACATGAAACTTCAGAGTTACCCTAGGCAGTACAGGATTTGAAAAATATAAAAATTAAAACCTAAGGCATCAAGAGGAGAAAAACAGTGATATTGGGTAATAAGAGAATATATACACTGGTATGAACTTCATGTCACATTAGAGTGAAGCATTTTAAGACTGTAATGGTGAAGTACTAGCGGTTTATGTGTAATCATTTAAAACCAAACACTATTATTTCAGCTGGTTTTGATACAAGGTTTAGAGGAGTTGAAGGAGAAAAAAAATCACACATTTTCAAATACAGCTATTTTTTTCAGTGGAATGACAGTTTTTAATTGCAATTTTTTTCAGCTAGGTAATCTGTGAAGCTCCTTTTAAGTCAGTAGAACTACACTGATTTACACATATATGGTTCCGTATCTTTGATCTTCCCCATCTTCTCACACAGATATTTTCCTCCTTTTTCTGCATTTATCTTGACAGATTTGTGTCTACATCTTTAAAGCAGAATTTCTTTACTTGCCTTTCTTCACAATTCCTTACCTGTAATCTGCTCTTGCGGCTTATGACCACCGTGGTTTTCTGACAAAGTTCACCAAGCAGCATCTCCTTTGTACTTGAACAGAAGTTCTCAGGGAGAGCTTTTTTTCCCAGAGGTGCTGTGACACAGTATCAGAGTTTAATTATATTGCTCTTTGTCTTCAATTGCCCTGGGAGTAACTGCTAACAAAGCACGTTAAAAGTTACCTTAAATCGATACTCTTGTTGTGAGCTGCAACAGCTGCTCACCAATGGAGACATATGCTAGTGATGAAGGCCAAATTATTTCCTTTATTAGTAAGTCACTCATTTCCTCAAAGGCTTTGATCTCTGAGCTGTGTTTAGGCACATATGTACTGCTCTGTTTGGAGAAAGCAACTTTACCCCCCCAGACATGTCTCACTGCAGCACAAGTAGATATTTGGGCGATTAAACTCACATTTCCCATAAGAAGTGCTGTTAATATACCTTGCAAGCAACTTTGACACACTGTAAAATTTTTGTAGCACATCAAAAAATATTTGGTTTAGTGCTTTTGAAACATAAACATGAGTGATTTTTTTCTTGTGAACCAAATGCAGCATGAGACAGAAGAAGAACAACTGTTCTGTTAAATTTCACTGTTTATAGCAAGCCAAAATGTTGAGAGTCCTTATCACATGCCAATGTAGTCTTTCAACCCCCTGTGGAGTAGAAGATTGCTGAGTATAAAGAACTAAAAATTTTATTCCAAAGTAGATTGAAATGCATCTGTGTAGCGTAGTCAGTCTGAATTAAAAATCAAACAATGTTTCTAGATATGAGTGAGCAAACAGCAGAATACCTAAAACAAACAAAAAAAGAGAAATGTTGTTGTTACCAAGGTTATGCATCTCCATAGAGCAAACAACTTGTGACTTGTGCTTACCATCTAGTCCTATTGTTGGGCTTCTGTAGTGGGTTGAAAACTGAGTTGATAGACAAGAGTTTTAGACCAATCGCTTCTTGCAATTTTGCATATAAAAGTCAGCATGGCCGCAAGAAATTGGAGCTTCTGGTTTCCAGTCTCTCTTGGAGGGGTGGCCAGGCCGAGACCCCTGCGCCCTCCACTCTTCCCCTCCAGCGCAGTGGCACAGACCCCTGGGTCGCTGCAGGAAAAAACTATCTCAGAGCTGCAGGCAGCTGAAAACAACTATGATTTGCTGCACAGCTGAACTTACCGGTGCGGCTCTTGGGGACTGGCGAGTTTCCTCTCCTCCCCCCCCCCACGCAGCCGGCGTGNCTGTGAGAAGCTTTTAGATACTTTGTTACAGAAGAAAGCTGTTGTTTTCAGGCTAAAATTCGCTTATCCTTAAAAGAGATACCCCATGATGGCAGTGTGAGAAGACTGCAAGATTCATAAGAGAAATGTTTTTTCACGGCAGCAGATTTCCAGGCAAGTCTGTTTTTTGTTAATAGCAGTTTAGAAACCAGGCTAAGCAGAAGAAACCTCTTTTTCCCTCTAATATAGAAGAGACTTTTAAGAACTGCAATACTGACCTAAATCACATGTTTGTTATCCTTTGTGCAAGTTGGGAAAAAGACAGAAGAGTTAGAGAAAAAGGGGAGTTTGCTTTAGTTTCTTATTATTTCTTTTTACTTTTAATTTTGTTAGTAACAAACTTCTTTATATTCTTTAAAGTGTTGAGCCTGCTTTCGCCCTTCGCCTAACTTTTATCTCACAAAAAGTAAAAGAAGCGAACAAACCCACTACAGTTTCTCAGCAGACTCTTGGTATTTAAAATCTTGGTGTTTTTTGGTTTTCCTCTTTATCCCACCAGATGTGAACAGAACAAGCTTATTTAGCAGTCAATAAGGCCATTTGTTTGACTTCTGTACAGTTTCTTTTCAATAACTGAAACTTTTTTAATAGACAAAGGCATTTTTACTTTCAGTAATTGTGCTCCTCCCAAATCACATAAGGGAAAGGAAGGAAATGGGAGAATGTAGAACCTCCCGCTGTAGGAGAAGATCAGGTCTGAGACCATTTAAGGAATCTGAAGATGCACAAGTCCATGGGACCGGATGAGATGCATCCGCAGGTCCTGAGGAAATGGGCCAGGGAAACAGTTAAGATGCTATCCACCATATTTGAGAAGTCATGGGATCGATTGCACCCTCAGCAAGCTTGTCAACAACACCAAGCTGTGTGGTGCAGTCAGCTCCCCATTCAGGGGGTCTTTGATAGGCTTGAGAGGTGGGTCTGCGTGAACCTTATGAAGTTTAACAAGGTGCTCTGGTTTCAGCCAAGGACAGAGATAATTTTTCCCAGTAGCCATGAGGGTGCAGAGCCTGGGGCCAATATTGTTATTCTATACCACTTACATCATTGCCAGGGGACTGAGATAAGGGATTCTCACTTCTGAGAAGAAGGTGGGGCTGGCCTCAGATGGAGGAAACAGGTAGCACGTGGAGCATCCCCTGCCATTTTGTCAATTTTCCAGGTAAGCAAGCAGCGAATGGAGTGGTGGGGTAACACTGTTCCCAACTGGAGGGAATTCCCACCATGGTGTTCCATTGTCTTGGGCTTGGGGAAAAAATGTGTGTGCAGAGGGTACAGGGGCCATTTTGTTCTTTGTCTTGGGGAGCCATGTGGCGCTGGTTTGGGCTGATCAGTCAGTGAACATTTTTTGTATGCAAACCACCCTCTTTTTTATACCTTTGTTATTAATATTGTTGCTGTTATTATTCATTTTCTTATCTCATTGCTGTTTCCAGTAAATAACTCTTATCTCATCCTGGGATCTCTGCCTTTTGTCTCTCTCACCAGAGGGGCTGGGAGGAGGGGAGCAGCTGGGTGTGGCTTCACTTCCAGCTAGGCTTAAACCATGATACAAGCCCAAGTGCAAAGGGCTGCACCTGGGTCAGGACAATCTCTGGTGTCAATATAGNAGAGAGCGAAGCTTTTTCTCCACCATACAGCCTGAACAAAGTCAGCTCTCCATCATGAAGTTTCAAGGTTAAAGAGAAACAGAGAGTGAGTCACGTGAGACGAAGCAAAGATAGTGACTAGAAAAGAGGGCGGCAGCGTGTTCTTCGCGCATAGCTTAAGAACGCTTTTTGCATGCTGTAGTAAGAGACTGTAATGTCACAAACTGTTTCATTTCTCTGTGAAAGACATGGGGAGGAAGAAAATTCTGTGTGCAGCCTGCAGAAAAGGAAAAGTGGTCATGCTAGGTCACTAAAAAAAGCTGTGAGAAGCTTTTAGATACTTTGTTACAGAAGAAAGCTGTTGTTTTCAGGCTAAAATTCGCTTATCCTTAAAAGAGATACCCCATGATGGCAGTGTGAGAAGACTGCAAGATTCATAAGAGAAATGTTTTTTCACGGCAGCAGATTTCCAGGCAAGTCTGTTTTTTGTTAATAGCAGTTTAGAAACCAGGCTAAGCAGAAGAAACCTCTTTTTCCCTCTAATATAGAAGAGACTTTTAAGAACTGCAATACTGACCTAAATCACATGTTTGTTATCCTTTGTGCAAGTTGGGAAAAAGACAGAAGAGTTAGAGAAAAAGGGGAGTTTGCTTTAGTTTCTTATTATTTCTTTTTACTTTTAATTTTGTTAGTAACAAACTTCTTTATATTCTTTAAAGTGTTGAGCCTGCTTTCGCCCTTCGCCTAACTTTTATCTCACAAAAAGTAAAAGAAGCGAACAAACCCACTACAGTTTCTCAGCAGACTCTTGGTATTTAAAATCTTGGTGTTTTTTGGTTTTCCTCTTTATCCCACCAGATGTGAACAGAACAAGCTTATTTAGCAGTCAATAAGGCCATTTGTTTGACTTCTGTACAGTTTCTTTTCAATAACTGAAACTTTTTTAATAGACAAAGGCATTTTTACTTTCAGTAATTGTGCTCCTCCCAAATCACATAAGGGAAAGGAAGGAAATGGGAGAATGTAGAACCTCCCGCTGTAGGAGAAGATCAGGTCTGAGACCATTTAAGGAATCTGAAGATGCACAAGTCCATGGGACCGGATGAGATGCATCCGCAGGTCCTGAGGAAATGGGCCAGGGAAACAGTTAAGATGCTATCCACCATATTTGAGAAGTCATGGGATCGATTGCACCCTCAGCAAGCTTGTCAACAACACCAAGCTGTGTGGTGCAGTCAGCTCCCCATTCAGGGGGTCTTTGATAGGCTTGAGAGGTGGGTCTGCGTGAACCTTATGAAGTTTAACAAGGTGCTCTGGTTTCAGCCAAGGACAGAGATAATTTTTCCCAGTAGCCATGAGGGTGCAGAGCCTGGGGCCAATATTGTTATTCTATACCACTTACATCATTGCCAGGGGACTGAGATAAGGGATTCTCACTTCTGAGAAGAAGGTGGGGCTGGCCTCAGATGGAGGAAACAGGTAGCACGTGGAGCATCCCCTGCCATTTTGTCAATTTTCCAGGTAAGCAAGCAGCGAATGGAGTGGTGGGGTAACACTGTTCCCAACTGGAGGGAATTCCCACCATGGTGTTCCATTGTCTTGGGCTTGGGGAAAAAATGTGTGTGCAGAGGGTACAGGGGCCATTTTGTTCTTTGTCTTGGGGAGCCATGTGGCGCTGGTTTGGGCTGATCAGTCAGTGAACATTTTTTGTATGCAAACCACCCTCTTTTTTATACCTTTGTTATTAATATTGTTGCTGTTATTATTCATTTTCTTATCTCATTGCTGTTTCCAGTAAATAACTCTTATCTCATCCTGGGATCTCTGCCTTTTGTCTCTCTCACCAGAGGGGCTGGGAGGAGGGGAGCAGCTGGGTGTGGCTTCACTTCCAGCTAGGCTTAAACCATGATACAAGCCCAAGTGCAAAGGGCTGCACCTGGGTCAGGACAATCTCTGGTGTCAATATAGGCTAGGCAGAGACTGGATTGACAGGAGCCCTGAGGAGAAGCACTTGAAGATGTTGGTTGACAAGAAGCTCAACATGTCAGCTCACAGCACAGAAGGACAAACATATTCTGGGCTGCGTCAAAAGCAGCTTGGCCAGCAGGTGGAGGGAGGTGATTATCCCGCTTCACTCTCATGAGACCCCACCTGGAGCATTGCACCTGGCTCCAGCACAGGAAGGACATAGATCTGTTGGAGCAAGTCCAAAGGAGTACCACAGAAATTTTTAGAGATGGAATGCTTCTGTGGAAAGGCTGAAATAATTGGGATTATTCATCCCGGAGAAGAGAAGGCTCTGAGGAGGCCTTATAGCAGCCTTTCAGTACCTAAAGGAGCCTACAGGATTGCTGGAGAGGGACTTTTTTACAAATGCATGTAGTGATAGGACAAGGGGTAAAGGCTTTAAACTGAAAGAGGGTAGAGGCTAGGTTTAGATTAGATATTAGGAAGAAATTCTTTACTGTGAGGATGGTGAGGCACTGGAACAGGTTGCCCAGAGAACTTGTGGATGCCACCTCTGGAAGTCTTCAAGGCCAGGCTGGATGGGCCTTTGAGCAAACTGATCTGGTGGAAGGTAGCCCTGTCCAAAGCAGAGGAGATGGGACCAAGTAATCTTTAAGGTTCCTTCTAATTCGACTCTGTATGATTCTATACATGTGTAGCTGTACATGTAGCTTAGGCACTAATATGCCCAAGATAAAGGGTGCTATGGAACTCCTTACTAGTTGCCTCACATGTACCTCTTTTCCCATAATAACAATTCAGAAGACCAATTAAATTAATTCATCATATATATATTCTACAGAGGATCACTGACATACTGTAAAATATTTGAACTGTGTAATATTAATAAGTCCAGTAAAGAAACAAACCAATAGCTCCTCTGTCTCCAAACTCTCTTCTGTCCCTGCCAGTTGCAGGGAATGATGGAGTAAGAAACAGGTAAATCATGCAGATGAATCCCTGGCTTTGAGACTGGTGTTACCAGCAGAATTTGGGGGCTTTTGGTCATTGATCAGTTTATACATTGAGCCTGCTGGCGACAAATGGAGTCTGCCTGTCTCAAAGGGGGAAAAGGAGCATAGCTCTGGAGTTAGCAGGGCTCACTGAGAGAGCTTTAAACTATATTTGAAGGAAGCTGGGAACATAGACAGGCTTGACAGAGCCTGGTATGGGGACGACTATAGTGACCACCCAAGAAGCGAAAGGAGGCTTAAGAGGAAATACACTGATCATGCACAAGTAGCCAAAAACATAACCATAGGACAGGAGCATCCCTGTACACCCCTACTGGGATACTGACATAATCAAATATTTCTGTGAAGTGCCTATACCCCAGAACATGGAATATGGGGAACAGGACAAACTAGAGATCTGTGGGCAGTCACAGGGCTTTGACCTCATTACAGTGATTCTAAGCAGATGAACAAAGAGGAACACATCTGTCTTTCTGTTTCTCCTTTTTCTATTCTCAAGCTTTCACAAAATCCTTGTCAAGTGCCAGCAGAAGAGTAGGAAGCTCATATGGATCAGAATTTTCCATGAAATGGCAAAACCTTCACATCCCAGCACAGATAGAAAGCAATGTGTGCTTATGAGGCGCTACTGTGTCATTTCATTATCTCTCTGACTGTTGCCCACACCTTCTCACCCTTTCCAGTACAGTTCTAGGCAAGAGTAAAAAAGTCCTTATTGAACTGTTGTGTTTGTAGCTCCAAAAAAGGCAAAAGAATAAGTGCATTTCCTTCTACATATCTCAATTAAATAATGCTCCTGTGGTTTGTACTTCAACTTTTTATTTTGATGCCTATTTTCTTTAAAAGTTCAGGGTTCATGTTTTCTGTAACAATTTTCTCTAGCTTTTAGTAGTTAGAATAGGTCATGAAAAATGTTTCTTCAGATAGAATTAATTTTTAGGCCTTCCATATATGTATTATATGTAAAAATATATTTAAAAGTAAGCCTCCCACCTATTCAAGAATAGGATTTGGGGTATCTAAATGTTTTAGACACTAAATTATCACATCCATTTTTCTATCTAGCATCCTCTATAATTTTTTCTATAATCAAGAAGTTGGGTGAAATACAAACATATATATAAGTATAAGAGAGCTGTTGTTGGGAATTAGAACTGGTTCTAGTGTAAGACGATACAGGACAGGATACAAATAGGATGGAAATCAAGAGAGTTGTCTATTTGTAGCCAGGAAGTTACTGTTAAAATAAACATCTTTAGTTACAATTATGTGAAAAAAGGAAGTATGTTATCATATTGTTTAGACCAGGGCTATCTCTATAATTCTTAGTCAAATAAGTTGTTCTTTCTTCAGTGGGTAGTTCTAGTAATTTAAATAGGACAGTTGATATGAGTAGTATTTGCAGTGCAAAAATTTCAAAGAATTTGACATAACATGATTAAACAGCTATAGATGGAAAATTTTTCTCTCTGTCCTTAACTTTCACTGTAATGCTTGGGCTGAGCTTTTTCAGTGGACAAACAGGAGAGAAAGAGATGGTTTTTTATTACTGCATACACAATTGAAAATGCATTGACTGAAATAATATTGGGGTACCCTATATAATCCCTATGCCAGCATTTGAGAAAAACTTACTGAAATGTTGTAGCAAATGAGGAAAAGATATTAATATGATTTGAGATTTGAAGAAAATACTAGTTTAAGAAGAAAGACTTGAAAAATATAATCTGGAGAAGACACAGTGACAGGATTAAATTCCTGCATTCAGGGGTACAGTCAAGCTAATAGTAACTGAAGTACAAAGTTAAAATGAGGGATCATTTCTGGACACTTCCAGATCAAGTTTGAGTGAGTGGAAGAAGGAAGAATGGAAAGTCCTTTCTGTAAAATAACACTCCCCACAAAGGAAGCAGGAATGTTGGGAAATGAATTTGTTGAAGAAAGGTTTTTAAGAAGATCAATATGTGAACTAGGTCGCCTTGTCTCCAAGAAACCAGTTCTGTTTCCATGGGGAGATGTCATTACCAAAGGCCTCTTAGATCTGTCCAGAAAAGGAACCTGAAGGTTTACAAATTCAAAAGGAAAGACAGCATATATTTTTTTTAGCAATGGTAGTCTTTAGTCGGAAGAAGAAATGTTGAAAGAATTGATGGATTCTCTTACATTTGATATACTCCAATGGAGACTGGCCACCTTTCTTTCATCGGCACAAATCTCCTGGGTTTACTGTAGTGGCAACAGGTTGAAAATGGCCTGAGATTAATTCACCAGATGGGGTGAACTGTGTAAAAATTAATCAGATCTGGACAAATAACTCAAACTTTCGGTGCTGGTTATTTCAGCTGGAAGAGCTAGTGCTTCATTATTTAACAGAACTACTGTAAAATATAATTCAATTATGTCTTTAAGATACAGGGACTCTTTCCCGTGGAAAGTACCCCAGAAACAGAAGAGACAATTAGCAGCAGATGACGGCAAAAATTGCTGCTTGAGAACACATCTCCCTTAGTGCTTCCTCATAAGAAAAATGCTGCATAAGCATAATTTGGATGATGAGCAAATCATACAGAAGAATTCTTGTTCATGTCTTCAACAAGACATACATATTTATGGCGATTGGAAGCTGCTCAGTGACTTTCATTTCACCTTTTCAACCAATTCTTATGTCCATGCCAAGGGAATGAGGCACATTTGGAATCTCATGCTTAAGAAAAATGTGTGATTGATACAGCACCTATTCTGATATCTGTATTCTGCTTAGAGAAAATGAATCTTGACTGGGATGGTTTAAAAACTATATTTTGCATAAAATTATAAAGGACATGCTGGCTTTCATATAGGATTACCATCTTTCCCTCTTTTAGTGAAGAATATTTTTTCCTCTCATCACGAACCACAGAAATGTATGACNGGGGGGTGTAAAATCTATCTCTGTGCTCATTCCTACTAACATACAGGAAAGTAGATTATTTGGTGATGTGAATGCCTGGAGATCCACCTCCTCTCTGTCCAAGATGAAAGAAATACATCCACACATTATTTTCCATCCTCATTCAGTCATTATTCTTTTAAAAATTCTGTTCTTTCCTTTCTATGTGTAGATTAGAGGATAAATTGTTCAGGCCAATTGTTTCTGGTTTCTGATGCTCATACATGTCTATAATGACAAAAGTTGGTACTAACATAATTCAAGTAAAAAAGCCCAACTCTTTTCTGCTTCAAAACTAAGACAGTGATCTTTTATAACCACCACATTGAAAAAAGAAAGGGAAAGGTGATATATTCTATGTCCTTTTGCCCTTTCAATGTGCCAGCTCCATGGCAAACCAATGTGTCAATATCCAGTTAAGTAAAATCTTTTAAGTGTCTTATTTCGTATATGTTGTAAAGTTACCCTTACTGGATGTAGCTTAAGATGGCCTGGCACATACCTGGAATAAAGCATTAATTTTTATCAAGGCTTCTGCTGAGTGCTTTTAAACTGTATTAGAGGCCTTACTAGTACTAACATTTCACAGCATGCGGAAAGGCCATTGCTGTTCATGGTAATGTCTATTCTTTGTGTGATGTTAAATTACAAAGCCAAAAAAGGAAATATGAACTTTAATGAACACCCTTTTCTGGAGGCTCTGAGAGAGAAATCAGAGGGCAAGGAGAGTGTGAAAGTTAAAGGGAAAAAAAAAAGAGGAGCTATCTGGCTTTTGCACAGCCTACCTCTGCATTAGACCCCTTTCTAAAGGAAAGCAGTGATCCACATTGCAGCACTAGTGCAGACATAAAAGCAGCAGAAACCGAGAAGCTGAGGGAGATGCACATTAAAGGCATCAAAGTAAGTAGCTGTTTCCCCATTTTATTTTAGGAGCATTTAAAAAATGCTTCAAACAACTTATCCAGGCAATTACTGGGACAGATACAACACATGAGTTCAGGAAGACAGTTTGTGTGTACCTATAATGCTTTCTCTGAACACTCAGGCCTCTCCATCCAAACTGCTGCAGCCTTGGGTGTAGAGGGAGGATTGGACTTCTCATGTAGGGTGCCTGTCAAAGTCCTTTGGCAGGTGACGGGTTTCTATTGTTTCTTTTTCCCCATCTGCCAGTTCTTTAACTCGGAGTTTGGATGAAAACGCAGGAGACTGAATCTTCTCTTTCGTGTTCAATTGTTTATTATTTCTTATATATAGTATAGTTACACAGCCTGTGTTCTCACGTTAACAAGGTGGAAAAATGGCCATGAGTTCTGTCTTCCAAGGTCTTTTAAAGCCCAAACTACCCAATTATAAAATGTTAACTAATCTACCTCCAATAACTAATCTAGCCAGGTTCCGCACTGCGGGATTTTTGAACCAATACCAAATCACCCAAGTTTGTGAAGAAGAAGAAGTAATAGACTTAGCCTACACCCCAAACCCTCCAACTTGTTACATGTATATTACCTATTACTATATCCCAGAAATTCTACATTTCTATATGTTCCACCCAGTGATATAACACACTTATTTTTAATTACACAGCAACCATCTCACTGCTATCATACAATTTTTGCAGTCTCTCCCAAGGTCTCAGGTCAAATGCAATGTACTTTTGAGGATCACTGCCTGTCAGCACTGAAGGACTGAAATCATCTGAATTCAGGGTTCCAACAGGCAGGAATACAGGACAGCTTGCTGCCTGTACTGTATTTTATACTTACCTCAAGTCCTCCACTCTCCAAGGCACTGCAGCCTGGATGGCAGAAGAGGCAGCTGTGAAGCAGCCTTTTGTTGTGCTGCCAATGACCACTTTGGTATGGCCTTTTTCAGGGGTGTTTGGATAGAAGGTACAATTCCTCTAGGCACCTGTTCTTGAAAAAAACATATGCTACCGATTCCAAATCCATTTTTTGTTTATCCCTTCTGTGTAGCAGTGCGACCTAAAATCCATCTCCCAGCTATAGCAAGTTCCCACAACCACCTGCAGCCCTATTGGTTTGTGTATTCCCCTTCCATTTTTATGTATGAGCCTATGTTTATATGTGTCCCCTGTTACATATGCATTGTGTTCTGGAATGTTCCCCTTTCCTCAGTGTCCCATTGGTTGTCTGTATTAATCCCTCCTCTGTTCTATTCCCATTGGCTGTTCCCATATTGACCCCTCCCATGTTCCCTTTCCCTATTGGATTATGCCCTGCACTCCGCCTCCCTTGTCCCACTATAAAAATGCCTGTACTTTTTCTATTCCTCATCTTCCTGCTTCTGCATCTTCAGAAGATTAAACCTCTGGAACCTAAGCAGCAGGCCACCTCTCTCTTCCTTTGTCTCTACCAGCACGCCTCACCACTAGCCTGGGGGAAGCCCATTTCGAGTGAGGAAGCTGCGTTCTTGACCACTTTTGTGTGTGTTCCTACTGTGGCTGACTGCCACTTCATCAAAGAACCTTTAAAATTGCTGCCACTGTCTCCCAGCCTCCTGCCAGCGGGAGATGAGGGAACTCTTCTATGTCCTCCCGCCAGTGACAGCACCAAGGCCAGCAGCACCCTGTGCAGAGGTGCCATGCCCGTCTTCATTTGGTGCTGAATGGCGTCACTTCCTTCTCCCCCAAACTGTGCTGTCATGATTTTTAATCCCCAGGTTAAATTACTTCTGGGTAACCCAAGTTAAGATGCAAAAGAAGCAGAATGCTAACCTAGTTTGTTCAAAGCCATGCAGACACATACAGGGTAGAAGCTGTGAATAGATTACAGGCCTTCTTACTCATATTCCCATGTCTGCTGCACCAGAGCTTGTTGCTTATGTTCCAAAAACAAAAGACTTTCTTTTTGGAAGATTCCCCACTCCACTCTTCTTTCTACTCCTCTCTCTTTCCCAAGCTTCTCCAGATGCTGGAAAAACAAAACTCCTGTACAAACTGTCCCTGCATGTATGAAATGGAGAAGAGCATGGTCCTATATGAGGGGGATACTGTCTGATGTGCTGGCAGTGTAGATATCTTTTTCTGTCTTCTGCCAAAGTTCAAACGGATTACCTTGGTGTCAGAGACTGAAATACATAAGTTTATGACTTAAACATTTTCAGGAAGGACTTTTAAAACTATTGCAAAAGCTGCAGAGAAGACTCCAACACCCTGAATGGGGCTCTGAGAGGCCCTGGACCTGCTCGCTGATGAAGAAAAGATAAAGTAACAACTCAGGGCTGGGGACATTCACAAAGAATAAGCTTAATACCTCCAAGGTGGAGACCACAGCCCCAGGGCTATCAGCTGCTAGGTTAGCAGAGACCCTCGAACCAAAGGGTGGGGGAAGAGAGGCTTTGGGTGTCTGCTGGAAAAGCCTCTGGTGAGAGGCGCAGTGACTGCCCATCCTTCACTGTGCAGACCAGCTCAGCTAAGGGGCCCTTCACCCAGGGAGGGGGAAAGCTTATCCACAGCAGAAGGGGGTGACATGGCCCATCAAAGGCCCCCCCCAAAGGGATCCCCAGACCCTGCACCAGAGCACCAGAGATGATGCAACAGACCCTCAGTGTTGCAAGGGATAGTGTGTCAAACTGACCCCTGCAAGGGAGGCACTTGGGCGTTCCTACCTGCCCAAAAAGTATATTAATCCGTGGGCTTCTATACTCTTTGGCGTGTAGCGGCATGTGGCAGTGTGTGGCAATGTGTGGTGGCGTGGCCACAGCAGCGACGGGGGACCCTCACCACCAGAAGACCAGATGGAGGTGAGCAACGACATCTCGTTGGGACCCCTGGATATGCTCCCACCTAACCCCTGTCAACCTCTCCCTGTCCCATCACCCTCAAGCACACTTCTTTTTCTATTTCTTTCTTTCTTTTCTCTTTCTTTCTCATTGCCTCTTTTACTATTAAATAAAATACATCCATTTTTTGGCACCAATATCAACCTCATTTGGTTTTAACCTTGTTTTTGGGAATATTTTGAACCTTCTAAGTTCTCTCAGGTTTATGCACAGAGACTTGGTTTTCTTTGCTCTTCTCGGTTTAAATTGGATCGTAACACTTGGCCAACACAAAGGGTCTTCCATGAACCGATTTCCCCTCCTAAGGAATATTGACAGGATTTTTTTGATGTTTAATTCAGTGGCATTTGTGTTATAGCTTGTTATTAGTGGAAGTTAAGGTATGAAAAGAAATGAATCAGTTCTTATGCAGCTGTCTTGCTGGCACAATATTAAAGCAGCTGATTATGGGTACTTTAATGAAGGAAATGAGAATATGATCAGTTAGCAAAGAAGCCTGATGAGAATGTAACTCAACAATTCTCTGTTGTGGAAAGAATACTGAGCCATGACATGGACTTTTAATGTGATATCAAGATGCTTGTGAGTCTCTGCAATGCATGTCCTGCCCTGCAGAAAGAACTTGAGCTGCAAGTACAAGTGCTAGGCTCACCAGAGGGTGATGAGAGACAGACAGAATGAAACTGCTCATGTTTGAACAAGAATAATTGCTCTTGCCTTCATGCCTTGATATGCTCCTGTCACGATCCGCTAATACGAGCGGGAGTCGTGATGGTTCGTTTATCGATCTCAGAGTGCAAAAGACACAAAGGGGATTTCAGTTTCAATCAACAGTGCACTTTTATTGAGTGCCAACAACACAATTATGTGATAGAGGAGAGAGAGAGAGATAGAGAAACAAAGTAGAGAGGAAAAGAGAGAGAGAGGGGGAATAGCTACCAACGGATGAGACGAAGTCCTCCTGGTCTTCTGCCAATAGATTCGCCGGCGTCCATGGGGAGATCTCCACGTGGTTAATTCAGAAAGTCCCTTTATAGTCCTTTCGAAGACGAGGGGCAACTGGCCAGGAGGTGAGGAAATCTGCAGCCATTGTTCGGGTGTTCAGGACAGGTGTCTAAGACAGGCCATTCCTTCTCGCTTCAGTGCCGTCCTTCCCGCCTGGGTAGCCAGAACGGCGCCAGCACGACCAGTTCTCCAGGAATGCATATCAGTCCTCAGTGGGCACACCTGCAGGCAACACTTGGCAAACATCCCACCTCAGCCAGGCCAGGACTCTTGTGCAAAAGTCCTCCTTTTTCTTTTGGGGTTTTTAGGGTTTCAGTCTCTGTCCTAGTCGATGATCGTGAGGCAGATGAGGGATTTTTGGACTGTCTCTCACAGCTCCTCACAACCTGATCCTAATTAGTGATCTTTGCAGGTAGTGAAATGGTCTAGTCCACATTTTGTTTTAAAGAATTTGATCTAAAATCTTATTTCCTTTGGTAGTTTCTATCCCCATGATTTTTTTTCTCTATGTCCAAGACACTAAAAGAGAAATCTCTAGCAGAGAAATAAGTCAGTGTGTTTGTCTTGTTTCTGGACATACCTGGAGAGTGCTCTATATAAATACTGTACTATATAAACACTGTACTTTGCATTGTTGTTTACTGGGGTCTTAACATGACTTTGTTATGGCAAAAATTTGTTATGACAAAGATGTAACCGAAGTGTGGCTAGAAGTCTGGGAGCTGAAAGACACCATTCCACAGCTGCAGCTTGCAGACTGGGAGTTTGACATCCCTCCCCTAAGTGAATGCCTGGGAATAATTAAGTAAGCACTTTGTTTTTCCTTAAACTGCTAGTGAACCACAGGCATCTTTAAAAAGCATAAGAAGTTGTCTTTGAGGATGAAAGGAGAAGATAAAAAGTCATAGATTGGGTTTTTTTCACATCACTTCTATCAAGTAGATATGGGCAGTGATGGCTTGCAGGTTGGGTCTGCTAACCCAATATAGAGAGCATGAAAGCACTGCATTAGCATTTTTCTTCTTGTTGGTAGACTCTCCTGCCCCTTTGTCTGTTATTGTCCTTTCTACTCTACTTCATCCCTTTTGTTGCACAAGGCTGTTTCATTGCCCTCCCTTCCTCATGCTTCTCTAAACATTAAGCAATGTTGCAGAGCAGGGGCTACTTTAATAGACTCCATGCTGTATGTTTGCTTGTAACTAGTTTAATCCCAGAAAACTTTATAACATCTTCCATTCCACTTGTGTGGAATGCCAAAAACTTCTATCAATAAGGCTTGTATAATACACAGGGGAAGTCTTCCAGACACTTGCTGTTATTTTGTAACAAATTATAAGGAGGAGGAAAGAGGAAAAGGGCATTTTCAAGAGCTTACAATGATGTTAGTGACTTTTCATCGTGGTAAAACTTGAATTATTTTTAGTCTCGAGTCACTACAGTAAGTATTGTATCCAATAGCTACAAAATCCTGGGATCGTACTTCCATAGCGTGTCACTGTGCTCACATTCATTATCTTCAAACAAGACCTGCAAGCATCCGTCCATCTAATTTCATGATCACCCCACCCGTCTTGCATAATATTTCCATTTAACATTGATGTAAGTGAGTGTCGTGGGTAACCCAAAATATTATTGTATTCCATATCTATGTGTGTCCCCCCGCCCCCCCCACATTGATACTGTCTCTTTAAGACCCAGTGCCATGGCCAGAACCAGAATCTTGGGGCAGGGTGCTGACAGACTAGTTCTTTCCCCACCCCAACACACCTGTGGCTCAGAAACAGCAGCACCAACCCTGTTAAGAGTCCAGTGGGTGGCAGGAGGAAGTGAAGGGTGGTGGCACTGACCCCACACATGCTGGCAATTCCCATCTGCCACTAGAACTGCTTTGTGAGCTCCTGCCTTAAAAAGGAGGAAGGTTTGCCAACATCCTGTCCCTTTGTCTCACAGACCACGCAGACACGTGGAGGGCACTATCCTGGGGGGAGGGTCAGATGCCATTTTCCCTTCGTCTCCCTCATGTGGTCACCTGTGGTGAGCACCATCTTGGAAAGGGTATTTATGCCATTTTGGGTATCTCCTTGTTCTCAGGGAGTTTGTGAGATTTAGCAGTTTTGTATCTAGTGATTGTTTACCGTTTTTTTTTTTCCCTGTTGCTGTTTCACTTGTCAGAAAACTTATTTTTTCACTCATATCTACTTGTATTTCATTTCTCCTTATTGGTGGAAAGTGATTGGTTAAAACTAAGGGGAGGTAACTCATTTTAGAGTGTCCACCTTCTTAAATTGTTTTAAATCCAGACAGTGAGAAAAGACCTTTCTTACATTCCATAATTATTTTTTTTTGGAAGTATACATACCAACTGGAATACATACTTGAAAACTCTGAAAGCAAGGCAATGAGGCACTGGTAAATGAGAGGCCTGATAGTTTTCCTACTGAGTGTGATAATCTTTGCTTTTCTGCTGGAAGTTACAACCCTTATTCCAGGGAGATGTAGAAGAGCAGAGGCTTTGATATTGTGGTCGCAGAGATGAGCATTAGGTGACATGCACAGCTTGGAATCCCTTCCATTTAATCGGTATGTATGACTGTAAAAGATGGAGATGGATTACATTCCAATTCCAGAAAGAGCAACTATTTAGAGGGAAGCTTCTGAGGGTCAGTATTTCTTGGGCCTTGTTCCAGCTAAATCCATCTTGCTCAGTGTTCTTTGATCTAAGCTCTACAAGGACAGCTTAGTACTAACAAAATAATTATATTTTGACTTAATTAAAGGTGTTCTGTGGGCAAAATACACTTGAAAACAACTCAGACTCAACCTTATCTCTTGAATATCTTGATTTGTTTATATCAGTTGGATTTTCACTTAAGTTTGAGAACTTTTTGGGTGAGTAATAAGTACCTACTGGAAGATAAATGCATACGGAGATGCATCCTAATTCTGTCCAATTTGTTCAGGCTGCTGAGTACAGAGGGGTACTAGAAACAAATAAAGCTACCTGAACCTGATCAAATGCTACACCTTGGCACAGGGGTAGGTAGAAATCTGCCGCCCTCAGTGCACCTGTTCAGGTTTGAGGTTGATTCTATACTTCGTAAGAGCCTGGTGAGATAGCAGAAAGATTTTGTTCAGGCTCAGATGAGCAAACTGGGCTAATTCCAGCTCTAATAGTTTATTTCCTTCAGAAAGTTGTGCTTCTTTAGAAAGCTGTGTGAGTTGATTCCTCATTCACAGGAGATCTTTGGCCCTCTGTTCCTCAAGTCCAGGCAGAAATGCTGATAAAATAGAGATTCCAAATCTAACTATCAAACAGAAAACATGACCACAGGTTGACAAATCTACTAGTTTACATCGCCTCTCTAAAAATTTGCATGTGAAGTTGATGCATGTGCATAAATCCTGCTAGGAAAAACAGCTTGAAAAAAGCTGTCTTATTACTGTTACTGAAGAAAGATCTTTTTTTCATGTGTCTTGTAAGTAAACCTCATGTACTACTATCTACATTTTTATGCCAGAATGTCTCTGTGTTGCGATCACCATTTGGGACAGCTCAAATTTGAAAGCAGCATTCTTCTGAAATGCTTGAATATCCATGGACATATTCCATCACAGCATCTGAACTTTCTACAGAGGATTCATTTTGCATTGGTGGGTTTGTGGAAAATCAAGAGAATGGACAGAAAACAGTAATTTCCAGTGTCATTTACCAGTTGTTCAAAAGGAAATGAACGAAAATAGGGAAGGGATTAACTGTATTGCAGTTGATACATTTTTAGCAGTATAAAGTGTGAGAGGCAAGACAAATGAGGACCGTAGAACCACTGAGGAGGCAAAGTAATCTTCTCTATCTGGGGGAAGGGCAGGTTGCCCTTGTGAGGCAGTGACCTGCCCTACATCCCCCAGTCCTAGAGCCCGTATCCCAGCTCCATAGGGACTGCCAATCATGAAACACTGGAGGTGGTGCTCCACTCTCCCCTAACCCAGCTTCTTCTGAGTGGCCAAATGACTGGAAGTCCCACCTGGGGGAAGGGCCTAGGAAGGCCAAGGGGTCGAACACGAGGACATCACGTTCGTCTAGACCTTACCTTCCTCTTGGAGTTTGTATCCAAACACCACTGGAACCCAGGAATTGGTAGCTATATGTGTGCTTTTCTGTATCTTTTCTGTCCTTCTCTCTTTCTCCTTCTAATTCCTTCTTCTTGGAATACTTTGAGTGACTTAATATCAAATGGGTTTAAAGTTTGCTAAGTTGAATGGGCCAAGTTAATGCTGTGAGAAGTGTTTTATGTTGATCGGATGTTGTTCTAAACCTTTTGCCAAACTTCTCTGATTTTTCTAATTTCCCAATACACTTTTGTTTTGACCTTTTGAGAATATCTTGTCAGTATTTCTCCTCTGTATCTGACTCAGAGTACATGAACCATTGTAAGCCCTTTTAAAAATCTTGTCAAGCAAGTTGATTGGGGACTGACACACAACTGTGTTTTGCAAAAAGGGAATCTGCATCTCTCTCAGACCACTCTGAAAATAGTTGCTCCTTTAGTGGCAGAGTTGGTGTTATGTATACTTTTGTATAGTGAAAACATGTTGACTAGGTTTGTTGAAAATAAGCTGAGCATTTAAGTACAGTACACATGCATAACTTTCTCTCCTAACCCATACCCCTCCTGTCAGATTATAACTAGAAGTAAGCTATGTAGAATAGGGATTGTAATTCTTTATAGTTCCTAACTGTAGTTAGGTGTCTGTTCTTGGTTTAATAATACTAGTCCATGAATACTATTTAAAAAAATTGATTCAGGTCTGTTATTTCTTGGCCCATTGTAATGAATTTGAGTGAGGCTTATTCCCTTTCCCCTCTGAAGCACTCACAGACACTGTGATTTTTCTTCTTTTGTCTTCATATTCTGTTTTTGGTTTTGTGTATGTGCCACTTCATTAGGCCTTTGAGTTTCCTCCTCTGGATTTCTTCACTTCTTATACATCTTCTTTAAAAATGTGTTTTTCCAAAGTAGATGCTATTTTAGCTGAAAAAGGCCAGAAATATCTCAGTTGTAAAACTGTGGTTTATAATCCCAGTCCCTGGAAGGAAACTTGGTGAAAATCCAGCAGTGTTACTTCATGTTGGACTTCCGTTCCACTGTAAACCCTGTCTGCTTTTTTTTGGCAAAACTACTCCCTAGACTCTTCCTGTATTTATATAGCTAGAGATTCAGAGTAACCACAATTTACGATAATACCGAGAAAGTGAAGAGCTTAAATATTACATAATTTCAATTAAAAAGACTAATGAACTGTTACAAACTTTATTCTAAACAAGGATATCCGCTCTGTAGATATGTTTTGCATTGCAAATACATCATCTATCAGTGGTAGAGTAGAATTTAGTAGAAAATAAAATTTTAACAATTCTCTGTGAGCAGCAAGCAGTACAGTGTACAAGCAGGGAGGGTGGGCGAAAAGGTGGGTTCAGTAGATCTTTCAGCTGCTCTCAGCTCATTATAAGTAAAAATTTAAGGTTTCTTTTATTAAGCTTCCAGCATGACCTAAAATTCATATCCCCATTCTAAAGAAATAAGTAATGATTGAGCTATAATGTACATGAGTTACATAGAATAAAAGCCTGGTCTTCCAAGGTACTAGGCTCAAAACTAACCTGGAATTTTCTAGTCTAGACTGTTCTGTTGTTCTGTGTTTTTTATGAAAATAGATAAAAAAAGAAGAAAATAATTATTTCAATTATATTGGTCAGAAAGAAAGGGAAGAGGGGAGATCAAGATACTCATTGTGCTCTTAAGCCATATATAATCTTGTTTGTTTGTTTGTTTGTTTGTTTGTTTGTTTTAACCACAAAGTTTTCTGGTTGTATCAGATTATGCACAATAGGGGAAAATAGAAAATGGCCCACTGGATGTGCAGAGCAAAGGTACTGGTGTACTGATAAATGCAGAGGGGTTAACCACTTTACTCAGCTGCACGTAACTAGTGGCATGCAGGTCAAGCATTGATTAATAGGACCCAGAAACTTAATCTCATCCATTATCCAAGTAATATATATGAAGGCATCCAGCACTAAAGAAATAAAAAAAAAACTTGCATACCTCCAAAAAATGTCTTGGACTGCACATTCACTGGATGTCTCAAGACAAAACAGTACTTACTGCTGGGCCCCCAAATGTCCTCGTTTGTCTGCCAGCACTGAAGGACTGTCCACAGCATAATAATGTACTAACTCATATCTTTTGCTTTGTACCTTCACAACACAGTGTTTGTTCTTTGGGAGGAGGAGGAAAACAAGAGAGGAGGGAAACAAGATGTATGCTATTGGAAACACACTGGACTGGAGTTGTAATGGCTGAGTATATGTCTGTGGCAGCTTCTGAAACAACAGCACAGACACTGTCTCCACTGCAACGTAGCACAAAATATAAACTAAACAAAAATCTCCTTCCCCACACAGTGTTACCAACAAAGTTAAGAGAGCGAATCCCAGTATGACCTTTCTAGCTTTGTGGGCTGTGACATGATGTATTTATAGGGAAAGGAAAAGCCAAAGAGGTATTTCAAGGTTGAATTTTTCAGTTGTGTGACATTTCAGCAGTAAGTGTGATCTGCTTCAATGAAGAGGAAATAAGAGGACATACTTCCTCTCTGTTTGGAGATCCATTACAGTGTAGCTCATTTGGTTTATATTTTCTATTTGTTTTGATTATTTTTCTTTCTCTATTTATTTCTTTATCTCTCTTTGTTCTAGTGATAGAGCCAGCTGAGATATAAGTATTATTCTAGGAGATAGTTTCTGATGTCCTATTGTGGTATAATGGAGCTAGTTCTATGGTAGGAGACAGGGAGATTTTTCCTTCAAGATCTTGACTGAAGCCTGCCAGTATATTTTTATGGCTTGCTGCTAAATTGTCTCTGGGAACAGAGCTAATAAAAGGCTTTCACAGAAGAGATGCAGACAGGGTGTCCAGCCGATGGATTGCTTTGACCCTTAGTGACAGTGGTGAGAGTACTGGCCATTTGTCATGCCTAATGTCCCTCTTCAGAACCTTGCAAAATCCATCTAGTCATGTAAATTGCCACTGAACCCTCCAGGTTGCCGAGCAGTCAGGCAAATAACGTGAATGAGAAACAGAGCAGGCCCAGATCATTGCCTAAACCTGAAATTTTCCAAGTTCAGCTGTTCTTGAGTAATGGCATAAAATTTTCCAGATCAGGTCTTTACACTTATATTTCTAGTGCCCATATTTCAGAAATAGCTTGTGAGACTGCTCATAGACATAATTAGTATGCCTTTTTTTTTTTGCTAGAAAACATGCATGAGGATTCTGAGGCCTGAATGAGAATTAGAAGAGGTTAAGAATATTGAAAAGAATTAGGAACTCAATTCAGAATAACAAGAAAGATACTTGCAACAGACATAAGATTTTTTAAATCAAGCTACTCTTTGAGTAAATTTTCATTTTTAATTATTTGTATACTACGTCTCTTGTCGCTTTTGGATGTCCAGGGCTGGACAATCTGGGGGTTGTGACCTTCCTAGAGAAAGCGTCCCACCGGGGGAAAAGCCTTTCCAGGCGCGTCTGCAACTTCTCCAGAGTGATGGGCGGTTTCAGCAAGTGTAGCTACTTCAGCTACAAGCAATTTCAGCTCTTTGTGAAATCAGCTCGTATGAAACCACCTGGGCAGAACCTGGGGACAGAGAGTCTTGCTTAGCAAATTCCACCAGTATAGCTTTATCCAGCAGTCCCTGTGAAGGGGGCCAGAGGAAAAGCTCCCCTCAAGTCAGGGGTAAGAGCAGGGGGTTTATATGGGAAAGGCAGGGGGTGGGGTGGAAATCAATCAGGCAACGAGACACAGACTATCACCATAATGAAGCAAAGCATGTTGGGAGCAGCTCTTTTCCTCACCGTGACCAAGAAGTAGGTTGCTTATCTAGGGAGATTTGGCCCTCAGGCATTTCTCCTCCAGGGGAGTGCAGGGGGCTCCTGGCCAAGGGCTCACAGCCCTCCACGTATCAGAACCTCTGTATTCCACAAAACCTTTTTAAACAGTAAGGGATGAAAGCATGCAGTAGACGCAAACTGAAGTAGACGCATTCAAAACGAAGTCCTGTGTTCCCATAAACTTACTGACTATTGTTTGTTTCCAACAAGACCAATGACTCAGAAGACCAATCTCCAAAATGTAATGCTAACTTAAACTAATTGATGATACTTAATGTGAACACAAGGATTTTTGCTCCTCTTAAGATAATTGCATAATTGTATTAATACATGTAATTATACCTAAGTATCGGAATCTGGACATTTCTTTTCTATTCCTTTCCTGACTTCTGTTGTCTCCACAGCTTTTCCAATTCCTGCCCTGAGAAAAGGCTAAGTCCCACTATAGAACTGCTAGTAAAACATTGCTTCATTGTATGCAAATCAGCAATGATTCTTGGATACTCACAGTAAAGAACAAGACATCTAAACTGCACTTCTGCTGTTACAGCCCATAAGAGTACTTTCAAGAAAAGTCTGTAGTCATCCAAAGTTAGCTAAGTCCTCCTTTGTGTAGGAAACTGCTTGAAAATGGGTATTTTTCCCTATCCTTTACTTAGATTGTTGAGGGCTCTGCCAGGACTAAATACATCCACTGGTCTCTGTCATTTGGTTTGAATTGGTTGTTCTGCTCGTTCTCAGGTAGTAGTAGCAGATCAGCTGGTGACTGATTGTCTGATAACCCTGGAAGCTGAATTGGTGTCTGATATGGAACACCCATTTTGTGAACATATGTCTGTATGAAGAACAAAGCAGTTGATCCCCATGATGAACTCAAGAAAGAAAACCAGAGTGGAAGGATAGGCTGGGATGCTTCGGAGAGGATGTCAGCCAGCACACTGAAGCCTCTCATTAACACCAGCCATCGTGGCATTCGGTCCATGAAGGTGAGATGGATGAGGAGCCACACAGCCCACGCCAGAGCTTATGGCTACATCTCACCACCAGGAGAAGCAGGATTGGACTGTAGCTTGAACAGTCACAGATTTGAAGGAAGGAGGCAAAGACTACTTGTCATGTGCTTGCATATAAGAAGGCTGAAAGAGATATTTACAGGTATTGCCAACCTGGAGAATTTCAATAATGAAATTGTACTCAAATCAGTGATATTTTTTTTCCTGTTGTTTATTTGATTGCCATTTCCCTACTTCAACTGGCAGAGCATTTAGGGCAGCTTTGCAAATTCCTTTGACACTACAAAGGCTAGATTTTTTTTGTTGTTGAATAAACCCTAATGTAAAGATTTTTATGCAGTCACTGAACTCCAGGAATGTAGCTTTAAGAAATATTTATAGCACAGTGGCTATAAAAACTTAAAAGGGGGAATAAGCAAATTTTTTGTCTCTGTGTTTTCTCTCTTTTCATGGCAGATAGTCCAAACTGAAAGGCAAATCCTTACAGCTCTGGAATTAGTAATATACAGATAACACTACAATCCTGTCAACAGTTTTATCTTTTGCACAATTTCCTGGATCAGCCAGCAAGTACTGTTTTAAATTTTCTCCACAACATCTTTTATTATCAGCTGGAACACAGAAAGTGATGCAGAGGAATAAGCAAGGGAATTTTGCTTTTCATAAATCTGTTCCATTCGACATAGCATAGTGTAAGGGATGTTATAGAAATTATGTGCTTTTAAATAAAATCTTTTTCTTCCATCTTTAATTTCTGTAACTGATCATGGGTTGAGGTAGAACATTTATGTTTCAAATAAAATCAGAGTTGAATTTACAGTATTTGGTCTAGATCTCAATTTTATCACACTTAGGAACTAAAGAAAAGAACATACAGGGAAAAAGATTACTCTTGTTGCTTTTTTTCTGGCATCTTTTCCAAGACTGTGCAGTAAGTGTGCTGGGCTATGCAATAAAGTAGCCGATCTCCATATTCTGTTGTTTTGTTCCAATTCAGTAGATAACCAGTGTCAGAGACAATTATACTATAAGAGAATCCTTAAACAGAAAGGTTGCTGCAAGCAACAGTTAGTTGTGACCAAGCTCCTATTGCTTTCTTTTACGGACAATATCACAGACTTTTCTTTCTATTAAAAAAGCAAGAGCTGGGTTTTGGAGAAGGCAACCAGAAAACACTTACTGTGAACTTTTCTATGTATGGATATTTTCTTTTAATTCTGTACTGTCAGTAGTTGAGTAAATTCGGAGAAAATTTTAAAAATAAGGAACAGCTGCCTTCAGGGAACACACTGTGCTCTTACACATATGGTAGCAGCATGCCCTTAAAGTGCAAGAAAACACAAGGAGCATGTTTAGAGATTGGGACAGTGAAGTTAGCACTACGCAAAACTTACATGCTGTGCTGCAACCTATTGCACTTTAGTCAGTGCTAACAAATGTGTTTTTCTTGAGCTCAGCCCCCTCTTGTCAAAGGTTGACTGAGAGGGATGGAAAGTTTGTGCTAGTTATGTCAGTGCAACCCTTTCAGAACACTGCATCAGGAAATGCAGCATTTTAGTTTGGAAAAAAGGCAGACTGAATAACCTACCAAGAATACAAGGCAAGTGGGGAGCAGATTGGAGGCAGAGGGGAAGAGTTTATAATTGGCAGGACTGATTGTACTGGCATAAACCGCTCATAATTATTTGGGGGGGTAGGGGTATTTGGTGTATTATCAACAATGGACATTTCTTTAGCAGCCTTGGTCCAGTGATGAAGAAAACACAGACATCTCTTTGAAATGAGCAGGATGATGTGTTTTTGGCCTGCAAGGATGACACACATTATTCCGATGATTTTGTATTTCCAGAAGATACAAAATACGTGACCCAAGAAGAGACAAAATGCCTGTCCAAGATGGGCTTCTTGGGAATGATGCATAACTTATGCCTCAGATTTTCATGCCAGTTGTAGCCTCTTGAGGAAATACTTTAATACTTTCATAAATCTTAAATTATTGGTAAATTCTGGATGACTGGAAAGGAGCTACTTCTGTGACTATGCTAGAAAAGGGCAGAAAAATGATACAATGAATTAAAGCTTGTCAACAATTCAGGCAAAATTTGAAAAGCAGGTATGGGAGTAATTTGATGAAGAATTAAGGGATCAGATTGTAGCTGAAACCAGTAACATAATTTTATGGAACACAGGTCTCCTCAAAGAAACCTCACTTCATTCTTACAACTCTTGAGTTAATAAAGGTATCTACAGGCAGACTTCAATAAACATTTAAATGATAAATTCAGAACACAGTGCTGACTCTGAGTACTTCTAGAAGTACTAATGGAGCTTGTGCACCTAAGAAGATGTACATGCTACCTGAGTTTCTTCTCTCCTTTGATGTCTGCTAAAATGTGGGCTAATATTGAGGATTTTTTCTCTCAATCAAACATTTTAAACAAACTGTCTTTTTCTACACAGGGAGCCTTTTCCCTCAAAGGTAAAGAGTTAATAGAGTTAGAGCCTTTTACCCCAGAGAGCATTAAAAGTGATTGAATGTTCCAAAATTACTACAAGTTGTGCACACACAGGCAGATGAAAAACAGAGTGATATAGAAGCCTTGTTCCCATGTGAGAAGATTAATACTAAATAAACACAGTGACAAGCTCAGAAACAGGACAAATGAAAATACCAAATGGTACCCATACCTGAATGAGATGTAGGATGGCAAATAGAATAGTTATAGTGGTAGCCAGCTATAATCTTTATAAGCCAGTGATAACTTTTGTCCTCTTTGGCTACCAATTTCAGGTCTATTTCTATGCCTTACATGTTGGACTATCTCTGGTACTACTGATAGGTGCAACTGAAGATCCAACAGGCACATGCACACGCATTCATGCGTGTGATACTGCTATTCAGGTTGTGTCCACGGCTTGACTGATGAGACTTTAGTTACCAATCAGGTGAAGGTTGCAAATTCACGTGAAGTTTGTCACAGTTTAATATTTGAAAGTGCTGATGTTGTGATTGCACGTGCACACTGACTACGAGAATAAGAGGGATTTTTGGTTCTTTCACCTTCAGCTTCAAGTCTGATAGAGGAACACCTTTACACCACTGTAGTTCTTCCTGAGGTTTACACCATCAGATTCACCCAAAAAAGAAAAGGCCTACTAATATGATTTGGTACTGAAAAAGAATAAAATAATGCAAAAAAAGAGAAAGCTTTTAAGAAGAATAATGTCATTGAAACTACTTAAAGCCCCTGTGAAACAAAAAAAGGTTTTGATACATATACAATATGTGCATATCTTTATTGTTGGTCAATCTTTTTTTCAGGTCTATGCCATCATTCTACATTATGCTTCAAACAAGAGCATCTGTGACATGCTTTGTGCATGTGACAAAAGCTCAGTGTAGGTTTGTATACAGTAACGAGAGGATCACATCTGACTCTGAAGGTTCCTGTTTTCTGTTTTGAATTACCTTAGTCTTTTCTATAAATTTAAAGAAATACAGGGTTCTAATTTACTACGTAGGAATATCACTTCAAACTTATCCTGGTATCCAGAAATAGCTGGGATTCAAAGTTTATGCTGTCTTTACCTGCTGAACTGTCCATGCTGCATGGCACAGCGTACAGCACAGAACAGAGTTTATTCCTGCTGTTTAGGGAACTTTCTTCCAATAATCAAATGTAGTTAGGAAAATCAAGTTTATGCCTATTTTTTGTTATTTCAGCTTTAAAGCAGATGAATCAGAGAGAAACAGGTAGCATTTGGTCCACTGTTTCCTGGAATTCTCCATAATCTGTGTTTTCATATGGCTCCTAGATATATTTTATTAGCAGACAATACTGCTCTGTAGAACCCAAATAAGCCAGCCTGTGAAATGCTGCTGCTAATCAGGGGTTAATGTATAAGTGTTGGCAGGGTCCCAGTGGATTTCTTCATGTGAGTCACTAGTGACAGTCATCCCTGCACCAAACAGACATCCTGGAATACATTATGCAGGTGCCAGTCACTGGAAAGATGCTTTGCATATAATGAACCCAGTTTTCCAAGCCAGAAGCTGACAGAAAGGTATTTATTATTCAAAAGAAAACATATATTTTAGTGATACTTTTGACTGTGCTGTGCAAAAAAGGAAGATAAGTACTTAATAAGATGTTAGACAGAATTTCCCTTCTTAAATTCTCTTCCTCTCTCCATAACCTTTTTTTTAGTGTTTTCTGAGTGAATGGATATTGCCAATGTCTGCTTGGCTTGTGCTGTCAGAGTAGATTAGTCATGTCAATAAACTAGACTGGTTGGTTTTTTCCTTCTACTGAAATATACGCTGAATACAAGGATACAGGAATTGTCTCCTGGGGGAATGGGTGGGATGTGGAGGAGCTGAATTTTGCTTGATGATTTTGTGTGTTGGCCTGCACCAGGTTCAACTCCAAACTGTGTAAAATTATATGCAGTTTCTCTAAATTTTGAGCACAAAAAAAGGAATTTGAGTAGCAGGGAGTCAGCTGAGGTGCAGTGGAGAGTATGCTTTTAAAGATGGGGGAATTGATGGAAAGGGAAACTTTGCCAATAAGGGACAGTTCTGAGGAAAGTTTCAGCGACTAAGAAGCTATCTGGGTTTTTATTCTGGCCAATATCTACAGCTTCTGTGCAGCTTCTGCATGATTAGCAAAACATCTCAAATTTTTAACAGCCTATACCTAAAAGGAAACCTCAGGGCTAAACTTCCTCAAACCTTTCCTTCAACTTCTTTTCCTCCCTTTCCCAAACTGAGAGTCAGGCTTTCAGTGTTTTGACTCTTTGTCCTAACCACACTTTCACTTTGAATCATCCTTATCCTTGGGTTTTAGTCTGTTGGTTTGGGGTAACTGTTCTTTTCACCACTGTTAATCTATAAGTGAAATGCTATCCTTACTTTTTACTTTTTCAAAATTTTTTTTCCTAACTTTCCAAAGACAGTAATGAGAAAGATTGGGATTTCCTATTCTGTTGCATGTATCACTTTTCACTGGGTCCCACTGAGGAATATTGCTGCCTTCATGGCTCTTGTTAGAAGACAAAACATTCTTCATACTCGGAAACATTGCTCCACATTTTCTCTGTGATAGACTGCTATGTTAAGTAGCATGTATTTAAAGAAATAAGGATGATATGGTATCTTGACTAGGAAATTAGATTAAAACCTTTCCTAGTACTTTGATATATTGTCAAGGTCAATTTTTTTTCCAAGGAAAAAATGCCGCCCTTGCCATAAGGATCAGTCTACTAAACTCATTCCAAGCATGTAAAGTGTGAACAGAGTATTTATGATTCTTAAACAGAGTGTAACCAAGCTGAGGTCTTCCAGGAAAAAAAGATCTCTGACTGCTGACAAATCTGCTTCCTTAGTGTTTCCAATATTCTCAAATGCATACTCTTGACGATGCATACTCTGATGAGAATTATGTACTCTTGACAAGGAGATGCAGCCCAGAGTTGATGAGATGCATCCCAGAATCCTGAGGGAATTGGCTGATGCAGTTGCCAAGCCACTCTTCATGATATTTGAAATGTCATGGCAGTCAGGTGAAGTCCCAGGTGACTGGAAAAAGGGGAAACATTGTAGCCATCTTTAAAAAGGGTAGAGAAGATGACCCTGGGAACTACTGTTCTGCCAACCTCAACCTCTGTGCCTGGAAACATGATGGAAGAGATCCTCCTGGATCCCATGCACAGGCACATGGAAAACAATGAGGCGATTCCCGACAGACAGCACTTCACCATGGACAAGTCCTGCCTGACTGAACTAGTGGCCTTCTATGATGGAGTGACTAGATCAGTAGATAAGGGAAGAGTGTGATTGTTTTACAGTGAGGAAAAGGCCAAGGTGGCATGAATGCCTCCCTCCTTCCCTCCCTCACAGCAGTGTAGGGAAAAAAAAAGAACAAAAATAGAACTACGAGAGATAAAAAAAAGTTGGAGGCACAATTTTACTGAAAAATAAAAATAAATTAGCAATAAACACAGCAATCAAAAGAAAAATATAAGAAAGAGGGAATGTTTAACTAACACAATCAAGTTATCATGTTGTCCCCCTGGAACAAAAACAAGATGGCTGCTGTAGGAGAACAAGAGTGGGCTGTAGGCAGTCTCGACCTTGAGGAGTTACAGCTGTGCTGAACCAGGTGTTTCTACTAAAGACCAGAGACCAGCTGACCCTTGGGGAGGTAGCTCAAAAGAGAGAGGAGAGGACCACAATACTACTAAGAGACTACTACTAAGAAAGCAAGCAGGAGTGGAGCAGCTTTAAGTGATAGCAGCCTCCTTTGTAGTTCTGGACTGAGAGTCGGTTTTTTGTTTATTGTCAAATGGTGCCCTGCGTGAGGAATATGACTGCAGACCTTAGAGCAGTCTTGTGACCACTGTCAGGCTGCCACTCCTGGACAGCCCATGTGGCCCCCCTGGAACAAAAATGGGATGGCAGGGGCTTACGGGGTGATTCCGATGGCAGATGGGGGGTGCTGGCGCTGCCTGGAGCAGCCGCTTACCTGCGGTGGTGGCTTTCCTGTTCCCTCTCCTTGGCAGCGGTGGTGATGTGTGTGTCTCTGCCTGCGGAATTTGGTGCCACCCTGGCGGACTGTTTTTCAACTCAGCTGGTTAGTATTGGCACTGTTGCTCCAGGTCCTTGCTACACTGGGGTGGGGGAAATGGTCCAACTGGGAGCTGTAAAACTGCACCCCCAGCCCCATTGGCCTTGGCTGCATCTCAGAGCTTCAGCACCACACCCCGGCAGCAGGCCCACTGCCTCTTCTCAGCCCCTTGTCCTGCAAACACATCTTAGAGGGATGGGAAACAATGGCTAGACATGGGGTGTCATGTCCACAGATCCCCTCGCTGAGCCAGACAAAATGGCCCCACTTCCGTTTCTGGACATGGCATTTCCCCTGCTGAAACCACTCCCATAGCTATGATGTAAAACAGAATTGTATAAACATCACTGAAAACTCCAGCCTCTTTTCTCTGTACCTAGGACAAAAGGTTACAGGTATCATTTATCTGGACTTCTGCAAAGCCTTTGACACAGTCCCCCACAACATCCTTGTCTCTGAATTGGAGAGAGATGGATTTGATGAGTAGACTGTTAGATGGATAATAATTTTTTTGGATGGNGAAGAAGAAGGGGGGGGAGGTGCTTCAGGTGCTGGAGCTGAGATTCTTCTGCAGGCTGTGGTGATGACCATGATGAAGCAGGTTGTCCTCCTGCAGCTCATGGGGATCCACGGGGTATGCAGAGATCTACCCGCAGCCCATGGGGGAGGTGCTCATGCCGGAGTGGGTGGATGCGTGGAGGAGGCTGTGATCCAGTGGAGAGAGAGTGCCCCTGTTTCCAGGCTGGAGCAGCCTGTCCTTGGAGGACTGCACCTCATGGAAGAGTGACCCACACCACAGCAGTTTTGGGAGGACTGTTTGCCTGTAGGAGGAACTCACGCTGCAGCAGTTTTGGGAGGACTGCTGCTCGGGAGATTGGAGCCACGCTGGAGAAGTTCACGGAGAACTGTCTCCTGTGGGAAGGGACCTCACAGTCTCACAGGGGAAGGACTCCTCTCCCTGAGCAGCAGAAGATGATGTTGGGTGATGAACTGACCAAAATCCCCATGCCCTGTCTCTCTGCAGTGTCGGTGGGAGAAGAAAAGGTGTTTTTAAGGGCTTATTTTACTTCTTATTATCCTCCTCTGATTTTTTTAGTAATAAACTCACTTTGTACCTCTAAGTTGAGCCTGTTTTTTCCTTGGAGTGTTTTCTCCCAGTCCTTATATCAACTCATAAACCCGTCGTTAATTTTTTTCTCTCCTCTGCCCAGCTGTGGCAGGGGAGGGTGAGTGAGTGACTTTCATGGGTGCCTGGCATTTGGCCAGTGTCAAACCACGACAGGCCTGTATTTGGACCAGTGATATTTAATATCTTAATTGATGGTATAGACAAAGGAATCGAGTGCACCTTCAGCAAATTTGAAGATGGCACCAAGCTGAATAGTGCAATTGTCACACCTGAAGGATGCAATGCCATTCAGAGAGACTTGGACAAGTTTGAGAAGTGGGCCATGGGGAATTTCATGAGGTTCAACAAGACCAAGTGCAAGGTGTTGCACCTGGGTTGGGTCAACCCCTGCTATCAGCACAAGCTAGGGGATGAGGAGATCAAGAGCAGCCCCACTGAGATGGACTGAGGGGTGCTGGTGGATGAAATATTGAATATGAGCTGGCAACATACACTTACAGCCCAGAAAGCCAAATGTGTCCTGGGCTGCATCAAAAGTAGTGTGGGCACAGTGTGAGGGAGGTGATTCACCCGCTCTGCTCTGGTGAGATCCCACCTGCAGTGCTGCATCCAGGCCTGGGGACCCCAGCACAGGAAGGACATCAACCTGTTGGAGCAAGTCCAGAGGAGGACCACCAGGATGATGAGAGGGAGGAAGCACCTCTTCTGAGGAAAGGCTGAGAGAATTAAGATTGTTCAGTCTGGAGAAGAGAAGGCTTTGGGTTGACCTAACTGGGGCCTTCCAATACCTGAAGGGAGCCTGCAAGAAAGATGGAGAGAGACTGTTTGCAAGAGCATGTAGTGACAGGACAAGGGAGAACGGCTTCAAAATGAGAGTAGGTTTAGATTAGATGTTAGGAGGAAATTCTTCCCTAGTGAGTTTGGTGGGCCAACTGCAATACAAGTTGCCAAGAGAAATTGTCCGTGTCCCATCTCTGGAAGTGTTCAAGGCCACATTGAATGGGGCTCTGACCAACCTGCTTTAGTGAAAGGTGTCCCTGCCCATGGCAGGGGGGTGGGAGGTAGATGATCTTTAAGGTCTCTTCCACTTCAAGCCATTCTATGATTCTGTGAATCTGGACCATGTCTGTGGTTGAGTTAAACAGACTTACTGTAGCTTCCACTCTAGTACCTCTGGCCATAGTAGACACTGGACCAAATTCTTCTTATGTTGAATTCTGTTGACTCCAAGTGAAATGCTAACTATATGGTCAATAGCAGCATGCCATTTGTTACAGATACCATTTCAGTCTAGGTTCATCTCTCCGCTGTCAGTGGAGACAAGCTCTATAGCCTTGATGTTGCAAGTCATCATGTTGTACTCATCAGGAAACTTGAAGTTAAAATGCTCCAGGGCAAATCAAAATCAAACAGACACATACCTCCCCTTCTTCCCAGGGAAACAACCCCCAATACAAACCCCCCTAAACTGCACCTGTGCTATGAAGAATAAAGCCCAAGGTCAAAGAGATTTTACAGTGCCTTTGATTCTGTAGAATGTGGTGACTGCTGCTAATCAATGTTTGGGAAAATGGCATCTGTTCTATTAGCCAACAAGAGGCAAGTTTTTACACCCTTAGCAAGCACGTAGCCTTATGTCCAGAACAAAATAAAATTGCAAACAAATGAGGACATTTAAAAAATGCTCACTAATAATAATGAGGATAAGTATTCTAACAGAATTCTGTCCTTGGATCATGATGGAGAACAAACAGCAATATAAATGGAAATATTAGAGAGAAAAAGATATCAAAGGAGTTGTTTGAGAAAAATTAAAGAAACACTTTTAGTCAAGAGATATTGGAGCAAGTAGGAAAGCTCTGGAAAGCTAGAGGTAAGTAAGATAAGGAAGAAATTGATTGGAAACTTCACCTTCATGACCAGAAAACTTTCTCACCTTTGGTTACTCAGCCTGATTCCAACATGTGGGTGCCTGAGCTTGAATTGCTTTGCAGTAATTCTTTTCAAAGATTTACATTAGCAACCCTGTAACCTGAGCAAACTTCATCCTTAGTTGTCTACAGACACCCCTGGCCAGCCTGTCCACAGACTCCTTGTATTTACAGCTGTGTGTACACAAAAAGAGAACAGCATAGGCATAGCCTACAGATAAGGCTTTAGGTATAGCCCACCTGAGAAATTATCCATACTCTGAACACAGAAGGATTTTAACCTCATAAGGATAAAGAGAAATTCAGTGGTGCAATTGCAACTTCCACTCTTATTTATGCAAAGTGCACTGTCTCTCAAAGTCATGAAAATTCCCAAAGGAACTTCATATGTCTCACCACTTCAAGGCATAGGAAATGAAATATTCTTCAGCTTGAATGAGGCTGAAAGAAAAGGAAGCACTGTGAATCTGCTGTGGAAGGAAAATACCAGTTGCCATCAGAAAACTCAACTTTGACCTTGTTACCTTGTGATTTTCTGATCATCCTTTTCAGAGATGAGCTGTAGGATATTTTATTGGTCTCTTCCAACCTGGTGCTCAACTCTGCATAATCAGATGAATTGCTGTAGCTCCATCTCATTAGGGACACCATCAACACTTATAGGTATGATAGTAGTAAAGTAATTGAACCCGTTGCAGAGTCTTCTGTTGTTGCTTCAGTCTGATGTGGAACAAGATGTGTGTCTCTGCTCCAACAAGATTGGTCTGGCAAAATGGGAACATTTTTAAGATTCAGAACTTGCAGTTTTCATTAGTGGAAATGAAGAGAGAAACAAAGATTGCAGTTTTGACATCCAAATTTGGACTATGCTAATTTGGCTCTTTCCTGATGTCACTGACTTATTTTAAAGGTCCATTTTCAAGATAAACTATTAAAATTATAGAGATCATAACATTCTGAATAAGATTCCCTTTTATTGATTAACTTTAGAACTATGTGCCAGATTTTTAATGTGGATATGTGCCAGCCAGTGCAAATGTAGTAATGTTACTGAGTCAAAATGGCTATTGACTAGTAATTTTTTCTGCATATGCTGTAACCCTGCAAAATACAGTTTAGGAAGTTACTTTCAGTTATGTGGGCAAGTTAGTGTATTGATTTTCTCCTGGCAACAAAGCTTGCTTCTGATTGTAATGTTACTTGTTTGTCAGACAGATTTAACACATTTGAGATTCAGGTTTAATGAAGTCTCATTTGTCCAGTTTACTATATGTTATCATATCAGCCAATTGAGTCCTTTTTTTCTGGTTTGGCCCTAGCATCTCAGGGGAAGTTTCTAAGAAGATTGTGGGTTGATGTGGGTAATCCAAAATGTTATTGTTTTCCATATCTATCTATGCCCAAAATTGTTACTGTCTCTTTAGGACCCTGTAGCTGGAAAACAGAACTGGGATCTCAGGGCAGGTGAGGGGTTACTGCAGTCCCTTTAAAAGATGGAAGCACCGGAATGGAACTTTCTGTCTTGCCTGGTGGTCTTCCCTCAAGACCATTTTTTTTCCCCTTTTTTGTTCCTCCCTTGTGTTTTGGACTGCTTTGGGGTAAATTCCGCAGCACCTGCCTTCAGGGACTGCCACATAAGGGAGGATTGGGTGGCCCTGCTCCAGTCTGAGTCGCTCCATTCCACAAACGAGGCCTGGCAAAAACACAAAAAGCACTGAGTCTGAGAGCTCCAGCCAGCTGGAGCTTCCATTGTCTCCTGCCCCAAGTTCTAGCCCCTTGATCTGGACAATACCAGTCAGAGCTCTAGTTGCTGGAGAGATAAGCATGGGGGGAAGAAAGCAGATGCCATCTTCCCCTTGTTCTTTTGGGCCACGTGCTAGACTGCAGAGCACTATCTTGTGTGGGGAAGGGATTATCCCACCATTTTGGGTCTCTTTATTCCCATGAGGTTTGTGCAATCAGCAATTTTGTATCTAGTAATTGTTTACTGCTATGTTTGCCTGTTGCCCTTTTGCTTGTCAGTAAACTTATTTTTTTGCTTATATCTACTCATATTTGTTCCTTATTGGTGGAAAGGGATTGGTTAATACCATAGGGGCAGGCAACCCATTCCAGGGTGTCTACCTTTTAAATTGTCTCAAACCAAGACATGGGTGCAATATGTCATCTTGGGAAGGGGCAGAAGTCTCCTTGTCTTCAGCAAGACCAACACGACATTCCAATTGTTGTACTCTGAGCAGACAAACCTTCAAAGCACCACCAAAGGTAAACAGCTGCGAGCAGAGGAAAGAAGACTTCATTCTTCAATGCACCAACCAATGTGTGTAGTAGGGGGAATGAAAGGAACATGGAAGAAAAGACACGTTTGGGGATTGCTGAACAATGCTGATCTTAAAAAGCATCATAGAGGAGAAAAGAAGCTTTAGAGAGGAATACATGTGGATTTCTTTGTTGTCTTTGCCAGCAGATATATATGTGAGAATTGTCAGTCTTTTATATTCTGATGAATTCAGAAAAACAACCCAACCAATATGTCAGCTCTTAATAATATGATACATCTAATTATAGATAAAATAATAGCATAATGAGATCTGTGCCAAAGGAAAAACTGCTGTTTTAAAGAGAGACTGCTTTGTTGTCTGAAGTTTTTTATGTGAGATTAATATGCACAGACACATCTCTCTGATAACTTTCATGTAATGTATGCACATTCAAAAAATGAAGCAAAACCATCTCTTTATTGCTGGTAATAAATGTTAGTGAGTGCATTTTAAGAATTTGTCATTCTATCAAACAAGTGTCCAAAAATTAATGAACTCTATTTTTTTCCTTTCTTTCATTGAATAGCTTGTAGCACATTTATAAAAGCAGACAGTAAAAGTGGCAAAAATCATGTTGTACATTATTCTACTTGTCTGTGATCCACCCCAGCATAGATCTATACCCCTTTCTCTGTATTGCCCTACCTGTAAACATAGTTTCTAGATCACTGCTTCTGGTAAAGGTATGGGTGCCTATGAATTAATAGAAACAGGAAGCATTTTTGGAAACCAGGAAAGTGACATTGAACTAGATATGCAAGCTGAGATAATGGGCTGAGCGGTTTTTGTGGCAGTCTGAAAATGCACAGTTTTTATATTGAAGGAATGCAGAGAAAGATCAGGCAGTGGCCCACCGCTACATGTGAAATCACAGATGAATTTAAAAATCATTTCCCTATATCCAAAACTTAAATTGGAGTAAATTACTTCCTTGTTATAAATTAAATAAAGGTTTTCCCTGTGTAAGGTGACTTGGAGGAGAGGATTGCAAGATTTCTTTTATTCACAGGTTTTCCAGCACTTAACAGGTGCTATTGGGAAAGCCATTGCTCTTGCCAGTGTTTTAGTTTATCCATATTAGGAGAAATTTGTTTACCTTTCAGAACACTGGATTCTTAAAAGCATGATAGATATTTTTCAGTTTGTTCTTGTCTTCTTAAGCTGAGTTTCTAAGGAATAAAGTGCAAAATCATTGCAATTTTAAGAATATACCATAAGAAATTCTTCAATCAAAAGAATAGAGAGCAAAGTAATGGTATTGAGAGTTTTTTTAAAAAATCTGATGCTCTGGTTTTAGCTCCCTGTAGTTCTGTTTCTTCAGTACATGAACAGGACCATAGTCTCTAAATCCTTCCTCATTCACATAGCAATTGACCACAAGGAGACCAGACTTGAATGATTTAATTCAGTGTGTTTACGGCAAACCTCACTGTAATTTAGTAATTCTAGCTTATGATTTTCATTAATTTTACCATCAGTACTTGACTCTAAACAGCATAGACATGGAAAAAAGGAAGGCAGGTTATTTGAAATCCCTTTTTCTTCCTTTTCTTCTTTTTTTTTTTTTTTACAAAACAAACGGTTTAACAGAATATTCCTTTAGATACTTATTAGCTGTTGCAAACTGATAAGGGGCAACTTAAGGAAGAAATACTGTTGGAACACTTAGACAGCATTATTTAAAGTATATTAAAGTAGTATGACCTAAGTTTACTCTAATCACTTGCTCACATCTCTATATTCTGGCTTTTCATTATATGTGACAAGATTTATAGACCCTGTCTGCTCCCATTAGGCTCTGGAGCATTGTTTTACCAGCTATAACCCAAACAGCATATTGATGATTTTTATCTTTGGGTTTTTTTCCTTTAGAGCCTGTTATTCAAAATCCTACAAAGAAAAGTAAAATTGATATCACTAGAGCCTTGCTCAGCAACCACCACCTCAAATCCAGGGAAAATGCACTTCATAGTGATTTATATCCGCTAATTTCCATCTATTATACTTTTTCCTCAAAAGAAATGCCTTTCTGAAACACAGGTGCCTCAGATAATATGCAGTAAAGTAATTTTTTGCTTTACTAATTGGGAGACTTGTATTGCTTTATCACAGGTTTAGCTTGTTTACTTCTTTTAGCACATATGGCCAAACATTTTTTTTATTCATGACACCCTTCCTGGTTGTTTTCTGTGTTTGCTACCTTTGCAGTTCCAGTGTTTCTGACTCTTTCAAAGTTCAAACCCAGTAATTTTTAAAGGTATAATGCACACTTTCACACGTGAAATATCAACAGGTAATATTTTTTCCTATAACCATGCTGTCATGATAACTACAATATAGATGATATCTAGGAGGGGGAAGGAAGAAAAAACATCAGTATGCACCAGCTATTTAGCCACCATTAACATGGGATGATTGGGCAAATCAAGGAGATTTTGAAAGTGAAAATGTCTCTGCTTTGGTCTGCAGGTGAACTTTGAGCCCTGAGTATTCTGCCTGTCTTTTTCTTGAGTCAGTGAGAAGATGAGGTAGAAGATTCAAGCTGTTTAAAAGTTGGACAAGAAAACTTTATTATGAGGTAAGAGTACCGTATCAACAGGAAAAGGAATTCAGTCAGAGGAGATGACTCAGCTCTTAGACTTTGACCAAGTTACCCCCTGTAACAAAGTGAAGTCAGTTCTAAATGTGAAGGTAATAGAGCAAATAAAGCTAGGGGTTTATTTCATGGGGCTGTGAAAAGAAAGCCCAAAATTTATTTGATGAGACAACAAACAAGTTTTTGTGTCTGACGGGTGATGATTGTGTGGAGATTTGTGTTTTTTCTGAAGAAATCTTTACTTATGGCCTTGTGTCAAATACAGTTATTATTTGGGTATTTGACACAAAATGCATGTTTTTCTCCTTGTGTCTTCAAATTCCACAATCTAGTGACCACCAGTCACTTCTGAATGCTACTTAACATCTAGCTGAAGTCTACTTTAGTTAAAAGATGTAATTAAAATACTTTGTGATGGGGTTGTCTGCTTTGGGAATAAGTTTGACTCCAAGTATGTATACAAATGCTTTCAAAAGTCAGAGTATTTGTCCCTGTAATTTCATCTACCAGCCATTAGCACACTGCACAAATAGGATCCTCCAGCATATATAAATATATATATATATAATACTTTTTAAATAAATAGTCTGAAAGTCAGTAGTGCCCCATCTTTGATTCTTGTTCCATGGCTTCATACGTATTTTACAAAACTGTTTTTCTTGAAATCCCTTTGTTTTCAGCAGAACTTTTTTCTGCTTTCAATTTCAAACCAATTTTTATCCCAGATGAGAGATAGCTTTTCCAATGGTTTCAAGTTAACTGTGATTTTCATATCTTCCAAAACTACTCAGTCCTTGTTTATTTCTTCCCTAATTCTGAAACCTTTTGGTTAACTTCCTAATGTGCATTCCTCTGATGTTCTGAATTTACTTAAGACAGTATTGGCCTGCCAACTTCTTTAGATCTTTCTACAGATCTTTCTAAACTACCAAAAACATTTCTAAAGAAATCTTCCTGTTCTTCATGACTTCTTTACAGTTTCATGGAAATTCGAGTTTTGCCTAAGTTTGCATAAGTTTGCGTAAGTTGTGCATGTTTTATGCCTTGAAGGTTGTCCACCTGTATTTTAGGCTGTGTTGGTTGGTGGTTTGCTTAGTATTACAGATATTGAGAAGTTTTTTCATAATTTCTTAGCAAGCGACTTGCTCAAAGGATGAGGACTTCTCTCTCTAAAGGTAACTAGACCTTCGCAAGTACATTCTTCTGTATCAAAATGGCAGAACAACAGACACAAACCTCAGAGATGTTATGTGCAGTTGAAAATGAAAAATTCAGTGCATTTTTTTCTGTCATGGGTGTTAGCACAACTATTTCTGTCCATGTGGTTATGGCAATAACACTGGCAGTCTCTCAGTTCAAAAGCTACTGAAATGCTGATCTCATGTAAGGCTTTGTGTACCAGTTGTGTCAATAGAGAAGAACCTTTCTCAAAGTAGTGCTGATAAACTGGAAATAGAAAAAGGTAAATAGATGAGGGTTAAAGTAGAAGACATAAGCAATTTTAGCATATATTGCAAATTAGTCTTTGCTGAAGGGACAGGTTGGTCTTGGTGAGGGCTGAGCAGTAACAGAAAGAGGTTAAATCAAAAATCCTGTTATTCAATTTTGCTTCTGTAGACTTTAAAATCTTTGCTTTGAGGATCCACCATATTGCTTAAGTACTAAGTGCAGTGTTGATGCTACATACATTGCTACACTTCTTTCTTTACATTTATGGGCCATTCACTGTTAGTTGAAAAGTAGTGCTTTTAGATGAGATGTAACCTTGCCCAGTGCAATAAGCAGGAAAGCTATATGTAACTACTAACTCAGTATCTTTTTTAACTGTGATATAGCTATTTCACTAATTAGTATAATTAGTACTTCTGATAAATCAAGACTGGATGGCTTCACAACGAGCGCTTAATTGTCGTATGTGCAGTCTCCCAGGATGCTACTCGTTACCAAGCAGAACTACAAAAGGTAAAATGTGTGGTTAAATAGACTGAAAATAAGGTTGAATTTGGGATTTTTAAAAAGATTGTGTAAACATTCTTATGATAGACATTTTTTACAATGGGAGTGGTGAAACACAGGAACAGGTTTCCCCAAGAGTTGGTAGATGTCCCATCCCTTGAAACATTAGGTTGGGTGGAGCTGTGAGCAGCCTCATCTAGCAGAAGATGTCCCTGCTCACTGCAGAGGGAGCATTGGACTTAGATGACCTTTGAAGTTCTCTTCCAACCCAAACCGTTTTATGATTCTGTGATTCTATGGTATTAATTTTGGTATTATTAAAGTACAAGTAATTAATCTTAGAGATGAATATCAGCAATAATGCCATAGTTTAATGGTAACATTTTTGTATGAGTAAACAACATTCTACATGATTTTTGCAAAGACTAAAAAAAAAAAAAATCATTATTGCTACATTTCAGACTTCTCATCATCCTTATGAAGCTATGACTTTTTTTATCCTTTAAATTTCATTAGTTCTGGATGTAGACACTAAGAAGTAAAGGAATTCCACCATTTCACCACTTTGAACTAGTTGTTTATTTGTATGAGTCTTTTGTGTATTTTATGTGGGTGACAGTTGCAATGTCTTAAGGTGGATTGTGGAAAGGAATAAATGCTTTTACCTGCCTTTTACCTGTAAAAAAATCTACAAATGAACCTGCAAATAGATCAGTGTAAGCAACAAAATAGCCAGGTGGGAGTTTAACGGGCCATTAAAATAAACCTTTCGGTCCCAAACCCAGGTACAAGAAACAGATGCAAGCTCCAGTGATTCACAAATGATACGCATGATACCATTTAGCAACCACATTAAATATACATAAGGTTGTTCCTCTGGCAAAAGCTCCCAACAGACTATTCTAGTTTCTTATGGGAGATAGCAATGATACCAAAACAGAAGGTAGAAAAAGGGCTTCGTTCCCTTTATTGACATGTTACATTTTTGTGAATAAAATGTGTTTTTCTGTTCCTGTCCAAGGCTATGGAGTTAAGTGAGCAATAAATGGAGACATCTAGAAAGGCAACCAAAAGGCTCCTCAACTTCTTTTTTCTTGACTCGGGTAAAATTAAATTTTACGCTGAATCTAGCCACATGAACTTTATAAACATGAGAAAAGTGGAAGGGCAAAGGACAAATAGAAAAGGAAGTGCTTTTGGAGCAATCTACTAGATTCTATATATGTTTTACATTTCCCTCCACACAATTCTGCCATGGTTCTGAATCTCAGTTACGCCCGTTGTTCTCACCTATGGATACAGGATACCAGGTTTGATATTGTCTGTACTTATTAGAATCATCAGCTGGAACATACAATCAAGAAGTCATAAAATAGTTAGGGTTGAAAGGGACTTCAAAGATAATCTACCCCCCTGCCACAGGCAGGGACATATTCAGCTAGATCAGGTTGATCAAAGCCATGTCCAAGACTGCACCTTGACTGCAGTCTCCTGGGACATGTAGTATGCATGAATCCTCACATAAATTTTGTCTCCACTGTGTCAGAAGAACTTGTTCCACACTGCAAGTGACTAAGCTGATCTAGTTAAATTATGTTTAAAAGGCAGAGAAGAAAAAAGTAGCAGATTTTTATTCTAATGATGTTTAAACCTGAGTTTAACCTGCTAACTTGAAAATAAAGGCCAAATGTCTCATGTCCACTTCTATTTTAACAAAGTTTATTTAGATGAAGATCACATAGCTTTTCCCTTTTTTTAATGACTCTACTATAATATTCGTAGCCTACATTGTAGGTGTGCTAGCTTTTAAATATTTATGAAAGTAATACCAGCTGATCTGCTTTGTATTATGACAGGCATAATAGCTTTTACTCATTACCATAAGTATATGCATAAAACTTAGGTTAAAAAAAGTTCTCCTGGATGATAAATAGCTTTTTCAAATCTGTTTGAAAGCCACATAGATCCATTTCAAATACTGAAATTTTAGAAGGGCATTTCATCTACTGGGTCTAATGGAAATACTATAAAAGGTGAAAATAAACATTAAATATAAAGGAGTCTGTAAAAATTTTACTGAAATCATAGGAACACAGTAATATGAGGTAAAAACAAGGATGCTACTGAAACAAAACAAATGTTGTTCAGATATGGTGAGGGACTATATCTAATGTTCATATTTCATTTCTTTTAATTGTTTTGTTAGTTTAATCATGAGGATGAAAAAAGATGGGGGAGAAGAAATATTGAAAATCTACAAGTGCCATATTATCACAATATATTTAAAAGAGAAATAATACTCACTTCTGTGTAAAATGCAAAGGCTACAAAATAAGATCATTACACATTAAAACTTTTGAAAGCTACGCCATGGAATAATTTCCAGGCAGGATATTTCAAAATTTGTGAAGGTTAGCTTGACAGTGCTCAGTTCAATTATTTTTCTGCCCTTGAACACAAATTTTCACACTCTAGGTCAGATCCCATGAGCGATTTGGCAACCAAATTAACCTAAAAACAAGTTACAGTCCTCAAATCTTCCATTCAACTGATGTGTGAACTTGGAGTGCTAAAATAATACTTCCATACCTCTTCTGGCATATTTTCTAGGGACCTGGGGTTTTCACCTGTTTTCTTGGAACTACCAGTTCTGAGAAAACCAGTTTTGACAGAGTTGAGGATTTTTCTGTCAGGGAAGCTATGGATATGAATGGCTAGCACTTTTAAAGTGATTGGTCTTTAATCTCATGAGAAGCTTGTAATTCAGATAACCCTGCAGGATCAGGTGTATTAGAAAACACAGCTGTACTTCTGTATTTTGCAATAATTAGCTATGATTTTTAGGGCAGATCATGCATTGTCAAGTCTGCTTTTTCTTTGACAGACTGACTTATTTTAATTTTTCTTTTTAACATGATGTAGAAAACGTAGGGGTCACTTCTTGCACATACTAATAGCCTACCACTTAAGTGGGGCTGCACCAGAGTGATTAACAGTCCCTTCACCTCATATGTCACAGAATTGCAGCATCACAGAAGGTTGAGATCGGAAGGGAATGCTGGAGGTCATATAGTCCAATCTGCTTGTCAAGCAGGGCCACCTAGAGCTGGTTATCCTGTACTATGTCCATATGGCTTTTGAGTATCTCCAAGGACAGAGATGTCACCATCTCCCTGGGCAATATGTGCCAGAGGTCAGTTACACTGTAAAAAAAGTGTTTCTTGATGTTCAGAGGGAACCTGCTGTGTTTCAGTTTGTGTCCATTGACTCTAGTCCTGTCAGTGGGCATCACTGGAAGAGCCTGGCTCCCTCTTCTTTGCACCTCCCTTCAGGTATTTATAGACATTGATAAGATACCCCTGGAGCTTTCTCACCTCAAGGCTGAACAGTCCCAGGTCTCTCAGCCTTTCCTCACAGTCCCTTAACCATCGGTGTGGCCCTTCACTGGACTCTCTTCCATACATCCTTATCTCTCTTGTACTGTGCAGCCCAGAACTGGACACAGGTGTCCAGATGAGATCTCACCAGTGCTGAGAAGAGGGAAAGGATCCCCTCTGTTGAACTGCTAACAGAAGATTTTCCAGTGCATTCCAGGATACTGTAAGCCACCTTTGCCATAAGGCCACATCACTGGCTTATGGACAACTTGGTGTCCAGCAGGACTCCCAGGTCCATTTCTGCCAAGCTGCTTTCCAGCAAGGGAGTCCCCAGCATACACTGTTTGTGAGATGGTACATGAAAGCTCTGTACTGTCAGGGATGGTGCATCCTCAGAAAGTGCTATCATCACTTTTTGGGTTATTGCTTCTACTTCTCCCCAGCAGGTCCTTGGAAAAATTCCCCTGGTGCTCTTGCAGAAAAAAACCCCAAAATCTGCAGGTGAGAATTTTGCTTCGTCAATAGGGCATTTCTTTTCAATATTTCCTTGTTGGGTAAATCTGTCTTTGGACACACAGACCTCTGCAAGCACCTTGCTAACTGCAGGAGCAAATCTCAATGAAGAAGTCCATCAGTCACAAATATACCTTGAATGCAAAGGCCCAAAACTAGGCATAAAAATAGCTAGGCATAAAACCCTAGAGAGCTTTTTCCATAGAGTTGATGGAAAATATCCAGTCAGCTTCCTCAACCTCTGGATTCAGCCTTGCAGGATAAGTTACCACTGAAATCAGGGGAGGTTTTCTTAGGCAGTGCAATGAGAAGAGCTGGCCACCATGAGGCCATTCATCACTGGGCACTGAGGAGCAGCACCTGGGACTAAAGGAAGTGGAAGTTTCCCATCAGCTTTCAGCTTTGGTGAGTTTGGTGTGAGGCCGAGAGACTAGGTCAGTGCTGGGAAAAAAATGTAAAATGTACTTGCAAAAATAAACACAAGCTTTATCATTGCAATGGTAGTTGGAAATTTGTACAGATTTTTTATTTTAATGTTAGTATTGACTGGCCTTCCCTAAAATCCTTTGGAAACCCTTTAGGAAATCCTTTGGAAAACTGCATTTACCCTTTTGCATCCCCTGATACCTTTTCGGTAATCTTGCAGTGACCTTTCTCCCACTTAACTGGAATACTTAAACTGTCCAGACTACCTATTGACTTGCTAAACAGGATTAGGGGAAGAAAAATAGCATTTAACCTTGTTTAGAGAAGTGAGATGTATTTCAGACAATAGGATAAGACCCAGTCTATAATGGATGTAGTCAGGCTTGTACTACTCAGTCTAGAGTTAAAAACACTGGTAAGCTCTCCTTAGAGTAATGCCTCTCTCTACTTTAAAAGTGCTATCAGAGCTGAGGAGAGGAAGCTTTCTCAGGGATTAACTGCTAAGGAGCTACAAAATTAGCTTAATTAAATATAAAATTAATTATTTTAGGTAAGCAGATCTGTATTTAAACTGTGGGGTTTTTTTACAGTTTTTGCAAACAAAAGTTGTGAGAAAAATGTGTATTTTTAACTAAAATATAAGTATTGTTTTTATTGCCTTATGAGTCCTATCCAACTAGAGATATTCCATATTCAATGAAATTTTTAATTTCACCGCTAGGTTTTTAAAGAAATAACCTAATTTTCAAATATAAAATTGATTGGTAAGCAAACAGATTGTTAAGCAAATAAATGATAACACAACCAAAAGAAGACTGTATAAAATGTATGAGGTGTACTGTTAATAATATCAGCACCTGACTTGACTAGATAACTCTCAACTTGTCTCTCAAGGAAAATGTAAAATATTTTTTTGCCTTTTTTTTTGAAAAAAGGAAAAAATCCTGCTTCTCATTTACAAACACACACACTCACATGCACACACAGAGGTATACACACATATACTGGAATCCCTGTGATATTTGGGATTGTTCTTATGGCTCCTACTTTTGCATCAGTTTAGAAAATTTTGTTTCCTCCAATAATTAATAAGAACAATAACACTTATCATTTAAAATTCCTTTTGAGTACATGATCTCTCTTTCACACCTTCATGCACACAAACACATGCCCAGTGTGTAGGCAGGAAGAAAGAAGGGAACAAGAAAATAATTAAGTTGCTTTACTAAGCTGAATTTCCAGTTCATCTATATATAGATGCAGTGAGGCATAAGCTAAATAGCATTATGCAGGCTTATGCAAATTGTTTAGCATGAAAGGGGAGCACAGGTGATAAGAAAATAAACACAGCATTGAAGTCCACTGGAAATCTGTCTTAATGTTGAGCAAGGCTCTGACTAAAGGAATAGTAAACACGCCACAACATAAAATTGTCTTTTTACTTTTAACACCCAGCAGTTGTTACCTTAAAGAGGAGGGTAGCTCCATCTTGAGGATTTAAACTCAAAATAGATCCAGTAACATATGTCGTGTTCATTTGACCTAATTAGTTGCTGCTAGTTGCAGGATTTACGTGAAGAATCTCATTACATAGATTAGAAATAAAATAGAGGGAATCTTGGCCCTTGGTGGAGATCAGTTGGAACAGCAGTTTAATGTCTGATACATGCTGTTTCTGGGTACTCTGTTCTTTGCAAGAGAATGTTAGAGGAGGTGAATCTCTAATAAGTTTCTTCTGTGATTTAGCCTTCTGTAACAAGCTTATCTTTCTATTTGAAAAGCATCATTAAGATTTTTTTTTTAAATGCACTGGATTTGGGGATGGTTTCCTTGGGTTTATAAAAAACAGCAAACGGCTATATCTGTATTCCAAGTATTAAGTGGCAGAGAACACTCTGGTTGTCTGTAGCATGCTATGTCTTGAAACTATTGTTAGCTTTATAGTAATCATCAGAAAACAATAAAATCAGTATAAAGGAGCATTTGTTTCCTCCAGTAGGAACTGTCTACAAATGTATTTATTTATATTGTTATAGTAAAATTCATATTGTCAGTGTACTTTTCACTCTTTGACAGGAGGCTCTGCAAATGAAAATATGCTGGCTTTTAGAACACTTACTCAAGAAAAACTCCCAAATGAAACTCGTGTGAAGTTCTGCCCAAATCAGAACTCCAGAAGGGAGCCTCATGTCTGGCACTTGAGGCAGCTATTTACAGAACTTCTAATGAGTGAACTGTGATGGAAAGTCATAGCAGAGCACATTCTGAATATTACCAATAGTGAAAACTTGACATAATGAAAATATACATGGGATTAAATAAATCTTGAGCAACTGATAGGCTTCATTAAAAGAAAAAGAAAGAAAAAGAAAAAAACGATCTGTTTACTAAACTTTCAGTTCATAAATTGTAATACCATGCTTTAGCATAAGTAGTTCAAGAATATGTGTACCGCATAGCCTAGAGATAAGTAAAATAGGAGGAGAACATATCTGCTGAATATGAATTACTATTTAATATATTTTTTAAAAAAATGGATGTATCAGAAATATGGCTAGGAGTGAAATGTTTATTATAAACAGCTATAATTTCTGTCTTTATTTTTGCTACATCCTGTCTTTTTCTTTCAAGAGATTCAAGGGATTACACTAACCAAAATGTTTGTCCTTATACACATTCTGAAATACATCTAAACTACATTTCATTAGGCAAACAAGAATACTGTAGGCTCTGAACAAAGCCATGCTCTTACCTTAGACAATGGCAGTATTAATATAAAGAGGAACAGAAGCCTTCCTTGGGAAATAAGCACGGGTATAATACTGGGGCTAATATAGCTGCAGTGAATATCAAAACTTCCTTTGATTTCATGGAACAGGATCAGATTCATGTAATGTTGTTAAACACTGCCAGCACCCTGATGCTTGACATTTGCAGAACTCCTAAAATGAAAATGGAATGTTTGACCTTGGTCTTAATTTTACTGAGTTTGTTTTACAGCTAAAGGACTTTTAAGAATGCTTTGGTCAATCAGATCACCTGCATAACAGAAATTTCCACCAAATCTGCTAACTGGTTTGGGAAACCTTCATTGTTCTACTGCAGAGACAAGTACTAAGATGTTGGGGAAGAAGGGTCAGTTTTGTTTTCTTTTCTTGGTTTTTCTGAAAGGATTTGCAAAAGGAAGTCTGTGAGAACTCAAAAACATTTGTATTTTGGCTGAGAACAGATCCAGCTTCATGTAATTTTGGGGGTTGGTGTTTTTTGTTTGGGCTTTTTTTATATATGGACTGTATAGTTGGCTCAGAAAAAGTCTGTTAACCAAGCTGACTGGGGAAGATAAGAGCCTTACTGGAGGAAACAATCCAACACAACTGTTTGGGTGATTTCTTAGCCTGGGATGGGAATGTGATTCTGAAGATAACCAGTATATTGAAAGATCCACCTGACTGAAAGGAAACCAGGGAAAAGGTTGTCAGCTAATGAAGGCTAACATGATATTTCTAGTCTCCAGACTGCAGTGCAAAGATCCCATGGCAGCCCTGAACAAGCTGTCTCCAGACCTGGTTACTGCAGAAACATGTGAAGTATATAGTATGAAGCCTGAGCTGTCAAGCTTTGATACAAGTGTAATGGGTTGGCAACATGGGTTTCAGTAACTGAGCTGTTACCTCTCTGCATGGAGTTCCATGGCACCATGAGGGTGTACCAGAACGTTCACAGCCAACTGAGAGTAGCTGCACTATGCCATCTTGCACACTATTCTCTGCTGAAAAAGAGTATGCTCTAGCTTACACATCTAAAACGGAATAACAAAAGTAGACGCTGCAAGTGCTGTGTAGGTTTTGCAGCTGGTTTGTGATTTCTTGTTTTGCTGATGTTTTTAATCAATATACATCACAGTTGTATACCCCTTGTCAAAGTGCACAGCAAATTGTTTTGAAGAAGCTTTGAAACCTTTCCTAAGTCATTTCCATGCTCCTACCATCCAGAGCCTCATGAAGGAAAAATCCTGACATTTCTCTGAGGTAACAGGGAGGATAAAGTAGGAAGTGGTGAGACAGAAGCATGGCCAGATGGGGTGTGGTATTTGGGAAAGCTCCTGAGAACTGTGGCTTACTAGAGAACATAACAGAAACAGTGAATGAGTTCCTCATAAAAATGCATCAACCTTCTTTCCTGAAATTTTGCCTATATAACAGTCATTAGACGGCTCTAACTTTAGATGAAGAATAAGTAAATCAGAGTTGATAGAGTATCGATGGAGAAAATGAATGACTGGTCAAAAGCTGGAAGGATCTGGATGACCTGCTATGCGTCCATTTTGGCAGGAAAGCACATTACTTGTTCACTGAAGAGATTCATTACTATTAATATAGAAGTTCAGTAGGTCACAGAAGTCTCATGCTCTCCTGGAAGGCTTAAAATAGAAGGGAAAGGTGAAGGATTAAAATGCTCTTAATGTCAGTACTTTCTGCTCAGCAGAGGTCTGGAGAAAACCCACCCCCTTTCTCTGCTGGCAAATTAGCCACTTCAGCCATATTATTTTTTGGTCAAATGTCGTAATTGCTTCAGCAGCAGTCTTGTCTGACAAGTGACTTGAGGTCAAAGCCTTAATGCAATTTTGTTCTCATCTGATTTTTTTTTCTCTCCAATAGATTATGCAATTAGATAGACTTCTATACAGATAGAATAGTGATTAAAATAATCTGAATGAAAAAACACTGTGCAGTCCAATGGAAACAGAGAGAACAAAACTCCTGTTGTTAGACCTGAGCAGAAGATAAAGCACAGGCTGGTCACTGAGTGATTAGTATTACAGCCCAAATTTACTCTTGAAGGTCTCATCTCTGTTCTCTTAAAATTGGTTCTTGTATGAAGAAACACAAAGAAAAAGATAAAACCAAAAAGGGATTTTGGAGAACAGTGCTGAGGCTAGAGCCAATGTCTCCTAATGACTGAACTTGTAGGTGTTATAAGGTTTTCACTTACTGTAGATGGGCAAAGTTTATTTCAGCTATGTAGAAGTGCTCTAGTTAGGTGAATTCAAACTTGCAGATAAAGTTGTTAAACTGTGGAAGTGGTATGTATCAGAATGGTCTCTTTCATTTCTTCTCCATCAGAATGCACGTAACATAAATCAAACTTTGAAATCACAACGAATTTTAAGGAACAGTCATTATAATGCTTATGAGACCTGTTCAGACAATTTTTCAGCAGCCTCACAGAAATCTGTTCTACATTTCTTGAAATGAGACTGTGAATGGAGTCCCCAGATTGATTTCAAATGAAATCTGTGCATGATTTGGAAAAAACATACTTTCACTTTTTCACATCTTTCCTCAAAATCTAGAAAAAGTTGGGAATCTATTTCAGAGATCCATGAGAGGAGGAAAACACTGTTGAATTCTATATTTAAACCTGGACATTCCTACCATTTTGTGCTGGACCTTTTCTGTCCTGCCTATTATGGGAAGACACGGGATAGAGTTGAGCTGCAGGCTGTGAGACCTGCCTGCAGAAGCACATGGCAGCACAAAGGCTTGTCTCTGCCTGGCCTTAGGGGGAAGAAATGCCACAGGACAGACCCCTGCGGAGAGCAGCCTGCCAGAAGCTGACAGAGGGGTGAACAGCTCGTGATCACCCCATAGAAGGACATTCAGAAAATGCATTGCTGATGTGGCAATGTGTGATAGGTTTTTTAATGAAAATTGCCATGTAAGGAAATACTGTGTCTTGGAGAAGTGTATAAAAGCAACTTGTTTCCTTTGAATCCAGATCCAGATTCCCCACATGGTGAAGTCCATGTTTCAGCTGCTGACAGCCTATCACTGCTTTTCTCTAACTAGATAAATTTCTGTGGTGGCATTTACAAGCTGTGCCTGCTAGAATGAGTCTGCCGAAATTTCTCAATAGCTTTATTGAGTCTTTAGTCTTACTGTCAGAGACAGTGAGAAGAACAAGAGATTTCTATCCCTGTCTCAGGTGATAGAGCATGGAACTCTGTTACAGGTAGGCAATACTATGGCTAAAAGATGAAAATCCTTGCAATCCTTACTCAGACAAAAATTACCACAAGAAAAAAATTCTATTGATGCAAAACTTTCATTATGCTTAATGCTAAAATTGTCCTGAATCTGAAGAGCTCTAGCTTTATGAAAGGTATTGCTCTTAAAGATGATCTCCACCTAATGCATCAAGCAGTGAATGCTTGGAAGTGTTCTAGAAGATGAGATACAAAAAAGCAAGTACTGAGTTCAGTAAAGTAAAACAAGATTACAGTGAAAAATAATTATTGAATTGGGAATCTACAAGCAAAAAGTAAATAAAAATAGATTAGGGGACTGAGTGGGAACTGAAACTTCGACTAACTCTTTAATTCGAGACTATGCTCCAAGTAAAAAGTCATGAGACTTGGCGCTTAGTAAAACCTAGATCCATAAAGAGCCTGACTCTTCATAAAAATTGTTTTTCACTTCCAGTGACTCAAACAACCAATTCAGTTTGCCTCTTGGAAAAAAAAAAGAAAAAACAGATAGGTTTTGCAGTTCTAATGATGGTAATGCTGGGCTCTAATCACTCTTTCCTGTCAATACTATATTCATTCCGAGAGTAGACTCTGATTACAAATGCAAGGGCATTCAGTAGAAAGAACTGACTTGGTTCTGGCCAACATCCAGAATTTTGGGGGCAATAACTACCAAAACCAACCTCATATCTTTCTTAGAAATGAGTCAGAAGTGCACTACATTCCACAAAGTGTTGTTTATAGTTCAAAAAACCCGAAGACTACTGTCATCTGCAGCAGGTAAGTCAGAAAAATATGGTCCTGTGTCAAGTGCATTCCAGCAGTTTTGTAGGTGGTTATTTGCTTTAATAATATGTTTCTCTCAGACAAAGGCTTTGAGGTTTCCTCTTTGAATTTGCGACATCAGGTGCTAAAAATTGGGCTGTTCACCATGGAAGGTATAGGGAAGTACTATGGTGAGGTATTTGCCCTGTGATGTGAAACAGTGTATACAGGATGGCAGAGTTTCATTAATCACTGTGTGGCATTTCTATACTCCTACAGTGTCTAAGGAAGATGAAGCTTCAACAGTTCACTGCTTCCCTTTGACCTAGCAAGAATGTATATGTTTCATACGCATCATCTTCCTCTGCTTTATGTATGCACTAACTAACCCAACCTGAGGCTGTAAGAAACATGAAAATATTCTAAACCACAGGGTGCCTTGTAGGGAATTACTCACCTTCCATTTCCTCAGCAGCAAGCTGAGAGCCAGAAGAAAGAAATGGTTACTGCTAGTGTGACAACTCACTCATTGAATAGTTCCTAGGGCTGGGCACCTAGGTACCACCTCTTATGCTTTGTGAGATGTGAAATATTAGTTTACCCTTCAGGATGTATGAGCTCAGAATAAAGCTGAGAACAGGTGAAAACATAACAGTGTGTGTTTGTTTAATATATGTGTGACCAAAGTGAATTTATGAAGCAAAGTGAATAAGGAGATTAATTTTGTTAAGCTTTTCAAACACACTAGAGGTGCCACAAAACAAAGGAAGCCTCTTTTTGTTTGTTTGTCAGATTTAATTTCATTTCAGCTAAACATCTTTTCCTGTTTCCAGTGCTCAGGCCAGCAAATCCAGCCACTTTACTTTGTTCTGGAAGGAAGTTACAGAAGTCTAAATATCAGCTGTATTTACAGTTCTGCAGTGTTTGAGGGTCTAAGTCACAGTCCAGGAAGCCACCATGAGTTGCATCCTGTGAACACAGAGCAAGTAACAGCCATTGTCTCAAATGTGGAATATTTTGAATCTGTAATACACAAACTTCAGCAATGTTGATTAATTCTCTTTTCCTGATGAGGTCTGTTCAGATTCAAAAGAATGACTGCATACTGAGTCTGTAGGGCACGGGCTAACTGCAAATACTAAAATATTAGTATAAAAATATGTTGCCTTAGATTATATATCAAAGAATTTTTCAATGCTACTTTACTACCCAGAAGTGAAGTACCAACATCATTCACAGCCATAAAAAATCTTAAAGAATCCCTGCCTACTGTTGATCTTGACACTCTTCAGCCCAAATCTAGAACCCGAATCCGACATCACCGACACAAAAATCAGTGATACCCATGATAGTAGGATTCTGCTTTGAATCTGAAAAGTATCCCTATCCTGCCTTTGAAAAGCCAAGTGTTCATAACCTAATTCTTCTATTTTGAATTTTCCTAGACCTGAAACTTGCAAATGCTTGATGCAAACCTAAAAGAAACACTGGAGTCCTTTTCCTAGTCTTTGGTGAGTTTGGAATCAGTCTCATAATCCCAAAATTAGATGCAATGGTTACAAAAAGCATAATCCAGTATTCTTTTGTGGCAACTTGGTAACAGTGGGATGTGATAGCAGCATTTATAGACTGAACTAGAGGGTTTTTTTCTAAAACAACATATCCAAGTTCTTGATGAGGCACCAAGTACAATTTTGAGTGGGATGATATTTAGCTCCTGTCACAAGAGTAACCCTCCACAGCCACTGACTGATTTGTACTCCCAGACAGCAGAAGTGCTCACAGAAATCTGTTTTCTTGAAAATTTTCTCATTCACTACACATTCTCCAACTGCTTCAGAGCTAGGAGGCAAAACAAGTAACATCACAATGTTTATTCAGTCAGATACTACTTTATTTCTGAAAGGAAGCAGGGTCCATCTCTATAAACATATATATAAATTTACATATTTACAAATGTATTTATATTTACATGTATTTCTGTATCTTTATATGTAGATTTTGTATATTTTTATACATAAACACATATATGTATGTATATTTCTGTATATCTCTCTATATATATCTATACCTATATGTATACCTATACCTGTCTGTACCTATATATATATGAATAGCTGCCAGGGCAGGCGGGCAGCACGGGGCTGCCAGACATCGGCTGATGCCGGATGCACCCGGAGGGCCGGCGGGCCCCGGGCGTCCGGCAGGGGGAACGCGGGGCGCTCTGCAGGGGCGGCGGGTCCCCCCGCCGCTCCCGAGTCGCGGAGCCCCGGTGGGGACGTGTCCGTCTTCCCAAGCTATCGGCGCGCAGGCGCCTCTCAATCACCAGCTCCGGTGAGATGCTCTCGGACCTGGGAAGGGGATCTCCCTGCCAGTCCCTGCCTCCTGCTTTCTTTCCGGCCCTTCTGCCGCACTTTTCCTCCAGAGCCCTGGCTCGCATTAATTTTTTTTTTCCCCTAGTCGCTATTTTATTTTGTAATGTTGCCCACCTCACGGGAGCCCGTTTGCTTTCCTCTGTAGCTCCCGCTCCTCCAAATAGCGTTATCTGAAAGGAGACCCGCCTGTTGATTATCCCCGTCTCCCCTTCTCTGAGCTTCCACCCACCCTTTGCCCCCACCCCTCCCTCTGTTTGATTCCAAACCTTTGGATGGTGTTTTGGTGTCATTAGGAGATTAACATCCCTGGAGCACCAGGGGAGGAGGAGTAGGAGAAGGAGGAGGAGGGTGGAAGGGAAAGCGAGACTGCANCGGGCGCGCCCGGGACCCGCGCCCGCGGAGCCGCGGGGGCTGCCGGCGGGCGAGAGGCCGCGGCTCCTGCGCGCAGCCCCCCTCTCTTTTATGAGCAGCGAGGCGGCAAAGCGGCAGCGGGGGACACCTGGAGGAGCATTTCTTCCCCGGGTTTATGAATGGCACTGACATGGAGGAAATACCGTTTCAGAAAGTCAAGACCAAAAGGAAGAAGTGCTGCCACTGCTGCTGCTCCTCGCCGGCTGCCGCGGCGTCGGGAGCGGGAGCCGGGTTGGGGGACCCCCCTCCCTTGCTGCTGCTGGATGCCATCGCCTGCGAGGACGAGTTTGACTGCAAGGAGCTGGAGGCTCTCTTCCAGAGCTACAACCTGAAGCTGGAACAGACGTCCACCCTCAAGGCGCTGGCCGTCCTCATCGTGCTCACCGCCAGCCTAGCCCTGGTGGAGCTGCTCTCCGGCCCCAGCCTCACCATCTCCAAAGGTTCGCACCCGGTCCACTGCATCATCTTCCTCTCCCTCTTCATCGTCACCAATGTCAAGTACCTGCAGGTCACCCAGCTGCAGCAGATCGTCAAGCTCACCTTGCTCTTCAGCTTCACCTTCTCCTTCCTCTGCTGCCCCTTCTCTCTCGGCGCCTACGGCATGGAGCCGCCCAGCGCCCCTGAGCAGGGCATGTGGCAGCTCATGCTGGTAACCTTCGTCTCCTACTCGCTGCTTCCCGTCCGGACGCTGCTGGCCATCGTCTTCGGACTGGTGGTGTCCGTCTCCCACCTCATCGTCACCGCCACCTCAGTCAGTGCCAAGCGGCAGCGGCTCTGGAGGACGGTGAGAGAGGCCGGGCCGGGCCGGGCCGGGCCGGGCCGGGCACTGCAGCACCGCACAGCCGCGCGGTGCCGGCCCGCCGGGGGGGGGGAGAGCGGAGAGGCGCGGAGCGGCCCCCGCCCAGCCAGCCCGGGCGGTGGCTGAGGAGTGCCCAGGGTGCCTCCGGCGGGGAAGGGGCGAGCGCGCACCTGTGCCTCAGGCGGCTATGTCTGTAGTTCCCGAAAGTTTCCGGGAGGCAGGGTGGGATAGGGCGGCTCTGGGGAGACGGAAGCTGTCGGCTTTGTCTCTCCAAGGAAAACCGGGGAGAGGGCAGGGAAGCCAGCGCTACCGTGCCCCACGCATGCGGCAAGTTCAGAGCACAGTATGCACAGTCAGTGCAATACAGCGCCCCTCAATTACACCACCTGGCTCTGTACAAACTTGGCACAGATAATAAGCTGCGTGTGGTACTAACACCTCCACCGAGCTGGTTCGTATCCTCGCTGTCTGTCTCAGCCGTGGGCCCTTCGTGCCTATACACAGCCCATCTGCGGGGGGGCTCTGAGGAAACTATTTGAAATAGGTGGGACACTCAAAGAGGGAACCCCACCTCGCTGCTCTCCCAGCAAGCGGGGCATTCTCCCTTCAGCTTCCCCAGGGCAGCTGCTGCCCCCTTTCCACAGACATCACCTGCTATGGCAGTGAACTTCCTAGCGGGTCCCTTTCACCTCTGAATTAATCCAGCAAAACCTCCCTCTGCAGCAAGCATCCTTAGAAACGTGCTGCTGCACTCTCCCCTCCTCCCCCGAGGAGCTATTTATATCCCTGCAGGGCTTTCTCCGGCTCTCCTGGCCTGATGGGCCGCACTGGCAGGGGGAGGAGGATGAGGAGATGCGCGTATAGGAAACGTGTGGGCTGGCAGTCGGGGTTTGCTACTGAAGGCTCTGTTATGTTGTGCGTCTGAACCACTGAGAAAGAGGAATTGAAAAATTTTTATGTCCTTCCTTGCACGCACTGATTATGCCTGCCCTCAGGAGAAGCACTCGGGTTCTGTGGTCCAGATTGGTGTTAAACAACAATTTAATGCATAATTGAAGTACTTACTACGTTACTTCTGCAAAATCCTGGTATTATTCTCCATGACAGTGTAAGGCTGTGTTTTGATGCTAGGACGTACACAGTTGACATGGACATAAACACTGGCATGAGCAGGACTGTACACCTTTGTGCCCAGAACTGTGAATTCCTGGATCCTTCTTTTGTGCTCACACAGACACACACACCCCAGTGTGACATACATGCACAGAATAGAGATACACAGGGACAATCACTGAGTGCGGTTACTGAGACAAACAGGATTATTGATGGCTTCACGCTGCTGAGCTGCTGGACAAAATAAATTGTATATTTTGAAGGGGAAGAGAGAGATAAGCTGAGCTTTATGATTTACCCAGATAATCTGATGGTCTATTTTTAAATATGTGATTTAGAGTTTCCATGAGAGGGAGAGCTGATGAAATGCAGGAGCACTGAGAGGAGCCTTTCTAAAAAGCATCCAGAAGGATGCTAAAAACACTAGAATATTCTCTTTGAATCGGGCTGAAGATAGCTTTTTTTACTGGAGTACCAATTAGTCCTTATGGGAGTCCAGGCTATCCTGGCTCCCCTGACACACAGGCAGGCTTTCCTTGATGCCAAGCTGCAGCTCAGTGTGGCATCTGCTCTTCTAGATGAATAACATAAAGAAGCTGACAATAACGTCTGCTCACTAAATTATCTAACCAAGGTCGTGAATGTGAAACATTTTAAAGAGAAAGAATCTGCTAGCTCTCTCCCTTCAAAGTAGTTTAACTCAGTTATTCAACAGGCAAGAAACTGGCTTAAAAATGCATAGAAATAGTTGACTAACATCTGATGTAACATACGTATATTTCTTCATCATCTCCCTGCACCAGACTAATTTCCATGGTTTGTATGCAGTCCCCAAAGCAGTATGCTTTGCTGATAACAGGAGGCAGAAACTAGCTCAGAGTCAAGCAAAATAACTGATCTGTGAACTTGTGTCACACAGAAATGCACACTGATTTGTGGCATATTTGCAAGGAGTAAGTCTTCTGATTTGAAGACCATCTCGGTGTATGGAAGGGACTTTTCCCTTAAAAAGAAGGTTTTTTTTTCCTTTTCCAAAGAACAGCCTTGCAATGGTTGGAAATTTAAAGATGTGTAAAGGCTGAATTATCTGAATTTTATTTGCTTGGTCTGAGAGCTGAGCCTTTTTTGTAAAGGCTAGAATGGACCTTTTCTTGCGACTGGGATCTGCTTCCCAGACACTGGATATTATCATGATGGCCCCAGTGCTTGTAGACACAGCATGCAGTTGGCATGTCAGGGAAGCAGGACTGCTCTATGCAGAGCTGCAATAGCATGAAAGGCTCTGTTCTCGCTCCCAACCCCTTGCTCCCTATCCCCAAGCAAGTGGATGAATTAAAATTTTTAAACAGAAATCTGAAGTATCAAAAAATGCAGAAACACCTGCACCACTCACTGAGACTGGTATTCTTTTAAAGAACTCTTAGATTTTTTTGTGATTTGGGCAGGGAACCAACTTGGGAATCAATTTTATTTTTGTTTAGCCTCACTGAGCTTTAGGAGACTGCAGATCTAGTGACTTCCACTGAAGTTAAACTAGAAGTTTGTCATCAAGACCAAGCAGTTCATGTTGTTTCAAGTTCAACCCATTAAAAAACAGGCATACCTAAGTTAAGGGATTTTTTCTGAAGTGAGCTTTTAGATGTGCATCTTCTATTTCGTGCATTCTGAGGAATCCCCATTTGCAAAAGCCTCACTAACTTCAATAGTGCCAAATCAGAACCTGAGTGGGCCCCATGCCATGCTTAAGACTTGCTTGCTTTTGAATGTACAAATTCTTTATGTAATAAAACCAGTGCTCTTTGTGGCAGAAGTTTGTCATGATGTCTGTTGAGTAAAGCACATTTAATTTGCAAGTGCTAGTTTTCTGACAGCACAGTATTGTCTGTGGAGATGATGCCATGCCATGCCATGCCATGCCATGCCATGCCATGCCATGCCATGCCATGCCATGCCATGCCATGCCATGCCATGCCATGCCATGTCAGAGGTGAGACACAGGTATATGTAAAGGCAAGAGGAGAGCAGGAAAGCAAGTACGGGGAGGTAATGAGAGTCAGGGGAGTAAAGTGACAGAACTTGAGCTTCATCTTTCCACTCAATAGCTGGTTTTTTCATCAAATGAAAGATTCCAATCTACTAATATGTCCTGCTCAGTTCTTAATAGAAATATAGTAATAGATAGTATATGTATAAAAATAAGTGCAATATCAAAAATACACAAAGTAGTTGGGGGCAACCTTGATCCCATTTGGGATCATGTCAAAAGACATGCTAACTTCAATGCTGATATTGCATGTCTTATCTGACATTGTGATAAGGATGTAAATGGTGTATATAACCAATATCATATTGATCATGTTAGTTGGACTCTTTCCTTTCCCTCAGAATCATGGAACAAAATGCTCTTGCCATGTAAGGTGACAAAAGATGGCTGAACCTACAAATGAAGTTTTAAAAGCTTGGACTCTTGTCTTTTTTTTTCTTTCTTTTTTTTTTCCTCTACAAATTCCAGATATATGTTAGGTGCTTCAGAGCCCGTAGAGAAATACAGAACCCTGCCCAAAGGAGCTTAGTATAATTTTTGTTGTAATGCAGTGAGTGGGTGTTAGAGACATGAAGACCAGATGGGGTAAGGAAGGCAAAGGCTGCTCACAGAAATTACTCAGTGGTGGCATGTGCACCGTTTCATGTCTTACCGTTAAATAACTTCTTTGTCCCTCTAAATATTTTTGTCTCCTTTTAAAAAAAAGTATGCTGATTTCCAGAAAATTCAAAACCAAATCATATACCAACTAAGTGCCCTCACACATCACCAGAAGTCTTTGTGAATGAGCAAATCTTTCACAAAAAACAGAATTACAGCATGACTAACAAAGAGCAGAAGAAAGAATGGTGCTATCATAAACTAGAGCAAAATTTTTTTTCAGAAGTGTGGTGAAACAAATGTAGGTTTTTGTTAGTTTGTTTGGGTTGTTTTTTTTTTTTGCCTGAATTTAAAGCTGAATTTAAAGCATGTATTTATTTATTTGATAGCAGTTTTATTGATTCAGCAAGTACCAAAAATTGTAGTTGGGATTAGATAGACTGTGTAAAGGATAATGTGGGGGAAATCGGTGTAATTTATTTAAAATAATTAATTTATTCCTTAAAAGTTTTTTTTTATCTTAACTATGCAGGTTAGTGTAATAGTATGGAATATCACAAGGAATTATCATGCCAAAGATAATCTTATTTCTGCTAGTGTTTAAAAGATAATTAATGAACACATCACTGACAGAACTGTTCATCTCCACACCTATGTCTCTCACATAGAAGGCAGAGGCTAGTAGCCTAACAAAAGGGGTTGTAAATCAAAGACAGCTCAGCTCCATTGTCATTATTATTTGGTGCAAAACTCCAGTTTTCTCCTTCATGCATGTAAAAACTGGTGAGAGCCTGTACTCGTTCGTTCTTTGTGATGCTTTTGAAATATTAGTATCAAGAATATCTCTAGTATTGCAAACATGCCAATGCACTAGTAATCTGTTTGAATTCACTCTTTTCCTCTCTTTCCAAAGATGGGGAACACTGTTTTTAGAATTTCTCAGTATCTGTGTGTAACTTTAATTTTCATTTCATATTTAGTCCTTATTTAAAGATTGTTAAAAGTTTGGGAGGGTTGGGGTTTTTTTTCCTTCCTAGTTGAAGTGGTATCTTAATTTGTGGCAAAGGCTTTGCCAGGTATTGACCACAGTCCTTTTATCTAGGGGCTGAAGTATAGGATTTTCTATGGAATGTAGACTTCAGGGTCTTTTTCCACATAGAGATTAGTATGCTCTTGGCTTCCTGAGTCTGCAGACTGCTGACACTGCTACTCTTAATGGATTTCCAAAAATTAACAGCATGCTGATGGTTCTGCATGGTTGAGAAACAAGAAGTCTTTGAGAAACCGTCAAGAATCATATGACTTGGAGACATAGTCAATAACAGTTTATCTGAGAAGTTTAGTTGTTATTAGTAGGCAAGATCCCATTATTACAGAAGAAAAAGAGGGCTTCTATTCAAAAAATGTTTTAATAATAATAAGAAACCAAGCTAATACTGTTATACACTCAGTTTCTACCCACTTTCCTTGACGTTAGGCTCTCCCTTCCCCTGCTTCTCCAAGTTCTAAGGGTGGTGGCTTTTATTCTGCTGGTGGTGTTGCCTATATTGGCAACATCTGGAGTCTTTCACAGGAAGGAAGGGAATGTTCATATTAATGTTGCTAATATGCATTTCTCTTCCTTTATTGGTCTACAGCTCCATGTTTCATCCAAATTTTTAAAATATGTTTTATGTATGTTAGATACTTGTTCTATGTTCTGTCTGTTACAACTAATACCAGATCTGTGCATCTTCATGTTCCCATTTCTTTAATTGACCATTGGGGAGTCTTTTTTATAGCTGTGGGTGTTATCTTCAATACCAAGTCTATGCTGCACCTTTTTTAATCTCATGCTTTTACTCTACACCATCTCCTGTGGTGTAGGAGGTCCTACATCTCAAGGTCTGTACTGTGTTTCTGTCTCAAGGTCTGTACTGTGTTTCTATAGGCCTACATTTCTGCATAGTACAGCATTATGCTTTAGTCATAAAGCTGTTGTGCTAACATACAAAGACAAGCAAAAGTAACGTAAATGGACTACAGAGATCTGGTCAATTAGGAAAAAATGTTTAAACCAGGTAAAACAATGTGCACAGAAGTAAAAAAAAAAAAAAAAGGTGCAGCCTGAGAAGGTAAACTTTTATCCCCAGAACAAGCCTGACGTGGCTCAGTCTGGAGACCTTGCCAAATAAGTGCATAACTTACGTCTTTCTGTATAGCAGTGGCAATACAGTAAGAGCAATGGTAATACAGTATTACAAGTCTATATGGTTGCATTCCTTTTTAATGTGTGGTTTAGACTGTCTCCACGTGTCTTGTTACTGCTTTTATTTTAATGCTATCGAAGTGAGCCAACAGGAGTTTTCATTTCAAAATTGTAAAATGTTATTGCCTAGACCCTCGTTTATAGCAAAACATTGCATGTAATATTAGTAATTAAGGACTGTATTTAATTTACATACTTACTGTGTGGAAAAGTAGTTTTCATGTGTGTTTTTGCAGCTCTGAGCTCAGGGGCTACCAATTTGGGTTTAAAGATTTTTGATGGTTCTACGGGATAAGTTATCAAGAGTTTCTATTCCTTTCATCCTTAATTTCTTTCTCTCTGAACATGTAAGTTTGGATACATTCAGAGCTAAGCTCCTATGAGAAAATGTTGATTATAGGGAGTCATTGTGCTTGGTATGTTCTGCCAGTCGGGCTGTTCTGGATTCAGGCTTTTAAATATTTTCCCAATCTTTTTTTCCCCAGTTATTAGAATAGTGCAGTGCTTTGCTGGACAGAACCAGTGTAATACAACAACCAGGTAGTGCAGATTTCAATTTCTTTTCATCTACTTTAAGCGCAGCCCTGAGTGTGTGCTTGTCTATACATGGGCCTTACTAACTAGAGCAGAAGTGTTCTTTCTAGCATCTTATCTCATTCTGTCAGTTTGGATCCAGTGCATTCCTTCTCTTGCCATTCCAGAAAACATTAGCTAGCATAAAATAATGTTTTCTGTCTATCATGCTTAGTTACTGTCTTTAACTTTCTCAGATTCAAAAGGCCATATACTCCTGTCTTTACATCTCTTTTCTGTATTACCATAAAGTAGTACAAACATAACTAAATGCAGGTGGCCAGTATGGAAAACCAGAGATGAGCCAGAAAAGCAATGTTTCTTGTTGCTTGTAAGCTCTTGGTGGTGCCAAGAGGGAATAATTATTAGAAAGTCTGTTATGAGTGTGGGAAAGACATGGCTTCACACAGACTTCATGTTCTGATTAATTCATAATGTTATAATAAAATTTAATCGAAGACTTGAAATGTTCATGGTTTATGACAGAAAGAAATCAGACAGACTAGACCCTTGCTGTTGGGAAGGTGATGAAAGAGTGCAAGCAGAAGAGACTGATTCAAGTTTTGGAGCTGAGCTTTGTCTTTGGCCTGCTATGATGGATGAGTCTGAGGGACTATCAATGAGTAGAATGTAATCCTTTTTTTTTTTTTTTCAAAATTTCCAAATTTGTGTGATTTCCTTTCTTTCTCACTTCGTCTGGGAAACTTTTCAAGGAGGAAATTTGCTTTGCTTCAAATTTTTAAGATACATACCTAGAGGAATTTGACAAAACAACATAGTTACTACTTTATCCTGCAGTTTTTATTCTGCATGAATTTACCACATGAGCTGATTCCTGAAATAAAATCACCAAGTACATTACATATACAAAAAAGCTGTTTTCTCCATCAGTATTTAAAATAGTGAAAAATCCCAGAAATGTGGATCTAGTGTGTGGCTCTAAGGCAAGCAATAAAGTGCGACAAAACCACAAGAAAGACGGTTACTTTTTTAGCTGTGGTTCAGGAACTAAAGAAATCCTTTGTCATCCAGAGATGTGTGTTGCACCTATATGTGGCTAGTATGAAAAATGTTAAAGAAGAATATTTCACTTTTAACACCACCTTTCAGATATTTTTTCTGGAGCACGATGTTAATTATTGGGTTCTGTAACAAATGGTTGTGCATCCTCATTTACAGCTTCATAGAAGTAAACGTAATTAACTTTTTACAGTGGTTGACACATAAAATTAAGGAGTGCTTAACTTGGCAGTTGTGGGGTTTTTTCATAGGTTATTCATTCATACACTACAATGTAACAAAGAAATATTTGTCAATTGCCATGAATCTGCTTATGATTACCTCTTAGAAGATAAAGCAATTATCCACCGACACAAAAATAGAAAATGAAATAACACTAATAAACCTAGTTTTAAAAAGAGATATACATAAAGTATATGTTTGAGTATCATCAGGCTGAAAAAAGAATATTGTGCTTGAGCAGAACTTGTGAAATTTGTTCACAAGAAGTTGAAAAGAAGCCTATGCCTTCCAAGGAGTTTCCTTCCTTCCTTCCTTCCTTCCTTCCTTCCTTCCTTCCTTCCTTCCTTCCTTCCTTCCTGTATAAAATACAATGTAGCAAAATGAAGTTTGAGGTAAATTAATCACTGTTCATTGAAAGGCGAAAGATGTTGGCCTGAGCCTCATTTCACCTTTAAAAGCCAAAAACCATCTCACAGGGCTTCGGGGAGATTTACCTGATGTGCTAAAAATTATTCTTGCCTGTAATAAATTCTTCCCAGGATGTTTTAACTAAACAGGTACACCATTTAATGTGAACTATATAGAAAGTCAATATCTGCTTGTTTATGAAATGACATGGAAGTAGTAGTGGCAGTATAAAGTTGTGGGCAAGCAAGCACACAAGAGACGGAAGCTGTACCAGGATCAAATTTCCGCTGTTGCAGGTTGTCTCTGGAGTCTGCTCTGAAGACTCCTGGTCACTGCTGTCATGGCTGTCAAAAGATTTGAATGCTACTCTCATGGATCCCAGAGCTGTGGTGCTATGCTCTGGAAAGTGAGGATTACCCCTCATGGATGTCCTGTGTGATTCCTGGTACTACACCCTGCAAGCTGTTGTGCTGATCTCTCTGCTGATCCATGCTGGTTTAGTGTAAATCAGCTGTCACTGCAGGGAGTGTGGGAGTTGAAGAAGCCTAATTTTAAGTTCATAGTTGGATTAGCTACAATGAATGTTCTGTCATTCCTATATGCTTTAAAATACAAGGAATAATGATGCTTTTCAAAACAGAGAAACAAACTCCTTGTTTCTATCTCCATGTTCAGTATGTGAGTTTCCTTTCTACCACCAGTTATGTAAATGACAGTGGTGAATGACAGCTGCCTGAGTTCCCCCAGATGGAAAGATTACAGCAGCTTATTTGGCCTTCTCCATGCAGCTCTCTCTATTTTAGGCAGCAGTAGTTTGAGGAGATTGCAGCTGAGTTAATTTGCCTCATCTGTCAGTCAAAATAAACTGCTTTATCAATAGTCCATTTCTTCTTGCTTGCACTATTAAAAAGATTAGTCCGGGTTTTGCCTTTGAAGAGACTACAGCCTGAAGAGGGGTTTCCTATTCTAAACTGAACTTCACAGTACTGATTAATGTTAACACAATGGCTGAAATGGCTTTGGTAGGAGAGCAGTGTGATTTTCTACCTGAGTGCATACCCTTCTTATAATAGCTCCTGGAATATCCATCACTGAAAAGGATAGTGATGTTTAAGAGGAAAGAGTGGGCTTCATTTGCTGGATTTTCTGAGCTTACCTATAGGCAATGAAAAATGCACTTTTCTTACTCCTGAGTCTCAGAAAAATACTCTGAAAAAATTAACAGTTTGTATTTTACAGTTAGGATGAACAGAAGTACTAAAATGGGCAATGTCTGCTTGTAAAGCTATGAATTATTCTCTGTTCTTAACTGATATTTTTGTAGTAGTGCTATTGTATCATCAGAGGATGTAATAATTTAAATATTTCTTTTGCTTGCTTGCTTTTTTTCTTTTCCTGCTGCTGCTTTTGTGCAACCAGTCCCTGTCAGGTTTTTGCTGATTACTTTGGTTCTTGGTGCTGTACCCTCTGCTGAATTTCCCCCAGAAAGGAGCATCAACCAGATACAAAAGAGAGAACATTCTTCTGGGATGGAGATTACTGCAGAAAGGAAGATAATCTTTCCTAATTTCCCTACAGGTACACAGTATTCAGCCCCAAGACTTTGTCTCTCTTGTCCATTAGTGAGTCTGCAGTCATGCACCTTTGTTCCAAATCTCTTTGCTGTCATTTGCAAAAGTCTCATTTCTTCAGCACAATTTGTATACTGAAAAACTGAGCTTAGCTACTGATCGTAAAGATTTTTCATTCTCTTGGGAAAAAAATGTAATACCTAAGGTAGGGAGAAATTGTCTTTCCAACAAAATGTCTTACATGTCCCTGAAGATGTCTTTGAGTTTCTGGTCCTCCGTAAATGTAAGGATTTAACACATAAATAAACCATTACCTAACATTCTCAAAGAAATTATCTTCACTGGGATATATCAGCTATCTCAGCTCCTTTTCCCTTGTCTGTGATACTTGCTGCCATTCCACTCATAAAAATAGAAAAAAACTGAAAAATGAAAGATTTACAGGTACTTTGTATAGCTGAAAACCTTTTCCTGAAGTGGTAATTTAAAAAAATTAATTTCTAAAGCTGATAAACTGCTGAGTTACAGTGATCTTACTGTGCACAATCCTAAACGGAGATGGCTGTATTCAATGGTACAAACCTTGGAAAAGAGATTTTTTTTCTTCCTTATTGCAAATAAGGGGTTCAAGAGTGGAGGTGTATGACGGAAAGGTATTTTCTCCTTTAGAGCCACATTTCAGATTTAGGTTTGTAAAGTTCAAGTTTCTTTAGTATCTAAAGATATTTTGATATCTACCAAAATGTGTAAGCAAGACTGATGCCACTAGTCCAGTTTCTGGTATGAGAATGTGAGTTATTTATATACCATCACCGTTGGTAACTCAGCAAGCCTGGCAAACTTTAAGTTGTTTCCTTGGTCTGTGGGCAAACATGAATGTTGTTTTGCTAAGATTGCTTATGAGGTAATATGTATGTCTTCTGTGGAATTGTAATGAATGTTAACAGGGCCTCTGCACTGATGGCAACAGAAAGAGAGGCAATCCTACTTCCAGGGCATTATGGAGTCTGCTGCCGTATTTGACTTTTAACATGTTGGGTAAATACCATTATTCTTACAGTAGCAAAAGTCACATTGACCCTAGATCAGTCCCAAGGAAGACCCAAGGGCTTTGACTTGTCAGCAAATGCCAGCAGTGCAACATGTAAGTAGATGCTGGGTACAGTATGAGCTAATTCTGTTTAACATGGCAATAAATGCAGAGTATTTAGAGGGTGTGGGGTTTTTTTCTTCAAGGAATGCTTAAGCTATCTGGAAACTACCAGCTATAGGAGTTCAAAAGATGGCACAAAGCAGGCTGTATGGGAGTAGATGAAGAAGGGAAAACCATTAGGGGTCAGATTACTAATCCTTGGGAGAAATATTTCTCTCTCTAGCATCTGAAAATCTCTCAGTTGTTTTCAGAGTTGGTTAAACTATCTCCAGTTGAAAACCTTCTCGGGATCGGTGCAGATGTCAGAGGTCTACTGGTGGCCCGGACATAGTACTGTATCACTCTATCACATAGCTGTTGCAGTATTAACAACAATTGTAGATGCTGATTGGTATTATCAGTCTGAGCAGTTTCCGGGTTCAGCTTTGGGGAGTTTCATGTGACAAAGGAGTACCATAGTAAAAATAGGATCTAGTTAGCTTTCTCAGTCCTCGTCCAGCCGATAGAGTGCTTCATTTCTTACACCTCTCCTGCCCTCTCTAAATGAGTGAATTTCTAGTCCAGTACACAGAGAACGGAAGAAATTCTTTCAAGACAAAATTACGGACATGTAAGTGGCTAATCTATTTAACAATTAGTAAACAGCAGAGTCGTGGCTCCACTATCCCTTTTAAGGATTAATTTAGTCCTTAGACACATTGGAATGTCAGTGTCAGTCCAACATAATGCCAAAGACAAGAAACAAACTGCATTTTGCACCAGCCTGTTGATGATCCTTTCAGCGTCTGAAGCACACTGTTCCAGTGTTGGGTGCTCCATGTACAAACTGCCAGTTTTATAGTGTGTGCAAACAGAACAGGAACTCCAGCTAATACATTTTCTCCTCTGACTCAAGCAAAACTGCAGCAAATTCTTTATGTTCAGAAGAGGAGAGACATGGTGACAGACCTTGGTGCACTCACTTTCTGTACTGTGGAGTCACTCCCATTCAGTTGTGCATGTGCCTTTCCTAAGAGTGGGTAGCGCTCTGTGCTGTCCCACCTAAGGCATGCTTTTGGCAATCTGTACATCAAGCTTAGTCGTGTGAGCTTAGAAACTCTGTAACACAGCCAGGTGTATTTTTTCAATACAGACTTCTGTGTTGTAATCTCATCTCTGTGTGGATCATAAAGTGGCATTAAAGTGCTAACACACAGATCAGATAAAAGGAGAGGTCATGAAGCCTGGTGGTAACTGGTGATGTCATCACATCTGCTGTCTATGTCCTGAATAAACTTGGAAACCATTAGTAGGTGTGATGACATGTGATGCTCAAGATGCTCTGAATAGTAATCAGAAATCTCTAACATTGAAAGACAGACTTTGCTTAGACTCCAGGAATATCAGATATCCAGAGTCTAGTAGGAAGGAAGTCTCATTGGTGAATGATTTGGGTTAAATCATAGTTAAAAGGCCAGCTGTTTCTTTATGGATTTCAAGAAACCAGCTTTTAACGGCCTAATTTTACTCTGAATCCATATTTTAAATCACTAAAAAAAGTAGTCTCATGCATGTGGCTACAACCCCTTATTCACCAGTTTTCACCATGCAATAACAGTTGAATCCACTCACCATGCACTGAGTGGAGTGGGAAGCTGCTAATGTGAATTAGAACCAGCCAGGTAGGATGGGCTCCCAGATGGGTGCCTTCTCAAGTTGTCTTCACACCTGCATAGGCTTCTGTGCTAGCATGAAGAGACTGGGAATAGGAATGAGCAACCAGTGAAAAAAAAGGTCCAGAATTTTTTTTTTTAACTGTTCTGTCAGTTTATGTCCTCATGTAACAACAGCCACATTGTATTTACTGCTACATGAACTTTAGCTACATGAATAGTGTTAGCCTGATTACATCTTTTGTAAATGCAGCCTAACTTTTCACTTTATACCTAATTATATGTGCCTCAATTCAGATATGGATTTTTGGAAAATACTTAAAACTGGTGTTATAACTAAATGTTGGTTGATTTAGTATAGGTGTTAATGGCTTTCATTGATGGATCCTGGAACAGTTTTCAGCATAGGTTCCAAACCTTATTAAGCAATTTGAAAACATAAATTACTGTTAAGGACCAGAAATTATATTTTCTTATGTGTCAAAAACACTTGAAAAGTAATTCTAGGATCCCCACTGAAACCATGTATATAGAGGGACTAACTTGCTAAATTATACTGAAAAAAAACAAGTTACATTTAAGAATGGTTAGAAGCAAATAAAGTTGTGTAAACAATTTGGATTCCTACAAGGTGCCATCTTTAAATGCCTCGAAATTTCAAAAATAGCATCAGTGTCCATAAAGAAGTGGACCATTTATAATCAGTATGTCGGCCTCAGTGAATGAGTGATGGAATGGATTAGTTCTGGAGCAGGTGATGTGGCTGGTATTGAGTACAGAAGATACTATATGGAATTTTTATATGGGAAATCAGTAGGCTTTGCCTGTTAGCTTGGAAATGTTATGTGAGTGTGTTGTTTCTTTCAGAATGGACAGAAACTATCTTCCCCCATACAAAATAGGCTGATTCTGTTTTACGCTATTATTTTGGCTATATTTGTTTCTAAATACCTGAGTTACAAAGCAGACCTCAAAGAAGGCCTTAATTTTGATAGCAAGATGATACCCTATAATAACCTATGCTTTTCAGCACTGTTGCATCCAGTCACATCAAGAGCTGAAGATTTACAATCTATGGAAATTTGTCTTGCAGTGTCTTTCAGGAAGAGGTCTTGCAAAGTACTGTTGTTGAATGTATTCAAATAAAGATGTTTTGCAGAAAATTCACTGAAAGCACAAAAGCGTGCTTGCTGAAAATTAGTGATGCAGTGCTATAAAATACACTAGTACTATATCCTGAAACTAGTCTCACTTTCCAGTAGTGTTTCAGGAAAGATCTACTTGCTTAAGATGCTTCTTTCCCAAGGACTGTTTTCTCATTGCCACTGAGAAAGCACTAACACAAAGCAAACAAGGGATTGCTCACAAACCTTACATATCAAATTCTAGGCTGAAATTCACTATGGCTTATTATTATTTACCATTGAGGTTATGGTAATATCTACAAGTGTCAACTCTCATGAGCTTCTCAGCTCACTGCTTGTTGAGTACAGGCAATTCATATTTCTCTGCTAGACATAGCAAAGAACAGGAAGAAGTCTAAGAGACAGAGAAGTGAGATGATTTTCCAAAGCTCAGAGGTCAATCAGAATAGATTGGAAGTGTCCTGACTTCAGCTGCAGTTGACTGGGACAAGAATTTAATAAGTAACGACTTCATCTTAAGCATCATAAAGCCCCAAGGAATAGTTTAAAATATTTCCATTTCCTCTGGGCTAAGCTATACTGTCATGTTTTCTTTTCAATTACTTTGAGACAAACCTTTTCCTCTGGTCTGCATGACTTGGGGCAGGATGTTCATAAAAGAGTGAGGAGTTTCATGTTGCAGTTAAATGGAGCATGTTTATGAGCCACTTAATCTTTTTTTTCAATGTATTTGCTTCAGTGACTTTGTTATTAACTGCATAAGATGTAAATGAAAGGTTGAATTTGTTTACCCAAAGCAATGACATGGTTGTACACAAGCAAGAATAGCTATTCATCTATATATTTTCCAAAAACAATCAAAATTTTTTCATTTAATTTTTTTTCTCTTGGAAACTACAAATATATTTTTGAATAAATTTCCATCTTGGTTTTAGAACAAAACATCTGTAATTTGTACATTTTAATGGTTATCTATTATAATTCTGTGTACAAGATATAGTGTGATAAAGACGAATGGCATTACGCCAGAGCATATTGTGTTTTAATTATGATAATGGTAAGAAACTTACACTAAACAATGGAAAATCTGAATTAAAATGGCCCTGAAATGCTCATTATTTTATTTTCTGTTTGCCATTTCTAAAGAATTATTAGCAGGCTTTTTGGAGGCAGTACACTGCTTTGTCTGCAGAGGATTTGGGCTTCATTTTGTTCCACAACATAAAAGAAGTAGATATAAGATGGGTGTACTTGAGAGGAAGCTTGAGGGAGTCAGTGGTTAGTCAAACAAAAAAGAAGATGCAAACTGTTCTGTAACCCATTTCCAACAGATTATAATTCCCAGGAGCAGCCTCACAAGTCTTGTGAGTTAGAAGAACTTTGCCATGTACATTAATGACTTTTACCTGTGTCAGTATGCTTGGCAGCACATGGTTGAAGCATACTTTAGCACAAAAATCAAAATGACCAAAGAACAGATAAAAAGTTTATCATGTGAGGAATATAAGTGACTTTTTTTAATAAAATATTGTGAAAAAATACCATTTTCCTCTCTTTGTCTGATTTCATTTGTGAAAATTTCACTGTGCTTGCTTTCTGCTATTTGAATAATACATTTGAATGTTGTAAATGGGCTGTAGTGCACTATCGCCTACACAAAGACAAAGCATATTTATTCTGAAAGTTATTGAAAGAAATATCCTGGCTGGTTTTTATTTTCTCTCTTTCCTCTTTCAGTTTTTCCCTCCCAAAGGAAATGAGTCAGAGGACTCTCAATTTCTCATTCTGTCTGTCTCTTTTCCTTGTTAGTGTTCTTGCACAGATTTCATAAAAATTTTCCCTCAACTCATCTCTAAGCATCTCTGTAACCATAGGAAAATCTCTCTTTTTGATATATTTTCGGATTTTTTTATTAAGCATATCAGAAATAAAAATTTCTGCATCTTGTGCTCAACTTCTGCTTGTGCAAGACCCTCAAAAGAGGATTCATCTTGGGGCAGCTTCCACTCCTTACACTTTTCAAGAATAGAAATTGATGCAGAAATGACAAAAATCAAACAGTATGTCTCTGACTGCTCTGCTTCATTCTGGAATAAGCATTTCACCCAGTGACTTCAGAGGTGGATTTGCTTGAGTATGAGCATCAAGACTCCCTTATAAACTGTTTTAAGTTCAGAAAACAGTAAGAAATGTACTGGCACTTTCTGCAAGGTGTTTTGTACAAGATAGATTTGTGAACCTCTGATAATAGCTGAAAGGCTGGGGTTTTTTCATAGTTCTTGGAAAATGAAAAGCTCTTCCTGGCCCTAAAACAAAGACCATTCGTCACTAAGTATTTGAACTAACGTATTTAATTTTAGCTTTCTGCATCTTATATTTTTTCTAAGACGATCTTCTTTAGTCTGTGATTGCAGAGTATGTCCTAATCTGATGGAGGTTTCTGGATGCAGCCTGAGGGTCATTACTGAACAGCAGTAAACAGAAAATGCTAAAAACATTTAAACTGTTGTTACTCCTTTTATGAATTCTTTTTGCCTTCCATTTGGTTTGAAGTTCTCTATGTAACCCTGACCAGCAAGTGTAATATCCTAAGTGTGTTGCTTGTGACTTTCTGTAAACATACCAAACTTCTTGAGTTTTTTTGGTTTGCTTCTTGAAAAATCATTTATCATTTGGTCGGAAAAAAAAATACACCACTCAACATTCTTAAAGTGAAATTTGAGGTTTTTATGGATAAATACTCTCTGACAGTTCTTGTCCTCTGAAGCTTTGATGCAAATGTTAAAAGCTTCCAGGACAATATAAATTACGGCCCTTTACAAATATAGTTTCCAAGGCAACTAAAGGGCCTGCTGTTTCATAAACACTGTTCTCTCAAGCAGAAGCATTTGTCTTTCTGCTGGAAGATTATTTTACACTTAAGCATATTAATTTCAAAATAATATTCCCCCTGTGAAAAAATACCACTATCATCTTCACTCAGATCTGCACTATTTGAAAGTAAGGCATGGAAATATATTGTACAACTGCACTTGTAAGTGAGGTTTGGGCTATAAATATGACTGGTGTGATATAAGAAACCTGGCAGAGTTCCTTGGGTGCTGCAGCAGTATCCTTCCTTTACCACCCAGCCAGGGACTGACACACAGCTCCTTCTCAGTACAATGCGCTTTGCCACTCCTGTCTGTTCGGAGATCACTGCTGAATCTCAGATCAGGCTTTTATTGCTGTTCAGTTGTGGAAAGGGGTTAACAGAATGTATTTGAGCTTTGGCTATGAAAAAGTGTATACTTTGCCATTGGATTCAACGTGTATACTTCCTGTGTGAAAAAGGTGATTGTGTTAATGACCTTTTTTCACAATCTCCATGTGCACTCATACACCACTTGACTAATATCCTCTTTGAACAATTTGATTGTTTGCGATAACCAGCAGCATTTTCAACCTTTGGGCTCTGAATTCTTTGTTGCTGTTCTGCCTTTTGTGACATACTATTCCATGTGATAACAGCATTACAAGCTTGGCTTTTGCATGGCCTAATGAAATATTAACACAGCACCAACAGACAGTGTGTAAATTCTACCGTTCTTATATGGTGCAATCAATGTAGTATATGAGCAGCGTATTAATTGACTTAACTGGACTTTAATGATAGACTAAAGGATGATAGATTAAAAGTCAAGACCAAAACAAAGATGAAAGACACTATTTGAGTGATTTTCTAATAGTGCTTTGGATAATGTACTTCCAGTGCTTGCAATGTGATTAGGCTTGGTAAGATTTAGAGAACATGGTAAAAACTATGTAAGTTTATTATTATTTTTCTTGTGCAACTAAAGAGGTCTTTTAGGCACAGTAATTTTGGGAAATGAAGCAGATCTTGTCCTCAGCTATATTTGCGTAAGTTTTCCTAATTTCAGCAGCAAAGGCATTCATGCATACCCAAGTTGTGTAAAAAACAATGACCTAGATTAGAAGGTTGTTTTAGTTATGTATACTCATTAGTACATTTTTAAGAATTACTCTTTTTATTAATTTTAAGTGAGATGAGAACTTCTGCTTATTTGTTAAGACAACTGTCTCAAAGGAAGTTAGTTCACACAGGTTTAGAGACTCCATTATTTTCTCATTATTTTCTATCTCTGTCCATCCATTTCTTGCTTTCTTTAGTTCTTTCTTTTTTTTTTTAACTTTCTTCCTCCTCACTTTTTCTTACTTTGATTCCCCCTTTCCATATTTATCTTCTCTCCTCCCCCTACCCCCGTCTGGTGGTAGGAGAAAGAAAAAAAACCCATTAGCTATTGTCTTCATTTATTTTCTTCCCTCAGTACAAATGTTGATTTCAGTCTGTTCATGCAGACTGCTCAGATGATGATTAACACAAGACTAGCACATTGGAAAATCTGTAGAAAACTGTACAGGGTCTGTGACCTTCTGTAGTAATGTTTTCTGTGTCAAGGATTTCGACTAGAAAAGCCTAAGGAAGAGTAAAGTACAGATTTCAATAATTGTTCTTCTGACTGATTGTAGTGTTTCACAGATTAAAGCATTTTAATTTCTGAGGCTTGAAAGAAAGTCTTTGGGTCTTTTCTCCCAGAGAGGCAGTCCCCTGCTCAGGTTTTGTCACCAAACTAGTCAGTAAATGTAAAAACATTTAAGCGTAAATTTGTAAAAGTATCTTCTACTCACTCCTATGAAGGCTAAATATCCCTTTAGAAATAATTTAAGACATGACAGTGACTATATCATATATTGAATACTACATTATCTGTATATTCAATGGGACTTAGACTGCAAGGCACAGGTTAAGGCCCCTACATGATTTTGGAGACAATTAGGCACCCAAAGGCATGTGTGGTTTTGCACCCAAGTCAGCACACGGCCGACTCCTTTCAGCTGGTTCATACAACTTCTCCATAATCAGGTCTTTACTAGCAGACACTTAGAAAACCTTGAATACTGATGGAAACTGGTTCACATGGAAGCAAATGCTAAGAATAGGCAGGAAATCACTTTATCAGAAAAGCTTCCTTTGATATGTCAGCTCAGGAATCATTTGGTGTTTCTCAGACTCCATCAGAAGGGACACATAAAAGCTGTGAAGTACAAATGGATGAAGATAGAAATGGTCCAGTGTCCCTATTACAGAGGGCATATAATGGGCACAGCAAAGCAAAAAAGTTAAACTCTCTCAAATGGCTTTGATTGCCTTTCCACTGCAGAAGGAGGTCCAACTCTCCCTGTTCCATGCCAAAGAAAGTTGGGCTTCCTACTTGCACCCGAGGTGGATACCCATGGATCACTTGTGCCGCAGAAGCTGTGTTACAATAATGTTCCAGCTGTGCCAGGAGCACCTTTCAGGACTGCACACTGAAGATACCTTAGCTGTTGAATTCAACTAGGCCAAAACATCCAAAAGGTTCCCCATCATGCAACTCCCTAACACCTTGGTAGAATTAAGCCTTTAACTCTAGGCATCAGTTCTTGAAATTGGATTGAAAGATTCAGAAAGAACTTTATGAGCCTGAGGTCTTGTTTTGCGTAGGAAGTTTGTGGCAGCTTCATAGGACTGAGTTCCTGCTACATTGCCATTTGGGCCACACTGCAGTCCCCACAGGTGTCTCCATGAGCACCGCAGGCTGGTGATTCCCTTAATGTGAACATGAACACTGGCTGCACACTGCAGAACTAGTGAGTTTGTGATTGGCCTTTGTTAATTATTAGACTATAGTAAGATGTTGTGTTTCAAAAGTCAAGACAGGAAACACTGGTACCAAAAAATCAGACATGTATACTAAAAAGGTACCAGCATAATTGTGGAACTGTATGCTCAGGCAATGGCAGTAAAAACACAGTGATAGGTGCTTCATTGATTATGAGACTGTATTGAAACAGGAGAGAAAGGTTTATTTATGCATTCCATAATGAAGGATTTAACTTTATTCCCTGATCCAGAGTACACTTGCCACCATAGCTCTGTGTTTGATTATAACTATTTATCAAATATCCCCAGAATACATTGAATTAGTACACTGAAAATATTTTAAAAGACTCTTTTTTTTTTTCTGGACATATGCTCAGAATCAGGAATAGTATATTTTTCTATGGTGAGATCATACAGAGAGGAAAGAAAGATTTTATCAAACAGAATCACACAGATAAGTGCTATCTTTGCTACCAGGAGGGATTGTGACTGGGCTATCATGTTGCAACTGCTCAGCTTATGCTTTTGTTCTTAATCACACTGATGAGCACAAGCAATACAGCATCAGGGCCAGGGATTTCCAGAGCATTAGCAACGGACTGAAGACAGAGCATATGAGAAGTACATGCTAAGTTTTCATGCTAAAAAGTCTGACACTACTGTGGGAACTGAAGGTCTGGATGAATTAAGTTGGTATGAAGATGTTTTCCCTTTAGAAAAAGAGAAAAATGTATTCGGCCCCATTTCGAAGCAGCATTAGAGCCTGTATGCTCCTGAAAGGAGAAGGTTTCTCAAACTATGATAGAGGAAAGACAACATGGACTGTAGATTATTTTAAAATAAATAGAGGCTGTTTCTTCATTGTCTCCCACTCAACTGAATATAGCACCACCCCTTATTTGGTAACCCCTATGCAAATAAATGCCAGGAAGACAAATAAAGGGGAAGAGGTGGTCAAACAGAAAAATCAATCCCCACAAAACCCTCTCTTTTTTTTTCAATACCTCTTCAGCACTTTTGCTCAGAAAACTAAATTTAATGAAAGAAATAAAAAAATTTCCCTAGCATATATGTGCATCAGGATTTTGTTGAACTGGGTGGTGTGTTGGTGAAAACCAGAAAGATGGTCCTTGACTCTTCCTAGATACCTCTTCCTCCTCACAGATAAATGTCTTATTCTTGTGCTTGGTGGTAAACAATAATTATTAAGGCACAAAAGTAGGATAACAAATTATTATGGTAATTGTATCATTAATGCATCCATGTTTCCTTAAGGTACATGTACATGCATTTAGAATGGAACTGATTTCACAGACGTAACGAACTGTTCCATCTGTTTAAAATCTTCCTGTGTCTTCTGGAAATAATTCTTTATTAGTTTTATTATCAGTCACCATGACACCATGTCCCTCACCTTCCTCTGAAGGTATGCTTTTGGTAGTGAGCACTTCAGCAGAGCACTGCTAGTTCTGCTGAAGAGTTTGCTGTATGTGTCTCTCTCTGGCACTGATCTGTGCCAGGAAAAGAGCTTCTCTTTGTGGCTGTCTTTGTGGTCACAGCTGCCTAAGGACAAATATTTATGCAGCAGAAAGTGAGGCCAAATAGAGTGCAGAAGGACTGTAGCAGAAAGAAAGAAAGCTGATCTCAAACTGAGGGGTGTAAGGGAAGCATCTAATAAACCAGCTGATTTAGAGGATGACTGCAGTGCTCTGCTGTTTTTCTGTTTGGAATGAAGTGAACCTCATCTCAGGTATTTAAACTGTATGCAACAGCTGAGGGATATCTTTATTCATGTCTTAGAGAACAGGAAGCTGTACTTTCTATGTGTGTCAGTATTCTTTGGATACGTGTCTGGATATATAGAATTTAATATAACAGTTAGCTTCATGGAGATTATGGTCAAGAATATGGTACATTTAACTGCCAAAGAAACTTATTTTGTGGCCTGTTGCCCACTCACAATTTTGTGCTTGCTTCACTGTGCCTAGTACTGGGTGAATGTTCAGTGTTGTTTTCAATAGAGCTTTTTCCTAGGTATTTTACTGATATCCATACTCTTGGTAGCAGGTTTTGAAAATTGCTTCCCATTCCCTTTCTTTTTTTTTTCTCTTTTCCTCTTCTCTCTACATCATAGTGGAATGATCTGCCAATGAATTAATTCAGGTCCTTGGAATTATGTCAGGCTGTGGCAAACCTTGCACTTTGATCTACCACAGCAGCAAAAATCAGATGCAGTTATGGTTCTGCATATTTAATTGTAAGAAATTAAACTATTAATAGGTTAATTAATAAATTAAATTATTAATAGTGATAATCTTGCCTATAGTCATCACCAAGTGACCACGTGCTGTGTATGTGTGTATGACTGTATGCGCTGGTCATACAGTTCGGTAATTAAAATGAACTGTCATTCCCCTTGCAGACTGGTCACACTGGTGCTGGTAGTGGCAGGGTGAGCAGGGCAGAGCATGACTATCCGAGGCTGCATCAAAAGCAGTGTGGCCAGCATGTCAAGGGAGGTGATTCTGCCCCTCTGCTCTGCTCTGGTGAGACCCCACCTACAGAAAAGCATCCAGCTCTGGGGTCCCCAGCACAGGAAGGACATCAACCTGTTGGAGCAAGTCCGGGGGAGGCCACCAAGATGATTAGAAGGACAGAGCATGTCTCTTATGTGGAAAGGCTGAGAAAATTGGGCTTAGAGAAGAGAAGGCTTCTGGGTAAACTAATTTCAGCCTTCCAGTTCCTGAGCAGAGCCTACAAGAAAGATGGAAAGAAACTTTTTGCAAGTGATAGGACTAGGGGCAATGGCTTTAAGCTGAAGAAAGGCAGGTTTAGATTAGATGTTAGGAAAAAATTCTTTCCTGTGAGGGTGGTAAGACTGGAACAAGATTGCCCAGAGAAGCTGTAGATGCCTGTCATGGTTTAGGTATGGTGCTCTCCAATTTAGTACTCCCACTAAAAAGGCTACAAGCCCGCCCCCTCCCTCCAATAGGAAGCACACAAAAAAAAGATCACAAGTTGACATAAGAACAACTTACTGGAAACAGCAATGAGGTAAGAAAATGAACAGCAACAACATTAATAACAAAATGCATAAGACAAAGGAATGATTTAATGCAAAATAAAACATTACTGAGCTGTTCCACCCGCCATGTTTTCTTCCACCAGAAGGAATGCCCTCCTCCTCTGAAGCCAGAGAAGAGTCCCTTTCCCCTGCCCCTGCCAATGACGTGAGGCATTATCAAATGACATCTGGATCCTGGCCATGCCCCCTCAGCCATGCCCCGCTCCCAGCTACTGCAAAAAATTAACCCTGTCCAGAAGAAAACTGGGACAATTCTCAGAAGTGTTCAGAGCTGGTTTTGATGGGGTTCTGAGCAACCTGGTCTAGTGAAAGGTGTCCCTTCCCACTGCAGGGCTTGGAAGTAGATGTTGTTTAACATCCCTTCCAGCCCAAGCCATTCTGTGATTCTGTGATTCCATGATTCTGTGATTCTGTGATCAGACCCATGGTGCCACATTGCTCACCACAGTAATTACTGCCCCTGAGATGGGAGGTCAGTGGTGGGGTAGATTCCATCTGCACCCTGGAGTGGTTCAGCTTCAAGGACTACCAAAATAGCTCATATTTTCAACATTCTGTGAACTTAGGTTTTTGCACTGTGAATTGTATTCCGTTCTAATTCAGAAGTCCTTAGAACGACCAACACCCCATGCAACAACCTCAAACTGGATAGTCCACTGTAGACAATTCTGCAACGCTACTCTCTTCATCCTGACTAGACATCCTTTGGTTTCTGATGTTAGAAACAAGGGTAGAACTTAAGAGTCATCGTTCATTAGAGTGAGTGGATGGTTGCTGTATAAAAATTGGACTTTATTTAATGATAATCATAAATCCCTTGGCAATGGGTATATTTTTGAGTAACTGTTTAAAACAGAATTGTGTAAAAATTGTAGATTTATATTTCTTCTGTTTCTAGTTTGGCAAACACTGCCCTTATTTCGCCTATTTTTTAATTAATACTTAATTTTTGTTGACAAAAATGTTGAATCCCTGTTGTAAACATTTCAGTCCTTACTGATTAATACCATCTGCATATGGGAGCATAGCATGTGTATTTCCAGGAAGGTGAGAGTCATGTGCAGGAGTAGAGAATCATAATGTGTACTCACATTAACATATTACATGTGTTCCTACTGCTGCATGGGTTGGCTAAGCACTTAAAAAGAAAACCAAATAAAGCATGTCAAGGTATGAATGTATTAGCATCTCTCACTCACTTGCAAATCTGTGAAAACTTGGGCAATATAGCAGGGCAGCATGAAAATTTGGGTTGAATTGTAATTAAAAGTAATTGGAAGTAATCAAGGGCTATTGCACTGATGTTTTGTATTTTACATGTTTTGATTTTATGGTACTATTTGGAATGTCATGCTAAATTGGATTTAGGAACATATATGTATATATATACATATATAAAACATAGATGTATATATAACATACACAGAACACAGAGTCACACACACATACCACTTTGCAATGGATGACTTTGGAAGTAAGTTTAAATTTAAACTCCTTTAAGTAGGTTAAGATATTCCAGTTATCTGATCAGAGAAATACAGTGACTGACCTACATTTTTGAGGAAATATTTTTTTCTGAAAATGCTGTTCTGACTTTAAAAGGATCATTAGTGGAACATATCTGGCAGTCTAATTTCCATTTTAGATAACTCAGAATTATTAATTAACATATTATACCCAGGAAAACTTCTAATTTCTGCAGAGAAGTGTCTAGGCCTTCACAGCTTGAAAGGCGATAGCCAAAACCAACTATGTAACAAGGAATGAAAGGGATTTGCTCTCCTATGGATTTCCTACGGTGCTATTTCAAATCTCTTGACAGGGTTACAGGGCTGGCCTCATTTCTTTCTCCCTGATCTCTTTTTGTTGTTGGTCTTGGTCCTTTCCCATGTAGTGTCTCACAGTGGCATTTCAGGATTCTATCATATATGTGTATGTATGAAAACATGAGGTTGGCTGTACAAAACACTGTGAAACCACACCTGTTTTTTCAGAGGTAGTGTCCCACACTTCTCTGTGCAGTGACACACAAGCCGGATGTGTTCAGCTACAAGCGTGCATCAGCCACTACTTGCATCACCAGATCAGCCAACAGTTTCTTCAATAGCTTTAATGCCACAGCTGATGGACCTGACATTAGCATTCTTAATGGTTTCAAGCCAGGCTCTGTTTAACAACACATCTGAATTCCTCACCAGGTCTGCCAGAGTGCCACTGCAGGGTAAAAATTTTCAGAGCAAACTGCTGTTTGACAAAGAAAGCTGGAGATGTGGAAAAAAGTGAGGATTTTTTTAAATAAAAGTTGTGCAGGAGTTGAATTAAATATTGCTGAATTGGAACTGTGTGAGATATCTTTGCAAGAAACATTTGATTTTTGTACTCTTCTCTTGGGGTGCTTATTTAAATAGGAAAATGTCATCAAAATACTGCATGATACTCATAACCACTCAGCAACTGCTAAAAACATTGATTTTGAGCTATGATCTTTTGTGAAGAATTACTCCATCTGGGAACTGCAGGTTTGACTGTTTCACTTCTTAACTCTTTGTGTGATCTTTGCAGTGACAAGGCCGCTGTCAAAATGTACTGCAGTTAGCTGGTCTTCTGTTCAGTTCTTCAGTCCTAGAAAGGGGTGGCTGACTTGCCCTGTTTCCTAGCTGGCTCATAACTAATACTGTTTCCATCATCTACATTGGATGGTTGGTTTATGGATTTTGGATTTTAGTTACCTGATTGGTTTTTTTTTCAAATGAACACTAGCTAACTGCAGTACGTCTCTTCTCCACCTGTCTTTAGGTCTTAGGAGTAGGCAGGCTGTCTATTGTGTGTCTGTCTATCTATGCTTAGAGCATGGACAGGAATATTTTTTGTTTGTAACCATCTCTTCTACTTTTTTACTTGTGACTTCGTGACTGCAGTCTTGATGGTAGTCTCTGTAGCTTTCAAATACTTTGGGCCCAATCGTGTTCTCCCTTGAAATCCAGTAATAAAATTCCCTTTGCTTTCAGCTAGGGATAAAAGAAAAAAAAATCTCCCATATACTGAAGACCTAACGTTCTTCTTGGAGCTTCTTTCCCAGAAATATCTATGTTTTTGTAAGGAAGTACTATGTTTTTCTCCCTTGTACCCTTAGTTCCATGTAATTTCCCAAAGCTTTCTGCTTTAGCGTTCAGACTGCACCTCTGATACAAATTGTTCTTTCTCTTTGTAGTTAACTATTTTCCATTCTGTGATTCTGTGATTCCTGCATATTAGGATCTTTCAGGAGAGCCTTTAGAACTTTTCAGAATGTGGATCCAGTGCATTGGATCCAAAACTTTCCCGGTCCACAGACAACATAGTAGCAGGAGACAGTTACTGTACTTAGTCCATGGCTGGTGTCTCTTTGGAGGCTGGAGGTATTTACCTGCTATACCTTTTTTTACATGGGCAGCATGGATGAGAGCTGTGCAGTCAGGGGACCAAATGTTTAAGAAGTTACTGCCAGGTTCAGAATATAGTTTTATTATTCATTCAAGACACTCTGGACTATTCTGCTGAAGAGGACCTTCTTGTCAGAGCCGAGGCTTAGCAAAGGCTATTCACTCCACCTTTCTGTTTTGCACCTGTACTGTGAAATAAACCAGACATTTGAAGCTCTTTTCTAGGTTCTTTTACCACTTGACTTAAATAAACAAAGCATCTTTAAAGTCAGCGTCTTCATAACTGTTACCAGCCTCCCTGTGGAAATAACCAGGGCCAACATTTTATGACTTAATAGCAATATCTGTGGTATCTTGCTTAATTCATTTTGTTTAGCTGGAACATATTTTCATGCAGTGCTGATTCTCATGTTACTAACTTTTGAAAAGCATGTGATCTCTCAAGGGGTACAACTTCCAAAAATAAGATTATTTGTACATAGTGGGTTATTTTTAGTCAGGTGAGTTCCCCAAGCCAGTTAAACTTGTGATTGCTGATTCAGGACAGGAACAAGAGTCAGCAGAAAGTAGCATCAGTGCAGTCTCTTCTTCAGCTGGCTCATGTTACCTTTGTGCCTCCCCCCACCCACTCCCCATTTCATGTGTTCAGAGCAGCGCTAATGAGGATGTAGCACACAGCTTAAAGAATCTGTTCTAACACTGAAACCAGAAGCAATATGAGCACAGCATTGCACTGCAAGGATAAACTCTCTATAAGAGAGAGTTTCAAGTCTCTTGGGCAGAGAGACTGCATTTGCATGGATAAAGAGTTTTTCAGAGCTCAGCAGGTATTGTCTTTGTAGCACTGTGCTGTCCTCAGGAGACATACAAACACTGGTCAACCTTATGACCTGCACCTTTTAAGGGTGTTGGTGACTGGCTGTCTATCGTAACTGTGCAAAGAAGTCAAAACTCCCTAAACAAACTGACTCATTTTTGCTGAAATGTTGCTTTGCTAGATCAAATTATTGTTCCCCGTATCCTTGTATCCTACTTCTATCAGTAGTCTTGTATTGATTACTCAGAATGCTATGCCGTCCTGTGCATTCACTGCTTACTAAAAAACCCTCAGAACTGATGGTGTTCCCTACCTCAAAGGGTGGCAGTTGTGAGTTGGTGCTGCATAATGTGTTACTGGAGGCAGCATCCACTAGGTTTCATTAATTGTGCAATTATACAGGTGATGAGTTAGATATATTGGTCCGTTCGAAAGCATTGTAAGACCTTACTGACTTAGAGGAATTATTTTGCCAAGTGCATTGCTGAAAAGCTGCTATTGAGGTGAAACACAGTATCTGCCTAACAGCTGGCAGATTTCTGCAATCCACTGAACCTACAGTGGTAATTTAGGCAGGCAAAAATATAATTACTTGGTGTATTTTTTACACTGAACTCATTACACAGTGCCTTACAGTGGAAATATATCTCACTCAATATCCCTATTAGCACAGGTCTTTAAGGGTGAAATTGTATATAATTTATGTAATCTGAACACAACAATTACAGACATATTAACATGAATAAAGTTATTTAGAGTTCTCTTTTAAACTTGAATCTTAGTTCTTGGGCTTAGTTAATTGTATCAAAATAGACCCATTATTTACTTAATATGAAAATTTGCCTCTTTTAAATAAATGTGTTTGGATTTTTTTTTCAACATGCCAAAGCAAGGCAATATAGCTAATGCAACATTGTAAGAGCCAGAATTTAAAATAACTTTCAAAATATTAGAGACATGTAGATAGCCTGGCAATAATAACATAGCTATAATAACTAAGTCTTTAGAACACAGTGTGGAAACCTAAGCTATTAAAGCAGAAAACCTGCTGACATTCTGACTTTCATGTAGATAGAAAAGTGAACCAGATCATGTGAAGTGACTGTCAGAATTTAGTTTATTATAGACTATTTAGTTGATTATAGTCTGTGCATTTGAGGTTTTAGTAAAAGTAATTGCACTGGGGCAATTGTTATTTATGTAATGTAAAGAGTAGGGTTGTATCTCTAAAGCTGACATAACTTTGTGTGGATATCATGGATTTCATCTCTGACTAGTGTTTTAGCTGGCATTTGGATTTAATGAAAGATACTGCAGGAAGTTGCTGGAGATGCCTGAAAGTGAACAGTAGTGATCCTGTGATTTGCACTAGTATTAGTTCAGATTAATTTTTAAATAAAAATACCTACAGAGAGAGACTTCATGTTCACAGACACACCTTTCCTTTAAGCATTGCATTGCCTTTTCCTTGACAAAGCTTTTCCTACAGATTCTATTGCTCTTCATAAATTTTATCACTTTTTCCTATATAAAACCAATAATAATAACCACTTCTGCCTTCTAATATGATCTTTCTTACTCGGTTTTAATTCATCCCAGTTCCCCATTCTGTATTAGCGTACAAGCATACACCTGTTTGGTCTGACTACCTACTTTCTGCACTTTTTAGATGGGACTTGACTGGTTCAAGCTATTGGTTTTATTGTTTCATTTGCTTCATTGTTTCTCCCTGCAACTGTTCTTACTCTAAGTAATCTGTTGTTAACTTCATCTGCTAAGGATGTGTACTGTTGAACTGTGTGGTCTTCCACCTTGTCAAAATTCTCCAGTTCTTTTGTTTTGTTTTCAATAATTTTTTTATTTCTTTGAAGTTCATCCTGCTTGCAAAAACTCATCCTGTTTCAAAAGCACTAACTCAACACCTCCATTTTTTAAGGGTCTTCACTGAACTTACACTATCACCTCAACTTTCAGGTACCCCATGATTCAATGTTTGATGGTCTTTTAAGAAGTACTTCAGGTGACTTCATTGAGGAAATTAGGATCAGATCACTTGTATTTAGTTCTGAAGGCAGGAGAACTATCACTAATGAATCTGTGTAAATTAGGATCTCTCACAGAAGGGTTCATGGGCTGTTAAAGTAGATACTTTGTCAGACCATCGGAGCAATCACAAAATAATTTTTGAAGGTTTTGACATAAAAGATTTTTTTAAAATTATTTTTAGCTACACTTCAAAATATACATAAAAACAGTCTATTAATGATAACAGTAAAGCAAACTCGTCATTAGAATAATCTAATAATCACAATTTGTTTCAGTGTCATAAAAATAATGTAACTAATATGCAGTGTCTGCAAGAATGTATGTTTCTTAAGTACAGAAGGGAAAAAAAATGAAAAAATGGAGGTTCTCTTGTTTACTGTGAAATAATATTTACTTATTTACATTTCTGGTCTAAAAACTTATAAATGTCTACATAATTATTATGAAGCTTTACTTCAGTACCACATGCCTTTTTAAAATCCCCTCTTGCAGACTTGTAATTTCCAGGATCGTTTCTGACATTATCATATAATAATTTAGGAACTACTTATTTCAGGAGTCTACTGTTATCAGCAGATGTTAGAAAATATTAAAGCGATTGACAAGTCATTGAATGACTAGGTACAAAGTATTTTAATATTCCTTTAGGCATCAAAGCTTTGTCGTAAAGTAATTAACGTCTCTCAGGCTCTTCTGTATATTGTAGATTTCTCATATACATATAGTATAACCAACAGTACTATATTTGCTTTTATTATGACCTCCTCTTAAACACATTTACATTAGCATGATTCAGTGCACAGCTTTGTGATGTGTCATCTTTTTCTCTACCTGTGCAGTCTTTATGATACAAGTCCTTTGAGACTTACAGGGCAGTGGATCATTTAAAAAAAGTAATCTCTACTTGTTGCTGTATTGGGAAGGGGGTGGGGATGAAGAAAAAGCTTAAATCTCTTGTCTGTATTCTGGTAATGCATCTTGTGTCTTTAAGACCAGAGACTGCAGTGGAAAGTGGGCAAAATAGAGCTGGTCCAAAGTAACCTCTTCCAAAATGCACCTAATTGTGTGCATCCTGAGCACCTCCTCTTTCCAGCTGCACATCCACACCTGTTGGGCATTTTGCTTGCTGTTGTAAACATACACAAATACAGTCCTGGATTTATTTTGCAGCTTTGAGGTCAGACAACAAGCAGAGTGTGTACCAAAAGAAGGCTGAAGTGCAGCAGCACTGTAGAGTACATGTCCTATTCTATACTTGTTATTTGTTTATTTGTGCAATAAAGAGTGCAGTCAGCAAACCCTTAACAGGGGATTTGTGTACAGTTAAGAAAGATATAATATGACATAATATGACATTTTATAGTAGTTGCAATTGACTTTTACAGTTTTGTTACCAGTGAACAGCTTGCTTTGGGGGCTTAACATATCGTCTCTCCTTTCTCATTTGTTTTGGGGCAGAAAAAGAAATATTCAGAATACTCAATAACTGAGTTAAATACCACTCTTGTCTTTTCCAGGGCAGAAAATTCTGCTGTTTGCAATCTTTCATAATATGTATGTGGAAATAGCATCATTTCTCTTAGGATCATACAATCTTAATTTGATGGACAACCTTAAGCTAACCAGATCTGAAAAGACATTCAAAGCAGAAATAGACTCACCAGAGAGTTTCTAGGCAGGAGGAAATTAAATGAAATTTGGGGTGAGTTTCTGAGTATTTTGGTAGCTGTAGAAGCTCAAATAAAACCAAACCAGAAAGGCATCTTGTTCAGAATTCAAAGAACAGCAGCCCATGATCTTTACCTATCTCTTTCATTTAAACGAAAGATATCCCAAACCCCTCTCTTACAAGGCAGACCAAAATATGACATTGGCAAAAAAAGAAAATTAAAATAGGAAAATAACCCACATCAAACAAAAGAAAAAGAAAAAAAGACAGCACAGTCTTCAAGACCGTACTAATTTGGCATCATATCTGTAATTTTAGCCCCCTTATTATTCTTCTGCTCTTCTGTTCAGAGTAGGCATGTTTCAGTTCCACTTTATTGTTTTACTTTTTCCTTTTTTATATTTTGCCTTTTCTCCCATTTAATCCTCCTTTCTCTCAAAAAACCCTTGATTTATTTCCTGTTAACAACTTCAGGTTTTTGAGTTAATACTTTATTTCTGCAGTTCAACTCTGTGTTTTTATAAGATTGGCATTCACAATTTTGTGACTTTTTTCCAAAATCTTTTTTTTTTTGCATTTAAATGATGTTACATTTAAACAGAACCAGAAAATGTACACACAACAAGACAATCATGTAATGCAAGAATTTATTAGTCTTGTACCTTTATGATATGTCTTTCAAAGCACTCTGTTGCTCACAAAATTGGCGTACTGTTATTTCTAAGGTCCTGATCCAGCAATGAAGTTTGTATGAATCAGTTTGGAACGCTACCCGAATTCCCAACCATGGAATCATGCCTCCATTTTTTAGCACACGCAGACTATTTTTAATCATTACCATGCAGAGGTTCCAGCAATAAACTTGATTTTTAGGATCAGTAACTGAAAATTAGTAGGATTTTGTCCTTTGATCCTAAAGCTTTAAAATTTCTTTGGCTTCTCTTGAAAAAATTGACTGCTTGATTAAATTGTTAATTACAATAATTAAACAGAGGAATGTTCTCTTGTGTTCCTAATCAGTCTGTCCATCAAGTGTAAATGTGACCAGAATTTTATTAAATCTCCTATCAATCAATTTTTTAATCAGTTTCTTAATGACATATTGTATAGCTGGTTTCTCATTGCAAAAATAATTTTCAAAGTTGAACAAGAAAATGGCTAAGATTCTCTGTCTCTCCTTTACAACTCTGACAGTATTAAAGCTCTCAAATGCCAACACTGACAGAAGACACTGTAGCTTAAATGACCCTGCAGAGTGAAAATCTTATTATCTGTAAAGACAGCTCTTGGAATTTGTAAAGCACAGTGGGAGAAAAGTAACCAGGCTCTGTGTAATAGAACATGGTTTCCTCAAGGCAAACACTTTCATCTTTTCAGGACAATTGACCAGAAGTGACATCATTCACCAGCTGCATCAAATGTCTGCATGGAGACCAAAAAAAAGTGATACGAGAGGACAGTTGTCAGGTCTAGCAGGCAATCTTTTTGGTGCAAGGGGAAACTGACTGAGATCAGTTTAGTCCTAATGCAGTCATGTTTTCACTTAACAGTGCACAGACAGCCAGGGCAACAGGACATGCACTTTTTCCTCTCTATATCTCCATCTGGCTTCATTCATCTGGAAAAGGAGCAGGTGTTTCACCAGTGAGGCAGAACCAAGTCCTCACAGTTTAGTCATTCAATTTAATTTCGAGGTGATTTGTTAGAAGACTTCTGTATACTTCTGGACATTTTGGGGGCAAACTTTTTTTAGTGGCATGAAATAAATATGAAGTTCCATACTTGATATGAGAAATTGACAGGTTCTAAGTTTCTTTTCCCCGCCATCTGGTTCTTTTACTCGGAGTTTGGATTAAAACACAGGAGACTGAATCTTCTTGTACGGACTCAGTTGTTTATTATTTCTTATCTATAGTACAGCTGTAGAGATTGTGCTCCTAAGTTAACAAGGTGGGAAACCGCTGTGGAGTTCTGTCTTCAAGGTCTTTTAAAGCCCAAACTACCCAATTATAAAATGCTAACTAATCTACTTCCAATAACTAGCCATTTATTTTTCGCACTGCGGGTTTTTTAAACCAATACCAAATCACCCAAATTCATGAAGAAGAAGAAAGAATTAGCCTATGCCCAAAATCCTCCATCTTGTTACATGTATATTACTTATTACTATATCCCAAAAATTCTACATCTCTATATGTTCCACCCAGTGATACACACTTCTTTTTAATTACACAGCCACCATCTCCATGCTGTCACATAATTTTTGCAACCTTTTCCAAGGTCTCAGATCAAATGCAGTGTGCGTTTGAGGATCACTGCCTGTCAGCACTGAAGGACTGAAATTCTCTGAATCCAGGGTTCCAACAAGAAACACTGCTTGGGTCACCAAAAATTCTTTGAATTTGCTATATAGGATTTTAAGTAATGCATTTCAGCATGATTTCCTGACCATGAGTTCATTACAGTGTAATATTTGGACAGCTGCTTGAGTTTAATCTGTGTTTATTTTCTCATCTGCGATGTCTGTGATTATACCTAACTGACACACACTGACTTGGGAACCTGATTGTATCCATGGCTGTCTCCCAGACCCTGAAAAAGTACCATGAAGCTAAATTCAAAAGAGGCACTTAGATGTTTTAGGGATTGGTGTTGCATTTCCTATGATTATGCACCCAACTTTCTAGGAGTAAAATTCAAGTCCTCTTTGGAAGTAGCTGGTGTACAGCACAGAACACCATTTTAGCACCAGATAGATAGTTCAGTGGCTGTGCAGCATGTAGAGTAAGCCTGGGGGTAGTATTTAATCCCCAGCAGCACAGTTCTAGGCTTGACAAGCCCAAGCTTGAACACTGTAGAACAGAGTTCAGACTCAGAAAACCCATGTTTTATCACCAGCTCTGTTGCTGGCAGAATAGCCCTCCGTCCCAGCACTGTTTATCGGCAAAACTTTGTGTAGCACTTTTGAGTTTTCACAGAAAACACTTTGAAAACTGTAGCAGTTTCATTCGCTGACTTTACTTTCTGTGAGATAAGAGGTTAGGAGTGGGCAAAAAGCAGGCTCAACACTTTAAAGAATATAAAGAGGTTTATTACTAACAGAATTAAAGGTAAAAGAAGATAATATGGGGGGCTTGCCAGTCTCCCAGAGCCGCTTCAAGTTCAGTTGTGCAGCAAATTATAGTTGTTTTCAGCAGCTCACGGCTCTTTCTTGCAGCAACTTGGAATCTGTGCCGCTGCGCTGGAGGGAGAGAGTGGAGGGCGCAGGGG
>VWZW01008233.1:6543-184162 GCA_013397115.1 Edolisoma coerulescens | reverse complement strand
CCGCTTCAAGTTCAGTTGTGCAGCAAATTATAGTTGTTTTCAGCTGCTCACGGCTCTTTCTTGCAGCAGCTTGGAATCTGTGCCGCTGCGCTGGAGGGAGAGAGTGGAGGGCGCAGGGGGCCCCGGCCACCCCTCCCGGCGAGACCAGAAACCAAGAGCTCCCTTTCCCGCAGCTGTGCTGACTTTGATATGCAAAATCACGAGAAGCGATTGGCTTACAAGTCTGTCTATCAACTCAAGTTTTTTCAACCCACTACAACAACTAAACTAAAGCTGCTGACTGAGAGGACCTAAGTGAAAAGCTGGAAGCGTGTTCCAGCTGTCAGAATGTGCAGGAGCTCAACACGACTGTGACTCTTCAGAAAGCCAGGCCCTGGAAGGGGGACATTGTGGAGTACATTTTATGCGTGTAACCAGATCATGCCACAGCAGCATGAGGCAACAGTGAGTTCACTCCAACTGTGGCACACAATGGGCTGCGAAGGGTGAATGGCAGGGAGCCTGTGGGAAAGAGACTATCCCACTCAGACTGGGCAGTCTTCCTCCTTGGATTGTTACAGGTGCAATCTGAAAATGTGTCTGCCCTTGCTGAACTGATACCATGGCTTCATTCTGCATCTGTAGTCTAAGAGCTGTATGCTAGATAAGAAATGCTTCCTGTCTGCAGCAGCCAGGCGCCAGACTGAGACCCCTACATGCTGTTTCTCAGCCATGAACAGGACTCAAATGAAGAAAAATTGCATTTAAGATCTGAAGGTCCAGTCACCTAGCAACTATGGTTTCAAACTAAAGGTTTCAGGCGAGCTTGGGTTGTATATCGCCACAATCTTGATGTATTTAGTTACTGCAGCTGAAAAAAAAAAAGATATTCAGATCAATTCTTGTGGGGGAAAGGAACCATGTATTGCATGTAGCAAATGCAAATAAATTTTGGACAACAGATTACTGCACTATGCTCTAATTGCACAACATAGCATTATAGTAACTAAAAGGAAAAAGGGAGAAAGCTGCAGAATTTGGGTTGATGTAGAATAGCTTCAGAGGCTGATAACCTGGACTTTGTGAAATTAATAGCATGCATAAATAAATAAAAATATTGGCCTCAATTTCTATAGAAATTATTTGAAATGTATTTGGCAGTATATTCCAAGTATTTTGTGATAGATAGCAGCTATTCATGATGCTTGGGAGCAATTGCAACGTCCAAAAAACCCAAACCCATAGCAAACTACCCAGTGTACAGAAGTGTATGCTATAACACTTCCAGTGTATTGAAGAACTGAGGGCTTATTTGATCTATGATGGCTTAAAATACACTGCAAAGGAATGCAACAGCTAAATCAGGAAAGAAATATAAGCAACTGCCCTGGTTCCAGCTAGGAGAGGGTTAATGTTTGCAGTAGCCACAAGAGGCTTGGCTCAGACCCAGAGGTTATCCTATACCACCTCCCATCATTGCCAGGGGCAGGATAAGGGCTGCCTCCTCGTGCTCAGAGTATTGCTAGTGGTGAACAGTTGTGTGTGAATCATTTGCCTCTCCTGTGCACTCTGTCATTGATACTGCTGCTGTTACCTTGCTTATTTCATTGCTGTTTCTTGTTCTTATCTCCACCAATGATCTTTGCCTTTTGTGCCTCCAGTTCTCCTCTCCAGCTGCTGCAGGAGGACGAGGAGGAGGATGAGGGAGTGGGTGAGAGAGCTGCACATGGTTTGGAGTGTTTTTGCACGGTTTGGAGTGTTTCAGTGAGAGCACTAAATTGGGGAATACCATTCCTAAACCATGTCAGTAACATTTGCCTGTATCTTCTGAGAACTAAGAAATATGTGGGATGTGACATGTAAGGCATTAGCAAGAATATTTTGACATTTTTCTGGGTAGCTTGTTGTGTTATCTTTCCACAGATGGAAGTGACTGAGACCATAGTATTGCGTTGGGTATGTGTTGTGCTGTGAACCTGTTACACACTCCGGAGTGCAGTACACAATAAGAGCAAGAGAAAGCTACAGCTAAGGTTTCACATCTGTCGTATCTTCTCTGAGCGGCATTCATAGCCTCTCTACTGAAAAACTGTGAAAAGCCAGTTTGCCTGTTTACCCAGAAATTAATATGGATAACTGGGAAATTATTTTTCCTTCACAGGTAATATTCTTCAGATATTCTCTTCTGAATAGCCCCACTTCTGTGGTCTTTGTAGAGAGTTTGTTGCTTTATGTAGAAGTAACCTCTAGTTATCTATCTTAAATTCTAGTTTGATATATGGGAAGATTGTTGACACTAACATCAGTTGGGCTTGTGCATACAAATATGAGACCGAGAGAAATAATTAATATTGTTCACATATTGACAACACATGTCAATAAGACAGATGTATATCAGTAGGTACACATTATGGAAAAGAAACAGGCATCAAGTGGAGACAAATAATACCATTTTCTTTTTTTTTTTATATCTGAAGTGCAACAGCCCAGTGCTTACCATTGACAAGTTTCAAACAGTACTGTTGCAGTTTTGCCAACCATTTGTAAAAGAATATTGCTGTGTGTTTTGGTCTTTTTTCCTTTTTTTCCCAGAAGTACAGCTTTTATTAAGTCATTCATTATTTGGAAAGGTTTGAACTGATTTAGAAATTATGCTTAAAGGTATTTCAGCCTGTATTTTCCATCCAGTCCTTTACTTCTTTTTTCTAAAATTTGATGTATCAGTGCTCTATTGTAGGTTACCTGTCTTTGTATGGTATTTTTCCTATTCCCAAAAGTCGGCTTTCTTTCTTCATTAAAAAAAGTAGAAAAGAACAAAAGTTCTTGTGCATAAGTACTGCTTTCTGTCTTCGTAACAAGGAAAGAACAAAACAAAACCAAAAAACAACAGCAAAACAAGTAAACAAACAACAACAACAAAAACAAAACCAGAAAACCCAAAACCAGTTGAACCCAGACGTCTTGGTACATCAAAATAAAAATTTAATTTATTGATGTTGGAAAAGGTATAAATGATAGAATTGTGAGTTCCTTTCAGAAATTCCCTAAGAAAGGCACAGAAGTTTAGAATCTCAAAAATAGGAGCCTAGAGTTAATGTCATAGATTCATGTCACATACTTCAGTGAGGATATTGATGAGGAGAAAGCTGCCACTCTGCAACTTCATCAAATGAAATATTTGGTATCTTGCATAATCACAGTTACATCTATCAGATTTTTTTAAAAGTTTCAGTACTACATAAGGTTTAGGATTCCAAATTTATGGTTCAGTCAGCTCTACTTCTGCTATTTCATCATAATTCTCTGCTACTTAATCTGAGGGGTAAATGCTTTAGACAAGATAAACAGCCAACAGTCTATAATGTGAGAGGGGGGTGCACTAACTTTTATCCCAGAACATGCTTCCAAGCTAAAATGGCATATCCTTCGGAGAAAGATGGAACAAGTGAAATTTCTAAGACTGGGGTGTTTGATAGCTCTCAATGACTCTGCTTTTGTAGAGGGAATTTTTTTACAAAGGTGTATGGCATGTATTTTAAACAGTGTTTATAAATTGTGTCTTTTACTTTGGTGAAACAGGTATGCAAACAAAGAGAGAGACACAGTGTATTTCTGCAATTACATATTGCTCGTGTATACTTCAGAAAAACTGGCTGTGGTTAATGGACTTAGCATCCTAGATATTGTAAAAATTTCTCTTTACTTGTATGGTTATAGACATCCCAGTGCAACTGTCTTTTCTTCAGCAGTGGCATCTGCACNCCATTTTCTTTTTTTTTTTATATCTGAAGTGCAACAGCCCAGTGCTTACCATTGACAAGTTTCAAACAGTACTGTTGCAGTTTTGCCAACCATTTGTAAAAGAATATTGCTGTGTGTTTTGGTCTTTTTTCCTTTTTTTCCCAGAAGTACAGCTTTTATTAAGTCATTCATTATTTGGAAAGGTTTGAACTGATTTAGAAATTATGCTTAAAGGTATTTCAGCCTGTATTTTCCATCCAGTCCTTTACTTCTTTTTTCTAAAATTTGATGTATCAGTGCTCTATTGTAGGTTACCTGTCTTTGTATGGTATTTTTCCTATTCCCAAAAGTCGGCTTTCTTTCTTCATTAAAAAAAGTAGAAAAGAACAAAAGTTCTTGTGCATAAGTACTGCTTTCTGTCTTCGTAACAAGGAAAGAACAAAACAAAACCAAAAAACAACAGCAAAACAAGTAAACAAACAACAACAACAAAAACAAAACCAGAAAACCCAAAACCAGTTGAACCCAGACGTCTTGGTACATCAAAATAAAAATTTAATTTATTGATGTTGGAAAAGGTATAAATGATAGAATTGTGAGTTCCTTTCAGAAATTCCCTAAGAAAGGCACAGAAGTTTAGAATCTCAAAAATAGGAGCCTAGAGTTAATGTCATAGATTCATGTCACATACTTCAGTGAGGATATTGATGAGGAGAAAGCTGCCACTCTGCAACTTCATCAAATGAAATATTTGGTATCTTGCATAATCACAGTTACATCTATCAGATTTTTTTAAAAGTTTCAGTACTACATAAGGTTTAGGATTCCAAATTTATGGTTCAGTCAGCTCTACTTCTGCTATTTCATCATAATTCTCTGCTACTTAATCTGAGGGGTAAATGCTTTAGACAAGATAAACAGCCAACAGTCTATAATGTGAGAGGGGGGTGCACTAACTTTTATCCCAGAACATGCTTCCAAGCTAAAATGGCATATCCTTCGGAGAAAGATGGAACAAGTGAAATTTCTAAGACTGGGGTGTTTGATAGCTCTCAATGACTCTGCTTTTGTAGAGGGAATTTTTTTACAAAGGTGTATGGCATGTATTTTAAACAGTGTTTATAAATTGTGTCTTTTACTTTGGTGAAACAGGTATGCAAACAAAGAGAGAGACACAGTGTATTTCTGCAATTACATATTGCTCGTGTATACTTCAGAAAAACTGGCTGTGGTTAATGGACTTAGCATCCTAGATATTGTAAAAATTTCTCTTTACTTGTATGGTTATAGACATCCCAGTGCAACTGTCTTTTCTTCAGCAGTGGCATCTGCACTCACTATCACTGAAATAACTGCTCACTAATCTCCTTTTAGAGTACGCTGTAGATTCAGGAGGTTACAAATGAATGCAGAAACCATAGTGAATAGCACAGCAGAACTGCATTTCCTTAGCATAGGATATAAGCCAGCTGGAACAAAAACTTTACAAAAATAATAGAGGGACGATTATTAAAAATGGGAATGCGTTTATTTGGAGAAAAATTTTTTAGCTGCCTACTCTGGTAGGAGGGTGTTCTTTTTGGGACACTGTCAGGAACCAAGGAGAAGTTCTCTTTCCTGTGTTACACTACTTCAGCAATCAGAGGGAGCAGATATAGTAATTAAGTATGCTCAAAATGTTTCAAATTGAGTTGAATAAATGAATTACTAAACTTAACAAAACCGTGTCAGAATCAAGAGCTTTCTCCTCTGTACAGTCTAGCACTGCAAATAAAGCACTGCTGTAATTGTAATATTTTCCATAACAGGAGAAACTATATTTGTTTAAACTTTTGTTCATGATACCAACAATTTTCATAAAGAGCCCAGTCTTGCCTTGCTCTTCAAGGGTTTTAATGATGGAAGCACTGACTCATTTTTGTAAGCTGTTCATGACTTTAGAGACATCCCTCACAATAGACATTCATATTTTAAAGTAATGTATTGCATTGCTGTATCTCAAAGTATTTTGACAGAATGAGTAAGTGTTACATTATCAAAGTATTTTGACAAAATGAGTGAATATCATATTATCTTAACAGGAACAACAATAGTGGCACAGAAATTACTTGCAGTAAAATTCAATTAATGGAGAAAACTGGAAGTAGAGTTTAGACTGACCATACCTCTCATCAGGTATCTAAGGATTAAGATATACAGGAATTGCATTGATCTTTTCTTTTCCTGCAAATTTCAATTTTCATATGAAAATGCTGGCCATATCTCCTGCATATTCCACTCTACTCCATGGATTGTCATGAAAAGTCATGCTTCTGAGATTAATTCGAATATTGATATTAGCCACTAAATTAAAATTCTGGGAGTGGTAACTATTGAAGTCCTACTCGCACCACAAGTCCACCTTTTAGGAAGCACAATGAAATTCTGAGGGAGTCTCCTGAAGTTTCCTTCCTTTATTCTTTAGTCTATGATTAAGTATGATTGTTTCTCATTTAGTCTACTTCAGTTGGGCACTTCAATAACCATCTGTGTGAATACCACTTTGTAAAAAAGTTTTCTGTGATCCAGAAGTCACTTTCACCTTTGTGAAATAGCCACATTTTCTGAGACAATTTTGTAGCACAAACAGAAAGCTATTCCCCAATGAAAACCACCTTTTAAGTTTGAACCATTCACTATGCAACTGTTAACCTGATAACAGAATTAGTCTGCTGAGTAAGCAGAGTCCTCTCAAAAGGAAAATAATATGTCAAATTTTTCACCATTTATTTGAGAAAGAGCAAGTGCATCCATGAATACACGCATGAGCATTCTTGGTTTAAAAGAAAAAGAAGTAGAGAATAAATCCTATCTGGAATGGAGAGAAAAATTTCAAAAGACTCTTCAAAGAGTCTCTCAACTAATCCTGTGGGAGACTCAAGAATAGTGAGATGAATCTGGGGAATAAGAAGGAGATCTTTAATTAAACTCCTCAAGCTCTGTGTATGCATGTGCATGTTACATATGTCTGCTGCTAGAATTGTTTGCTCACTCCTTGATGTTGCTGTATTGCATAGTTTGAGTTCCCTTCCAAAAGTAAGTTGAGACCCAAAAAATGCAATGGAGAAATAAACTGGAGAGAGAGACAGACATTTGGCTGAAATACCTGCTGGAGGTTCCAGCCCCTCTTCACTGACTAGGCAGCCCACAAGGATTAGCTGTATTGGAAGTCTGCCTTTGGTAACACCATCACACAAGTAACCATGACAGAATTCATCCACTGACAGGGAGAGTAACCTGCTAAGGACTAGACAATTGTAAAGCTCACAATGTTCATACTGAAATGCTGCAGTAGGCAGAATTCATGATACAAGATTCACTGACCGCGATAAAAAACCAAAAAAAATCTAAAAACATGCTTTCATGACCCTGATACCATTTTTTTAATTCTGGCTGACCTGTAATCTAATTATGGATTTAAAGAGTAACATTGTTTGAAAGTTTGCAGCATAAAATTGTCTTTGAATCATTTTGTGTTGCATCAAGTAAATTGGCTTTTTGGTAGTTTTATAAATAGAAGGTGATGGTGAAACCTGAAGAGCACTCTTTCTCCTACTAAGCAGTAGTATAGTAAGTAATGAAGGAATGACCTAAAATGAAAGTCCTTGATATTTCAGCAGTTCTGAATGCCTTAGTTCCTCTTCAGTGTTCCTTTTAACAGCAAGTCTCACAATCTTTGCTGGATTATGGGACATAGTGTATGAAGGATATACATGTGTGTGTATATATATATATATATGTATACGTGTATATATATGTGTGTGTGTATATATATGTATGTATGTGTGTAGATATAGAGGTATGTATTAAAATAAAAGGACTGAAAAATGGCACACATTTGAGAAACCCAGAGAGAAAGACTAGTATTTAGTTGCAATTGGGGGAAAAATAGTAATTAAGTAGAAATGGGTTGTGGAGGAAAGGAACTCTTACCTCAGGAGACAATCTGCCCTACTTTCTTTTCTCACATTTTGAAATCTATTTGAATCTTTTACTTGCTTTATCACTTTCCTGATCCCCTGCAGGCCAGAGCTGACAGCTAAGCCTCTGTTTTATCTTAAACTGTTCAAAGGATGTTGGAAAATTACTTACCCTGCTGAGCCTGGAAGTAGCAGAAACCCACGTACTGGTTACCCCTAGTCCAGGTGATCACTGTTGCTTGAGTGAAATCATGATAGTCCCAGAACAGCTGGCAGATTGTTACAATATATGGTCTTTTACTGCTTCCAGTTGAAATCCAGAAACAGTGTCGACTTTTTTTTTTTTTTATTGTCTGTAGAGGTAATTATTTATGTCTTGAGCCACTCTGATATCAGTACATAAAGACAGTTTTTCACCCTGTGTTATTAACAGCTGTTTTGTGTATGGACAGGGTCAAGCACTTGCACTGTCTGTAACTATCAGCTCTGTTCATTCTGTGGGCTCTCTTCACTGTCTTTGAATACAACCTTTAAAAATCCTTTCTATTTTTATTCAATTGCACTTTAAGAACTAGCTTTAAAATACACTGTTGTCACTACACTTTGGCATGGTAAAATGCAGAGATATGGTGAGTGTGGCTGCATTCATGTCTCTAGAAGTGGGATTCCACTGGAATTTCTACAGTCATTTCATTTTAGTAGGTGCTAATTTGTGATAAAAAATTGGTACACCTCAAACAGTTCTCTGTGATCAAGCAAAATAAAGCAGAATAGGAATTGCAGACTGTTTATGCTCAGCCTGTATCATGAAATAATATGCTCATGTACTGCATTTCATCTTCAAAGTTTTACTATCTGTATTATCATCAGAAGTGGCATGTAACTAAGTTGTATATGAGATTGTTAGGTTAAAATTCATCTGAATGCACCTGAACCTGCATTTTGCCATTCTCAGGATGAAGCTGTAACACCATTCTTCACTGCTTTTAGCCCTTGTGAGATAATTGTTTCTTTTTTGATAACTGGGAGGAAAAGTACTACTAATGCTAGGCAGAGCTCCTTTTACTGTGACAGGTTATCTTTGGATTTTGTGCTGGTGAGAATGTTTGCAGGGAATTTGTTGTTGATGTCCTATTAACTAATAACAAACAGGTTTGAAGGTAAAAGTTAGAGGACTTGTGAATCCATGAAGATCTGGAAAACTGACCCAGACTGAGTCTTTCAATTCTTCCCACTATTCTGAGGTCACAAGAGGTGGGATATATATTACCTTTAGAATCAGAAATTCTAACACACATCAGAAATTTCCTTCTTATTTTTGCAGGGTGAAACATTTCCCAAAGTCTCTCCAAAAACAGGAGATGCCATTTTCGATCTTTGTTTACCATATCGGCATATTGGCTTCCCATAAAACCTTCTACCCTAGTCCTGTTAGGAAGCATTCTCTACAACAATGTCAGTGGTTTTATTTTTCTTAAAATTTTATTGTTGTTGGCACGCTTTAACTCATTATACTGTGCAAACAAAAGAAATGGTCTCCTCTCCAATTTACACTAGTAGATCATGCAACAGTAGAGATGTACTGCCTTGAAATATATACCTTGAATTAGGAAACAAATGTCAGTTATATGGTCTTTTTGAACTATTTTAGGTGCATAGGAACTTAACATGAATTGTGTTACTTGCTGCAATGTCTTTCTTTGCTCTTATTATGCTCACTCTTGGCCAATTTAAATGCTAGCTCATTTCTGAATTTTTGGAATTTGTGAATCCCATGAATCCTTATCATAATGCTGTGGTAGGCTCTAGGGTATATAAGGACACTGGGACTGAAAATACATTGGGTAAAAAGGCATTATTTCCCCTTTACTAAACACACATTGCATTGCAGAAATTACAATCTGAAGACATGTTTCAGAGATGTGAGAAACTTGGACAGAATTGCCTTAGACAGGGAGGTTGTGTACAAACCACTGTTCAGTTATTTATGTTAGTTAAGTAACTTTATCACGTATTGTTAAAACATTTAAAAAACCCAGAAGGGCAGTTGAGTAATTTTTGTGTCCTTCGTAAAAACACTACTTCTATGAAAAAGTAGTTCCAAAGTAATTCATGGTCACTGATTATTGCATAATGGTGGGCCTTGGGTTATGCTAAGGGCCATCATTTGAAAGGACTCAGCACCTTCTGAGAGATCTGCTGCAAGATAGCATCAACGATATTTTGGATGATTTCTCAAGAAGTACAATATGGTTGCTAACAGTAGATAGGGGAAGAGAAGCAGATTTTCCAAGTGCAAACTACAGCTTGGGGTACCTAGGCACACATTTTTATTCAGTCACAGGTTTGTCAGTGCCTTTCTTCTCCACTATAAAAAAAGGGACAATAATATCCTTACTTTATGAAGGCATAGGAAAACTGTTTGTTTTCAGAGTATTTTGAACAAATACTGATGATATTGCTCTCCTTATTAGATGGACACATCTGCCAATGGGCTGATGAAAGAAATGATGATGAATGAAGATGACAAGCTACAGATCATCATAAAAGAAATTAACTTCAGCAGATGTAAAATTCTGTATAATGCAATATTGCTTGTCCGGATTTGTGGTAGCTGCTGTAATTGTTTCACTGCAGGAGGGGGTATCAGTTACATAGCTAGCAAGGCACAGTTTTCAAACAGGTTTTTTTTAATATATATTTTGCTGAGAAGAAATGTAAAATAAAAATCTGTACTTTAAAATATTCATTTATTTTTCTTTCTTTCTTACAGCTTGTGGCCAATGCAATCCTTTTTGTCAGTGTGAATTTGTATGGGGTTTTTGTGAGGATTTTGACAGAAAGGGCTCAGAGGAAGGCATTCCTTCAGGCCAGGAACTGCATTGAGGACAGGCTGAGACTGGAGGATGAAAATGAAAAACAGGTCAGTTTCTAAACCTTATTTATTTTTCTCTGTTTCTCCTGAGATGACTGTAGTTATGTGAACCACAGGTTAGGACACTGTTGCTACATGTATGCTAGGGCATGTGTGCATTTCCATTGCGAAGGAAGTGCCTCCCCCCATCTTCAGAGTACATTTCAAGACAGTTAAAACACAGACTTAAATACATCTGAAATACAGCTTGTATATACAATTATCAACATACATACATAGAGCCACAGTGACTGACACTGACAGGGTGCTTCTTTTATTTGCTTGGTTCTGCTGGGGCACACCACTGTATGGTAATGCTCTGAACCTTGTGTTCATACAAGAATCTTGCAGAGCTGAATTGGAGAGGCACGTTGCCATATTTACACTGGAGTAACGTTACCTGCTTTGTAAGTCTGCTCCTGCACAATGTCCAGCTTCCTCTACTCCAAACCACTCTTGCTCTAGTCCATTCACCCCTCCCCAGTGCATGCACACTCTTCACTCTTCATCTGCAGCACTCAGAGAAGGTGCAGGCTGACCCCACAGCTACTGTCAGCTCCAGTGCCAGAGGGGATCTATTTTAGGGCTGAGTCAAAGCTAATGTACTACTGCAATATAAGATTGTGGTTATTTATCTGCATGGATGTTTTTGGGTGGGTGTTAGATGCACTGTAAATACTTTTCTTCTCGCTGAGTGTGCTGTAACTTGTTTGCCTTCATGAGCCTTTAAAAAAAGTCAACATTTTGGGCACAAGGAGCTGCACTGATAACTGCATAAGTATAATAGATAACAAGAATGTATATATTATATTTTTGTACAACTAATAAGAATAACTGTGATAGCAATCAATATCTCTTCTCAAAAATCACCTCAGTTATTTGATAGTTTATTTAATACAATTTTATCAATCAGCCTTCCAAGCATATTTGGAAACAACAGAAAAAAAGTGCTATATTGTGGAGCTTGCTGTTGTTACTCACAGATATCAGGCTTAAACCTGCTATGATCTGTTGGTCTGTAAGGTTTGAACTATCTTTTTCTTTCTGTATAGGTGATAATAGAGGGTGACACTGGAATACCTAGATTAACGTCTGTGGCAGGGTGGTTACTTATGCTGAACAAGATGTCAGGGTCCTCAAAGCTTGTGTACCTCACACAGTTTTACCTCTCTTTATTTTCAGTTTCTCTAGCAAGGCTATTCCTATGTGTGGAGTAACACAGCTCCTTAAGTACTTTGTGCTATGAATTAAGTGAATGCGTTTTTATGAGCTGAACATACTCTGTAATAAGTAGACATCTCTTTGCTGCATATTTTTGCTGGCTGTGTAAAAATGGTATTAAGATCAAAACCTTTAGATTTAATTCTGGTCTTTTGTAATCCAAAGCTGCAGATTTTTTAAAGGCATAAATGTGTGATAAGTGAATTTCCATGGGATTTAAACAAGAATGTCATTTGTGCCTTTGAAAAACTACTTCTGGGATCCAGCATGAAAACAAAATTGATTTTTGTGTTTCTCTTGTTAACACATTAGCAATCTGTCTTATTTTATATATTATCCATGCATATAGAAACACAACAAAAGCAATAACATTACACATAATGCCATTATCGTAGATAGTATACCTATATAATTGCGCGAATGTTTTTCCAATGCAGTGTACAGGTCAGAGAAGAGAAAAAATTTTTCTCCTACACTTGTGAAATTAACTTTATGCATTACAGTGTAAATTCAATGCAGTAGTGAAATATGCTAATTAGCTGTCAGAAGTACCACCAAAATACTTTCTGTGGCCACTCTCACACTATATTAGCATACCTCTAGAACGAGAGTGAGAATTAAGACACAATTACAGGTTACAAAATTATTCTGCCGTTCCTGTGGCATAACATACCCTGAGTTTTCAGCTGGCAACACGCAAGAGTGTTTTGAGAGAAGAAATGCTGCTGACCTAGTTCAATTTTTGTGATCAGTCCTATATTTTCGTTCTCTGAAGTATTGACATTACAAGTTAAAAAGGACTGAATGTTTCCATCGGACTTTCTTGTCTTATCCAAATGCTCTGCCCTAAAAATCATAGCTGTTTAACACTGAGAATTGTAATCCAAAATGCTAAAACCTTTCCCTGATATTTCTGTGCAAGTCTCTAACTAGAAAGGAAAGAATATGCTCTTGACTTTTGAACATACACAGCTTTCTGGATTTAAAGTGTTGGCTGTGTGAGACAGATACCACAGCTGAAACTGTAAGTGAGATTTCTTCCTCTGTGTCCTACTTACAGTGAATTCTCCTCATGGGATGTATTGTAGTAATAGTCCCATGCGATAATTTTGATAAGACTCTTTTTATAAGCAAGAGTAAATATTCATGTTGTTGCATTTTTGGACTCATGCAAGTAGGCTTGAAAGTGTAGCTGGGGAGAAGGGGAGCGGACAGATTCTGTTCATTTTAAAATTCAGTGTAATGCTCACCCTGTTATCTGTTCTTTGTGGTCACAATGAATAACTGGCCTTGATGGTGGCATCATCCATTTGTTGCGTTGCTGAATCTTAGACTGCAATTCCACCAGAAGTGAAGGCCAAGAACCAAATAAGTTTTAGATAATGAGCAAATAATTATAATCATTCACTTGAGATAAGCTTCTTTTCTTGTTATCTATAAATGTCAGCAGCAAGCCATCCTCTGCAGAGCAAACAGCTAAAAATAATTATTGTGAGGAGGGTCCTGTTACCTGGAATTTTGTTTCTTCTGTCTGTGCTCAGTCAGAGTATGTGAGCACTTCCCCTCACTCCCACTGCACCATCTCTCTGTGTCCGCTTCCTTAATTCCAGATCATCCTTTGCCCATACAGCAAAAAGAGCGTTGTCACCCAGCTCCCTGAAGGACTCCTGGTGTTAAGACTTCCTAACTGATCTTCCAGGCAGTACTTCACCCCTTCCCAAGTAAGAAAGGAGCAAGCCGGGATGGGGAATGGGGGATGTATTCAGCACAGAAAAAGGAGTCTGCTGCTGATTGAACCGGTTGCCATCTCACTAAGAGGGGATATGAATAAGGAAGATGTGGCTCATCATGTATTAATTCCAGGCATAGTGGGTCCTGAAGTGGAGCTGTGCTCCAAGGGAGAGATACCATTGTTCTTCTGAGGCCACATTAACTGGAAAAGCAACTGGACCACTGTCTTTAAAGACCTGTAGACTCCAATTTTCCGAGTGTCTTTTTCAGCATCTGTATGGTTCTGTAGTCCCCACAGTTTTATGATCATCACTCTAACTGTGTACTAATTAATATTCAAATTACGCGCTGTGTGAAACAGAACTTCCTTTTATTTGTCATAGACTTTTTGTCTGATGAATTGATTGTGTGCTTTCCAGCTCTTGTTTTGTGACACGGGTAATCATCCCACAGTAACCTCTTCCATGCCACTCACAACACTGAAGACTTTCATAACCCGGCTCATCTCTCTTTCCAAGCTGAAGACCTGTAGTCTCTTTGGTCTCCTGATGTATGGAAGCTACATCCTACCCCAATCTTGCCAACCTTGTAATGAATCTTAATCACATTCCTTCCATTCCTTGCCCTGACAATAAGAATATTTTTATGCATATTCATGCATTGAATTTGAGGATAAAACATATAATTTACGTTGGTGAAATGCACTTAATGTAGCACACATTGATGTGAAAAATGCCTGTTGCTTTCATATAAGGCAGGCCAGAAAAACATTTGACTTCATACAAACCTTCAAAGCCCACAAAATCACCTTATATATCTTCACTGGTTATTTAATTTCATAAGTACATGCAAATATGTTTGCAGAATAGAGACCATCTTTTAAGCCACTTGCTTAGATCTTTTCTTCCCTCCTAAATGTTACTTTTATACTTCCTTACAATTAAGATTGATAGTGGAAAATCAGCTGGAAAATAGCAAAGTCTCCAGAATGGGGGATTTTCTACCTTAAAAACTAATTGTGAAATCCCATGTAGTTTTTCAAACCACTGGGACTGGAGAAATGTATTTTTTGATGGCACCTGTCCTTCAAGAAATGGTTGTGTATTTCACTGCAATGCATGAAATTTATATTTATTTAATATAAGAAACTGAAAGAAGCTTAAAAAAAAAATTGAAATTATTGGGATTTAGGAAGCATGGGACTGAGACAGCCAGCTCTGTGTCTAGCTTCAGGACCACAAGCCTGCCACTCCAGCTAGGCTAAGCAGATTTGCTGAGAGAAACGATTGTTCAACACCATGCTACTGCAGTAACGCTGGTTCTGGGAGACAGACTAGCATTTTGGTGGTGGTCTGCAGTTCTTCCATACATGTTCACCAGATCATGTGCAGCTAGCTAAATTTTCCTTATGCAGTGCTGAATGGTGTGTGCAAATATCTGCATGCATATGTGTCTGCATTCCAAGTGTCTTCCGCAATTTAGGGCAATGTCCTTAATGTTGCATGTAGTAACTGGGTCACCACTGAGAATGGTGAGAATTCAGAGAATTGATTAATAACTATTCATAGAAATGGATAAGGTGTCAACAAAAGATACCGTGACTCTCACTGCACAATACTTAGAACTACTGCTTAGTGTGTCTTCATTCAAATTCTCTGCTGAATTCAGATTCCCCTATAAGACAATGAAATCTAGGCATTACACGTTTTGGATATGCACCTCCTGCACCTTCGAGTAAAAAGATGACTCCTACAGAAACCCTCCAGTGGTTTTGTCTGTTGTTTAATTTCAAACACTTATGAAGAAAGGGAAAAAATTACATTAACTTTGAATGAAGCAAATCATGTTGGATTTTGTTTTGGTAATGGATAACAGTTTGCTGAGGTTTTTATCCTTTCAATTCAGCAACTAAACTGAGGAATTAGTTATTTGCACAGCCCCAGGCAGAAGTAATTTCTAGGGTGCCTGACAACGTGCTTATCAGGTACTCGTGTTTCCCATACTTTTTATTCTCAGAACCTTGCATCTTTTTTTCCACTGCAGTGCAGAAGAATATATGAAATTTATCATTAAAATGCAGGCCTTGTTTCCAGAACCATTCATACTGGCCGAGTGCATCAGCAGATAGCCCTGCAGCAAAAATTTCACCTGGATCATGTGTGGATGCAAAAGCATGTTCTTGTCAAATTATCTAGTGTGCAGCAGGGAAGTGATTCTGATTTTGCACAACATGCAAGGTGCATGATGATACCTAATCCTCTGCAAAAGCTAGCCAGTATGAGCTTTGAAAAACATAGGTGGACTAATTTTAGCTAACAGGGTGAGCCTGTACCACATTACCGCTATGTTCTATGTTACAGGGCAGCTTAAAGTTTTATCTATTCTGTCATCAAATCACAGTCTTACACAATAAATTCTATCTTCAAAAATCTATTTGTTCTTTACTAGGATCAGGGAAAACGGAATAAAGAGTTTCAGGCTGTCAGTTTGAACTACTGAACTTCAGGCCCACTTGTGCAGGCTGACCACCAGTGCCTCTTAGCCAAATAGCAGCATCAGAGATTGAAACTTGTCTTGCTTTCTGCTTTGTTTGCCCCATTTGGCTGCTTAGGTCCTTACACAGAAAAAAAATGAACTGTTGCCTACCTTTATCCTGCTGTGTGGCATCCCTGGTCCATCTTCCACCTTTCTCAGTTAAAAAGAGACATGGAGGCATGTTTCTCTCTCCCACACAATAATTGCCCAGAAGCTTTCTGCTGACCAGCACTTGTAATAATAGTGTATGTGTCTATCCTTCTCAGAGCAAATAATAAAGCTGAGGGCTACTCAGGTGAAATTAAAACCTCCAGGTGGAAGGCTTCAGCTTCAACCTGAAGTCATTAGGAGTTGCTTGTAACCTCCTGCAACGAAAGGTATAGCAAAAAAATAAATGTGTTTTAATTTTCAGATCTATTGCACCTCTTTTTATGCAGAATAAACATCTGAATGCAGTTAGTGCAAGAAGCTACACTGCTTGGCATATCACTAGGACTCCTCTTACCTGACTTTGACCAAGTAAAAGTGAGGCTTGTAATCTAACCTTTTAACCTACAGGCAGTAATCCCTAGTACTAACAGGCACATCCAAGGGTAGTTTAACCCTTCTATCCTGAACTCTTTGTTAAAAACAAGATGAGGTTTTTCTTTGAGAGCGGTTACAAGAGGACACCTCAACTTAGGGCTGTGCAGCTGTAGGATAAGAGAGAGATGTACCTGGCTACTAGACTTGCAGTTCCAAAATGTGAAAACATACAGTAAAGTGGGTAACATACAATAAAAACACACGGTTGTAAATCATATAAAGTTCATATATTTTAATTGCCTTGTAATTTTATTACTCTAGCTACATGCCTTTTTTTTACAAAATGAAACATAGGAAAAGTCTATTAAAACATCTAAAAAGCCACACATAAGAACAGGCCAGATCATTACTATAAGAATTTGGTTTAACTTTATTTCATCCCCTGAAAGCTTTCTGATGTTAGTAAATGTTGTGGTTTAACCCCAGGCAGCAACTAAGCACCAAATAGCCACTCTCTCACTTGCTCCCTCCCTCCATGGTGGGATGGGAGAGAGAATAGAAAGAGCAAAGGTGAGAAAACTCATGGATTGAGATAAAGAGACTTTAATAGCTAAAGCAAAAGCTGTGCCTGCAAGCAAAACAAAACAAGAAATTAATTCACTGCTTCCCAATTGGCAGGCTCATGCTCAGCCATTCCTGGGAAAGCAGAGTAACATGTAATGGTCACTTGAAAAGACAAATGCCATGACTCTGAATATCATCTTCCCCACTTCCTCTTTTTTCCACCAGCTTATATGCTGAGCATGACACCATGTGTTACGGAAAATCCCTTTGGTTAGTTGGGGTCAGGTGTCCCAGCTCTGTCCCCTCCCAGCTTCTTGAGCATCTAAAGCCTCCTCGCTGGCAGGATGCTGTGAGAGGCAGAAAAGCCCCTGGCTCTGAGTGAACTCTGATCAGCAATAACCAAAACATCCCTGAGTTATCAACACTGTTTTGAACACAAATCCAAAACACAGCACCCTACTAGCCACTGTGAAGAAAATTAACTCTATTAACTCTGTGTAAAAAAAAAAGCAAATTAAATATGTCAATTAAATTGGTTGTCAGCCATTCCATTTTATGTCACAAGGTTTCAAAAATTTATAGATTTCTAAAATTAAATACCTCTCTATAAAGATTTGTTATAATTTTATAAAGATAAAAAGGGGGCATATGAACTCCATTTTCCAGTACACATGTAGTCACTCATATTCAGGCTAAGCAGGAAGATGTCTTGAACTGTTGTTTGTTGTAGTTTGTGTTTTTCTCGTAGATGTATGCATACAGTCATGCCACCCATGTGAAGCTCTTATATGTAATGTATGCTGGCTTACTTTAAGTAGAGTAGATAAACTTTTGGATGGGAATATTGATCTGCTAGAGAATAGGAAGGCTCTGCAGGGGGATCTGGACAGGCTGCATTGATGGATCAAGGTTCAACAAGGCCAAGTGCCAGGACTTGCCCTTGCAGTGCTTCAGACCTGGAGAGAGTGGTTGGAAAACTGCCTGGTGAAAAAGACCTGGGCTTGCTGGTCAGCAGCTGAACATGAGCCAGAGTGTACCCAGGAGGCCAAAAAAAGGCAATGGCATTCTGGCCTGTATCAGCAATAGTGTGGCCAGCAGGACCAAGGCAGTGATTGTCCCCATGTACCCAGCACTGGTGAGGACACACTTCGAATCCTGTGTTCAATTTTGTACCCCCCTCTACAAGAAAGACATTGAGATGCTGGAGTGTGTCCAGAGAAGGGCAGTCGAGCTGGGAAAGGATCTGGAGAGTAAGTCCTGTGAGGAGTTGTTGAGGAAGCTGGGGTTGTTTAGTCTGGAGAAAAAGAAGCTCAGGGGGGACCTTATTGATCTCTTCAACTGCCTGAATCCCCTGATCTCTACAACTGGCCTGGTGTAGCCAGGTGGGGGTCAGTCTCTTCTCCCAGGTAGCAAGTGATGAGAGGACATGGCGTCAAACTGCACTAAGGGAGGTTCAGGTTGGACATCAGGAAGAATTTCTTCATGGAAAGGGTTGTCAAGCATTGAAATGGGCTGCCCAGGGAGGTGGTGGAGTCACCATCATTGGAGGTGTTCAAAAAAACCGACTGGACATGGCACTCCGTGCCATGGTCCAGTTGACAAAGTGGTGTCTGGCCAGAGGCTGGACTTGATGATCTCAGAGGTCTTTTCCAACCTAAATGATTCTGTGATAAATCAATAACTTAAAAATTAGTGGTTATATAATTCTAAATCTGTTAATACTTTGGCTTTTAGGAGTTTTGGAATAAAAAATGGAAAATTTGTAATATGTTCTTTTTCAAGCAACTGTCAATCAAATATGCTAGTGTTTGACTCTGAATTTTTCAGTTTATTTTTCCTACTTCCATTCTGTATTTTAAATTAGAAAGAATGGAGGAGGAAGGATGAACAGGATCACATAAACCTGTCCTTATTAGATGATTAAAAACACATAACCATACAGCTTTAAGCAGATAACAGTTTTCAGCAGATAACATCATGGGTAACAGTTGCCAAGGCAAATTATCATAATTAGGCACACTGGTTATAGTGCATCAGATTCTGAAGTTAAATTGTAAGACGAATAATTCAAAAGAGTTTCTTATAGCTGACTTCTAAATTTAGAGTAATATCCATGACAGCAGTGCTGTGTGAATGCTAATGCAATGTTATGCATTTTAGTAGGATGCCACAGTGTGAAGTAAAGCAACCTCAGGAGTGAATCCTGATGTTCTTCCCTCAGCAGAAGGAATTCATAGAAAGCTTTAAGATGTCATTAGAAAAGTCCTCTTACATGTATCTTTATTGCTGTTCACAGAATTGTTTTCACTTCTAGAAGAGTCTTAACTGTAACAGAAAGTTAGCTAACACATTACACAGGTTTGACCCTTTTCCTGTGCCAGTCTTCAAACACAGGGTGGTTCCACCATAGACCAACTGTTTTGTCGCCTAGGTGTTTCATGTCACAGCAGCTGGCACTGCCACATGTGCAGTTTGCCAAAAGATATGTTACCACTTAAGCACAGATTATCTCCATGAACAGGATACTGAGCCGGGCATTTTACTTTCATTCCAGTATATGAAAGAATATGCTGCTGGCACATGTGCTCTTGTGGATTTCTTGCCTGTTTCTTTTGGCCAACTGTCTAAGGAGGAAAAGAGCTATGCTACACCCCATTAACTGGCAAAATAAACACATTTTAAGGCAGTATTTTTGTGAGGTTTGCCATTCTAAATGAACTTCTGTCTGTTGTGTGATTTAAATTCTTTCCAAGGTTTCTGTTCCTCCTTACCTCTTCCATATAAACTTATTTCATTTGGAGTTTAGCTCCCCTTCAGACACCTTTGATTATTAATTTCCCAGTCTGACAAGGAAATAATGGACTAGATCTGAGTCACACTTCCTATTTTAAGGGGGTGAATACACTCATTGCTTCCTTAGGATATTAGCAATTGGACCTTGTTCTTCTACTTTGGAAGGCAATGAGATTTTCTGCAATGAGTTAGGCTCACTTCCCTGCTCTGTAAAGAATCAAAATGAGGACAAGTAGCAAAGGACAAAGGCTTTTAGATTTTTCTCATATAAATTAGAAAAAAAATCTTGATTTTCAAAGCAAACCATATTTATATCTTAGTCCTTGGAGATTCAGACATCTGTTCCATTTTACTGTTTTGTGCCATGATTTTCTTTCCTATTGCTATGCTAAAGGCATTTATGGTCTTTGAAAAAATGAATGCTAACTGTTTGCCACTTAATATGTCTTTCCTAGGTTCTAACATTACTTTTTTTGACTTCAGGTTCCCGGGGTTTTTTCATTCCTTAGTCTGCTTACACCCACTAGTGGGCTCAGTTTTTATCACTAGCAATCAAAAAGCTTATCTTTACTGAAGAGTTCATGCTTGTTCTGCCACCAGCAAAGATCTGTACTAAAAAAGAGCATGTGCTGATACTGAGTCGCTACTGCAACTCTAAATAAATGTATGCTGTATCAGACAGTAGCTGTGGTGTGAAGCACTGGTACTAGCTCAGCAGTGTCCTCAAAGTTCCACGGATTCTGGACTCTCAGCTGCAGACTGTGTCAGCTCCAGCAGCAAGAAAAGAAGACTGAAGATGTTAGTGGCCTTTCTCCCACCGCTTCCCTATGTTGGCTCCATTTCTCAGCCAGGTGCCAGAGGAGACTAAAAATATTTGCCATATATCTATGTAGAGTTGGTGGAGATATTTGAGTTTTGGAGAAGGAGTGTGAGGAAGGAGAATGTCATAACTGATGGGCTGGAGGAAAATCAAAGAGTGACATAGTCCCAGTACCAACATGTAGCACATTCTTCAAGAAAAATCCTACTAGTTGGGGGCTGGAGCATTAATGAGGGCAGAAGAGAGGGATGTGTCTGTCTTGCTGAAGATTGAGCTCTCCGACATTCTTTTCCTGAGGAATACATCCTTGCCTAATCAAGATATTCAATGTCACATCAGTGGAACAAACCAGATGTGGCTGTGGATTGGAAAGTCGTGCACTTGTAGCTGTAGAGGAAACAGTACACCATAGGTAAGTCAGTAAAGATCTGTCTGCTCTTCCATTTACCCTGGAAGGGGTAAAGCTGATGCCGCTTGTGACTCCATCTTCCTCACATTTCAGAAGAAGAAATACAGTAACAGATTGTTGACCCAGTCCTGTTCAGGATGGAACACAGGACTCTGGGGGACTTAAGCCTCTAGCAAATCTGAGCTCACAGGTGTCTCATCTGCAGGCTGGCCTAGGAATTGTATTAGCACTTCTGTGTTCCCTCAGTTCATGACATTAGCAGATAATTAATGCTCTCTGTGATAATTTTTAAGACCCCTCTTTATCTGAATCAGAAAATACTTTTAATGAAAAATTATGTTTTTTGAATTTGTGCTTTAAGTGTGCCTTTTTTGTTTTTAGCATATATACTCAAACTACCTATTCATACAGTCGGTGCTACCATGAAGGGATCTTTTCAGTGAAAGAAGAAAACTAGCCTTCCTGACCCTGCAGGACAAGGGGCAAAATGTTTTCTTTCCACATAGGAAGATTTAGAAAAGTATGTTCAGTGGCTCTTTTGTGCCAAAAAAAGTTTCATCTTCATTGATATACCCTAAAGAACCTATTCACTAAAATCCTACTGAAGCAGGATAGAAACAAAGATATTTATTAAGCTAACACTGCTGGACTTGAGAAATACCTGTCCCTGGCAAGGTACTGCAGAAATGCTCTTCCTTCTTTCCTGCAAGCATAAAGAAGTTTTCAAGTTATCTGCTCTAGAGAATGGTCTGAGTATATCTGTATGGCTATTTGCCTTCACTAAAGTGAGGCAAATAAGCATGCCTTAACTATAAAGGCAGTGTTTGGTTGTGAGAATTTAGCTTCTTCTCACTCACATTCACTTTCAGTAGGAAGATTTCCATTAACTGAAATGAGTATAATCTTTTTCCTGCCAAGCTTCTGTAATAGTTTTGTGGATACATTGGATATTACCAGTGAGGTTTCAAGAGGGAGTGAATATTAAAGATAAAAGGTGGAAGTAAAAAGACTAACAGTAGTTTGGATGCTGCATGATTTACTCATTGTCGGTTTATATATGGTATCAACTGTTAGCTAGCCTTCCTGATGATTAATCTTTACTGATGTATTTCTAGAGCACATTGATTTAATAGATATGAGGATAACTAGAAAGACAGGTTATGCTTTTTATGCTTTCACTTTTCTTGTTTATTCTCAACTTTTCTCAGCTTTTGTTCCTATTTGAACAAGATTTGTGGAGCTGATCTCAACTTAGCCTACTATTAATCTTCTTGTTCTTTCAGGAATCACACCTGCTTTTTCAGGATAGTGTCACATATGTATTCCATAGCCATTCTGTGATCAGAGGGTATCTGGGTTTTTTTTACACGTAGAGGTTTCCAACTTATTGTTACAGTCCAGTTTTAAAATTACNATCTGTTGCATCACTTTGCATCACATGCAGTCCTGTGGTGCAAGGCCTCAGGAATAAGTCTGGGGAGTGCCTTGGGGGGGTCTTTGATGGATTATGACACCCCCTCAGCTTCCTCCCACAGGATGTGGCCTGTGTGGTTGGGGGTTTCACAGCTGGGCGGGTTTGTGTAAGGGAGGATGGATGTTCAGTGCCTTCTGAGCAGAGGTTATGCCATGCACTCGAAACCTCTTCCCCCCACCCTCGGCTGTGGGGGGAGTCCGTGTAAACCTGGCCTCTGTGGGCCATAGTCTCCCCCACCCCAAACTCAGCCAGAGATGATTCTGAGTGCAGCTGCTGGGTTTGACTTCTTGTGGATACATTCTTCTCCCTCAGCCTGAGATGCTTGAACAATAGTGTCCCCTTTATCTTATCTGGGCAGCTTAACTCACAGTCCAAAATTCCAGTCAGGCATCTTCAAGGAGGGGTGGGCTTCTGTGGTTGTAGCTTCTTTATACAGTTTTTGCTATAATGGGTAAAACTCCTTCATAACAATGTTTAAGGCGTGAACCATTTCAGTCCCTGACACTTACTTAGCTCATATGTTTTTCTAGATGGTACCTAAAAAGTACAATGGGCTACTGAGTTTTTCTCATTCTTATCATGCTACTTCTTGAATGCCGTCTTGTGAACTTTATACATTTGAGCAGTTTTATGGTCTCTTTATGCCCACTCTCCATCTCAATGCTTCTGCACTTCATGCAGCCCATTGTCTTCTGTTTTAGCCAAGACTTCATGCTCTCCTAATTCTTTCCCAAGGCCTTACCATCTCCATTGTAACTAACAATGTTCCATGCGGAAACTATCAATGCCTCATTAAACACTATTCTGTTGATACATCCTTCCTTTCCTTTATTTAAACAAAAATAATCACTTAACCACAGAAAGATGTCAAAGTGGTCTGGTATAAGTGTATTCAGACTGCATCTTGCAGTTTATATAGAGTATATTGATCATCCATCACAACTGTGTTGTTAGCCATTCTCCTACTACTCAAAACCTGTGCATTAGATATCTGCTCTTTTATGGATGGTCTTTTATGATTATTATTGTAGTAATGACTTGCTGATTAATAGAATTTTCCAAGAAATATCAGGACTGTTCTGAAACATTGCCACCTTGTGGCTTCTGGAAGATCACCATCTTTAACAGTGCTGTTTAATGTACTTAGTTGGAAGAAAGGGCACAGCATAGTTGATTGCAATAATTCACTAACAAAATCTGCTGCCTTTGTTTTCCAGCTTGTAAGAAGTATAAATGAATCCTAATAGCTATACACAAAATTGTTCTTCCACACACTGCATTGGCTTCTTTGCTCTCTCCTTTCTTTTTGTTTTTCCTCAAGGGGAATTAAAATGGCTGTGCAGTGAAATATAAGGGTGACAGAGATTGTGAACCCACTAAGATGTAGCTTCTAAAATGATACAAAATTGAGCATGGTATCATGGTATTATTAGGTAGCAGGTGTTAATATTTAGGATGTACTTTGGAGTCCCCACTGACTAACTAGAAACTGAATCTTAAAATTATATAGATGAGTTGACTCTAAAACACTCTTATTGATGTTTTACATGCATGTCTGATGCTTGTCTTCTCTAGGGAGAAAAATTTGTTTTAGAATGTGGTGTCACTTTCCATTTAAGTATAGCAATAACAAAAGATCTGTAATAGGCTGCAAAAATTGTTGGGTTAGATTTCACGTTCCATATTGTAAAAAGATTTTGTAGAGTGGATGATCAAAATCTCCTTTCTTTTGTGAGCTCCTTTTCCTGTTTGTCATCATTGTTGGACTGTTACTATAACAAACAAAAATATCTGTTTTATCAGCCAAGAAACAAATATGTCAAACCTGGTTTTGTCACATGTTGGTTTTTTTTTTTTTTGCTGTCTTCCTTCCTAAAGTCCCTATGAAAATGCAAAAAAAAAAAGTAACATGGGCATGAAGTCTATCCTGAGTAGTGTGGTTCAGTGCTTATCTCAGAAAAAATGACAACTGTTTCCTGACGGCAAACAAAAACCCACTCTCAGTCCAGAGTTACAAAGGAGGCTGCTATCACCTAAAGCTGCTTCAGTCCTGCTTGCTTTCTCAGTAGTAGTCTCTTAGTAGTGCTCTGTGGTGCTCTCCTCTCTTACAAGCTACCTCCTCGAGCTGTAACTCATCAAGGTCAACATGTTGTAAACCTATCAAGGTCAAAACTGCCTACAGCCCATTCTTGTTCTCCTACAATTTCCCCTTTTTTACTTTTCAACCACAGATACCGTGTTTACTATCTTCCACAGGGGACTCTGAAGACAAGACAACAAATACAGTACAAGCATCTCCTGTACAGTTTCCACCAATTCTTAAATGTACATTGAAATCTTTTATCATCCTTCAAATCTATACAGCACACATCATCAAAATCTTTCTTCCACACAACACATACCAGAATCTTAAACCTATGCAGCACATACCATCAAAATCTTTTTCCACAACCATGTCTATGGGCTAATAACAAAAAATCAGTAGCTGCCTCTCTTCTGTAACATTCGCAACAAAAAGTTCAAAATAGATTTTTCCTTTACTGATATTTGAGTACCCATATCTATGTTCCCCCTCGCTCACCTGGGGTCAGGTGTCTCTTTCTGCTTTCTCAAATCATTCGGACTTTCAGGCTCTCATTTTCCACCTTGTGCTGCTAGACTGGGCTCCACCGCTGGTGCTCTCAGACCGCAGTCGTGGCCCAGTCACATCGGGGTCATCCTTTGACGGTGGTCACAAGACTGCTCTAAGGTCCACAGTCATCAGGGTCCTCATTTATTTGAGTCCCCATATCTATGTTCCCAGCCGCTCACCTTTTTGGGCCAGGTGTCTCTTTCTCATCCAGTCTTCTAAGCTCTTGTTCCGCTTATCTTGCTTGACTGGGCTCCACCACCGGCTGCTCTGAGGTCCGCAGTCTAATGGTTGGCGGTGGACTCCGCCATGGGACTCACATGGGGCACCATTTGATGGCAAACAAAAACCCACTCTCAGTCCAGAACTACAAAAGAGGCTGCTATCACCTAATGCTGCATCAGTCCTGCTTGCTTTCTCCATAATTGTCCTCATACGACTTCAGTCTTTCTTTCTTTCTTTCTTTCTTTCTTTCTTTCTCGCTCGCTCGCTCGCTCGCTCAGTAGTAGTCTCTCAGTAGTAGTCTCTTAATCATGCTCTGTGGGCCTCTCCCCTCTCTTATAAGGTGCCTCCCGAGGGTCAGCTGATTTCTGGTCTTTAGTAGAAACACCTGGTTCAACATAGCTGTAACCCATCAAGGTCAAGACTGCCTAGAGCCCATTCCTGTTCTCCTACAGTTTCCTTTGATAAAGTAGTCTGCTCTGACTATAAATAACATTTCCATTTTTTGTTTTCTTCGTTTCTCACTTGTTAAACTACAGGAATACAACTTAGCATGGGGAAGCATAGCAAGTGTATCCAGTTTTGGGGTAGAAATTTGTGAGGAGTCTTTCAACTGCACACTGGGCAACTGGAAAGAAAGAAGAGGATGCTGGCTAGGAATATTTAAGACATTTATATGCTTTTGAGCCTTCTTTCCTGATGAAGGGAGTGTGGATTCATGAAAGGATTTACAGCCTGCTGAAAGAATTTGAAAATGTGTCACAGTCATTTCCCATACAGATGTCAAAATGAATCATTTTGTACAATAGGAATAACTGCATAATGTTGTTTGGGGAACTGCATGAAATTATTCTAAATCAAGGTGAAAATTTCAAAGGGCTTTGAGTAAGTTATAGGTGTTTGGAATGAGCAGTAAAATGAGAAAAGAGTATGATTTTCAAATTGGGAAGGGGACAGGCATCTTCATTTGGAGGCAGGCATGAGAAATGTATTAGGAACATGCACTGGAGACTCCCATAAAAGCAGAGCCAGGATGCTGGTGGGAGAGGCTGTCCAGGGCAGGGATGGGGATAGAAGAGGGAGGTGTGGTGAGAAACTTCCAAATTGGAGAAAGCTGAAGAAAGTGTTGGGACAGAATAGAGCATGCAGATGATGGGGTTTTTTTTCTTCAATAGTCTCCGCTTGCTTCTTTCCTCCCCCTGCTCAGAAATGAGAAATCACACAACTGCTAGAGGGTGCTGAGCCTTGAGCTTCTCTTCCATTTTAGAAGCCCCACTTGTGTGTGGTGAGATAGTAAGATGGCTTCAGGCCTCCCCAGGAGGCTTCAGGCACCCTCCTCTCCTGGTCCTTGTGCTGCTGTCTCCTTTGGTACACAATGGTCAAAGCAGATCTCTGGAGATCATCAAGCCCAACCACTCCCTCAAAGCAGGACTGCCAGCAACACCAGGTCTGGTCAACTGCGGCTTTGTCTAGTCAAGTCTGGAATAACTATGAAAGCTTTTCTTTGGGTCCAACCCAGAATGAAAGTTGAAATCCAGGATCTTGTACTTGTAAATAGGGTTGAGAATGTTTCAAGTAGTAATATAGAGTCTTTTTGTCCATTAACAACGGGAAACACTTTTTCCTATCCATTTCACTGCCTTGGCATATTTTCCTTCTTTGTCATGTGCATAATGGTACTAGTTGTTGAACAGGGCCGAGGTGACACTGAGCAATTCCTAATTGGTTTGGTGTGCACATTTTGACTTGCCTTGGGATCAAAATGAATATTTGTTCCTCCTCTAATTTCCAGTGATGCTTCATTGCTATGGGAGAAAGAAATCTGAATGTTTTTCTAAATGGAGTGTCCTTTTCAAAAATAGCTAAGTCTTCATTAGTAATTCAGAAATCATTATTAATGAGGATGATACAATTGGCAGAGGCAACCCAGTTTGGCATTTGAAATCCCAGAACAGGACTGGGAATGTAAAACATTGTGAATGAAGGAGATCTAGGTCCTCATCTATCATTTTCTTTTCTTAGTGAGATTTCTGTAGAGAATGCAAAATCATTCACTGAGAATTACAATCTCTGAAAAGAATCTTTCTTTTCAGCATGTGATTTCACTTTAGACCATTTTAATGATGAGTGAAGATTTACAGCAGGTGAAGAGTATGCAAATTCCTAAAACAGTGTAAGCTGGTTGAATGGCCAAAACTTAATGTTCTATGTAGAAAACAGCTGTAATAATCCTAAACAACATTGTGAATCAGTGAGAAAGAATAAAATGTGGAAACATTTTGTTTCTACTAGACTTTGTGTTTAGGAATATATCACATGTTGAGGCTACCTCAATACAAAATAATTTGTTACCAATTAGAAGGTTTGCAACATGAGTGTTTTTTTATTTTGGTAAAAGTTGTTGCTAATTGATTGGTGCTCCCTGTATTATTCTTTCCATTTTTTCCTGTCATCACGTGTGCCTGTTAGAGGCAACAACCACTCAAGCATGAATGTCACCATAAATGTGAGTGATCTTCCAGTAGTTTTGTCACTTATTCCATTCAATGCACTATGCAGCCTACACACCTAGTTTTCCCTTTAGCCTGGTTTCCAAATTATTTTTAGAATCAGGTCAGCCATACAGGAGCAAATGAAAAAACTGGACAAAAATTGTAGGTCTTGCTGAATAGATCCAGGCAGAGCCCTTTCCCAAACCTTCCAACAGCTATATTTTGTGTACATGAATTCCCTCTTGCTGCTCCAAAACTCTGAGTCCTTAAGCATTCCTTAGGCTGTCCTGAAGGGCAATACTGCTTTGCTTGACAGACGAGATTTTGCTGTAAATATATTTTCTTATATTCTTTCTAGAGAGCTGGATGGTGTCTTTCATTTATTTTCAGTGTTTTGATACTTTGCATTGCAGGGTTCTTTCTTACATTTTCCAGTCTCCCCTTCAGTGACAAATCCTTACAGTCATGATGCTGCTTCCCTTCTTGGTCTGAAAGGTCAGCAGTGGCTGCCCTTTGAGAAAGCCATAATTGAGTCTTTCCTCACTTGGTGAGTCTGAGACTGCCAACCCTCTTTGTATAGACTCTACAATTCTTCATCAGTAATCCTTTTATTTTTTTCTCTTCTCATCTCTAATGAAAAAAAAGCAAGCCATCACAATTTGATAGAGGATTTTCTTATGCTCCCTTCAGGTCTTGTTATAGTCAACCTAAGGTGTATAAGAATCATTATTTTTGTAGCCTCCCTTAATACATCTGACATCTGCACATTTCAATGCTGTCAGGTGCTGCATCCTACAGCTCTCCAACGCTGCTTTCACAGTAATGATACTCATTACTTCCCTGGATTCTGTTTTATTTGCCATGCACTGCAGACATTATCTGTGAGCTTTTTATTCACATATTGTAATTATGTTTCCAGGCCATAGGAGAACTATTCTGTTAGCACTGTCCCTGGAAGAGTCTGTCAGTATAATTTTTGTTTGCTTGTTTGTCTAGTGAAGTCTGACTTTCTAGGAAACAGAAGTCTAAAACCCACTCTGTCCATAACAGTTTTGGAATTTACTAATGCATTTCAGCAAAATGGCAAAGATCTTGTTTGATATGTTCACTGAAAGAGAAACTACAGAGAACATTTAGTTCTTATCAGACATTTTAAATTTCTCATCCAGAGCAGTACTTATGAAATTCCAGCATCACTTATGCCATCTTAAGCACCAGAGAACTCAACCATCAGTCCAAATTCCTCTCTTGTATGGGTATTGCCTGAGAGGTGGTCAGCTCATTTCATAATCCAAGTATATTTCTCTTAACACAGTAAATCAACTTTAAGACACGAGTAGCAGTCAACAGAGCTTCATAAGATCCACTGTGGATAAAATACTTGGTTTGGATGGTAACCCAAGATTTGGGTTACCCAAATACAATTCTGCTGCAGAAATATAAGCATAATTAATTAAATCAACATAAAAATTACAGTGAATAACCATTTTTTAGTGATGTGAGAGAATTTGGTTGAATGGAAATTCCTATATGTATAAAGTGTCAACAAATATTTAATTCCATCATATTCTTTGCAATATTGTTGGTGTATGTTGTTACTGTTGGAACTCTAGATTCAGAGAATTTCAGTCTTTCAGTACTGACAGGCAGTGATCCTCAAAAGCACACTGTATTTGACCTGAGGCCTTGGGAAAGGCTTCCAAAATTATGTGATAGCACTGAGATTGTTGCTGTGTAATTAAAAAGAAGTGTGTTATGTCACTAGGTGGAACATGTAGAGATGTAGAATTTCTGAGATATAGTAATAAGTAATATACATGTAACAAGATGGAGGATTTTGAGAGGAAGCTAGTTCTTCTTCACAAGTCTAAGTGATTTAGTATTAGTTCAAAAAACCCTCAGTGCGGAACATAAGTGATTAGTTATTAGATTATAAGTAAATTAGTTGGCATCTCATAATTGAGTAGTTTGGGCTTTAAAAGGTCTTAGAGGACAAAACTTCTTGGCCATTTTCACCTTGTTAACTTAAGAGCACAATCTGTATAGCTGTACTATAGGTAAAAAATAATAAACATCTGAATCCGAGAAAAAAGATTTGCGTCTCCTGCATTTTAATCCAAACTCTAAGTAAAAAAAACAGACAAAAAAAAACCCCAAAAAACCAAAACGAAAAAAAACCCCAACAGTTACAAATGTAGAGAAGAGCTTAAAGAAGTCCTGCCTTTGACTCAAGTTTCTGGCAGTAGCTCTGTCTGGGGCAGCCTGCACCCCAGATCGCTCTCTCTCACAGAGAGTTCTTAATAATGGCCAATTAGGTCTATTACAAAATGAATCATTTATTTAACAGATATAAGACTTCAACAGATTACCTACTACACAGGATAAACCAAAGAAACACTACGAGTAGATAACATACAGTGCATGAGTGAGGTACCTAATATTACAGCTAGTGAAGAAATAGTATAGATTAGGATTCAATGTATCTTACCATCCAGTTGCTGATGGGGCACACACAGAATCCTTCCTCTCAATTCCCAGGAAAGTAACCAAGAATTCGCATCCGAACTCACAGAAGTCCTGCATGTTTCCAGAGTGTGTGTAGGAGGCTTCTACCTCCATGAAGATTCATGTAGCTTTTACAGTTAGTAAAGTAACGTGTCTCTTAGTCAGGAATTCCTAGCTTATCTGTCTACATCTCACTCTCAAGGCGAGATGTTTATTGTCAGCTGGGGATCTCACTCCCTGGTGCCGGAGATAACACCTGTCTGGCCTGAGTTGTCTCACCAATTCATGTGAGGGGGGAGAATGTCTGAACCCACTGCTGGACAGAGCAGATAAGCTCTTCTGTGGCAGGGAGGGATGTCCTGCCACATACATATAAGAAGAGCAGGAAATAGAGTTAGTTAATGATACTTAGCCTCAAGACAATGTGACCACCACAAACATATGATGGAACTTTAGTCCAAAGTTCACCAGGGTAGTCTTGCAAAGTTTAACTTAATCCTTTCTTTCGATGTGTCTTCCAGAAGAAACTGTAAAAAAAAAAAACAACCTTTGAATAAACTTTGAGTATTATTTGATGGATTTATCTGGTGAACATGTGCATGTAAGCAACACAAAGTACTTGCAGATACCCTCTTTTCAGTGTTAATTTTTGCTCCTTATTTATTTAATATCAATTAAAGAAAAGGAGGACGTGGTTGGGCCGAAATATGCGCTTCTGTAACATCTTGCAATTGCCATTACAGTGGCTCTCGATCATCAGATAACAGAATCACAGAATAGTTGAGGCGGGAAGGGCACTCTGGAAGTCATCTGGTCTAACCACATTGGTTTCCAGGATGAGATGCTTCATCACTTTCCAAACCCAAGGTGAAACTGACTGGCCTGAAGTTCTCTGTGTCCTCCTTCTTGCCCTTCTTTGCTACAGAAGTGACATTTTCTTTCTCCAGTCTTGCATCACTTCTCCCAGTCACCATGTTTGACTATCAAGAGTGGCATTACAGTGATATCTGACAGCTCACTCAGTGCTTGTGGGTGTGTCCTGTCAGGGACCATGGACTTAAATCTATCCAGTTTTCTTAACTATTCCCTGAAATAATCCTCTTCCACCAAGGGTACATCTTCCTTGCTCTAGCCTCACCCCTCGTTGTCTGGAAACTGAGATTCCTGAACCAGATTGGATGTGGTTCTGTGAATTCATTTAGACTGTTGCCATGACTGAAACTAGCAGGTCTGATGGATAAACTTGGAAATGTGTTTTAAATGGCAAGCATTTTCTGGGTGAAAACACAACTTGAGTAGGTATCTAAGGACACCTTACAACACCTAAGAACAGCAGCTGCAGATTTTCAAGATGGTACCTGTGAATGGGCCAGAATATGTGGAAAAACTACATGGGCCTTTATAGTCAATACTGACAAGATCCATAACATTAGAGACCCTTTTTATGCAGGTCAGTGACCCATGCTAAAAATTTATCTGGAAGTACAGCAAGAAGACGTGTTTAACCAGGGTTTTGTAGTGATGCAGTTCATTAAAGACATTGCCACACTGGCTAAGACGCCGTTAAAACTGTGCTTACTGTTCCACTGAATTTGACAGTGGATAAATCCATCATCTACTCTCACTGCTTAATAACCGGCTGTCATGGTCCTTGTAATGTAACACTTTCATTATATCCAGGAAGAAATAGGATACACAAAAGAATAGCAAATGATCCTGGGAAGTCTTTCCCAGACAGATAAATGCTACTAAGAATAAAGTAAGTTGTTATTATTAGAACTGTGATTTTAATGAAAAATATGGACAATTATATGCTCTTGAAGCTGGCTTTTTCTGTGTAGGGTTTTTTTGTTTTGGTTTGTTTCTTTTAGTGCAGAAGACTTAAAAAAATACACCCACACAGTTTGCAGGAGGTTTGAGATAAATGGTTCATATTATTTATGCAGCAGACATTTTAAAGAAGCAGATTAAGAGAAGATTGTCCAGTTTGCTAGTTTAAAACTTTTGAAAAATGGTCACACACTATACCACAAAACTGATGTTGTTTATGTTTTCTTTTAGGAACGTCTCTTGATGAGCCTTTTGCCCAGGAATGTTGCAATGGAAATGAAGGAAGACTTCCTGAAGCCTCCTGAAAGGATTTTCCACAAGATTTACATTCAAAGGCATGACAATGTTAGGTAGGATTGATGTAGCCCATGAAATAAACTAAAGAAGAGACTATTTAATACAAGGACAGTGATGTATAATTGCATTCAGGGTTCAGAGAAAAAAACCAAGCAGTATAGTGAAGATTTATCATTTATACAGAGTGGAAGAATGGGTGCACTAGGAAGATTTAACAGTCTTCTCAGAAGATAATCCTGAATCAATAAATGTCTTAGAACAGTAGGGGTGGGAGACTGACAACTTTTTCCAAATGATTAGTCATTGATTTTGTACTGTATTATGTTTTGGGTGAATAGGAGTATTTATTCTGCATGGTAGTTTTTACACATTTATATTTTTCTGATAGTAAGATTAATTACTTCTTAAGTAATAGATTTTCCTGAATAATAGCACGGAAACATAGAAAGAAAGTATGATGTAAACTTAAAGAAATGTGTATTTGTCCACATCACATGAGCATTACCCCTCAGAAATTATTGACTAAGGCTCAATTCTAGTTCTTGCTCTTGTTCAGTAGTTCAGACTGTGTGCAAGTGTTGTCATTTATATTGCTTGTTCTTAAAGTGCATTCTCATTTGTTATTCTTCTTTGCCTCCAGAAACAAATTCCTTAAAGGCCTTGTCTGTGTTTTATCACACTGCTGCCAAGTGCCTTAGTTCCACATCAGAAACAGCATCAAAGAAGTTCAGTTGGTGTCACTCTTTTACTAAACAAGCTGCAGTGTTAGTAAGTGATGCCACAGAGCTGCCTTGATTTGCATGGTGTACTCGTGTAGCACTGCTAAGTTTCTTCTCTCAAGGTTTAGTCTACCTCCCATTGAGCTGGCTTTAATATTTGCAAGGACCACCTCCTGGTGACTAAGTTGTTGCAACTAAAACCATTTCTGTCACTAAGGGAATCAGAGATGTCTGTGATGGGAGTGTTCAGAAGACTGCCAAATTAGGTCAGTTTTACACTGTAAAATTAAGCATTACTGAATTAAAAATTAGTAGTTCACTTCATGCTAATGGTTAAATCTTGCATAATATTAATCTCATCACTTTGCGTACAAAACTCTTGGTCTTTAACAATCAGTTTAAAGTTGGTTCTAGGTGCACACTACCCCAGAGCTGATGCTGCAAAGCTGACAATGTTTTTTACAGTATCTGATGGTTCTCAATTGTCAAAGTCTGACTTGAGAGCTCCTAAAGGACACATTAAAAATCTAAGTGAGCTGTCTTACTCCTTCACTTTTCCTTGTTCATGTCACATGGTTTTATCCTGTTGCACACGCCACCAACACCATTTGTATTTTTTTTTCTTGCTAATCTTCCTTCTCTGAATGATACCCGGTCTGTTTATTTGCAGTCAGTTGTGCTAATCAGGTCTCAGGTACGCCAAATTTCGGTGCTTGGGTGTCTTCTACTTTGACCCTTTGGTGATCACATTCCTTAATATACTTATAAAAATTGTGTCTAAAAATTATGCCTTCACAGTGCTATGAAATGCACGTATACTCCTGTTGGTTGCCCTTATATTCAGGATCAAGGCAAGACAGTGATAATTATATCATGATTAGTATATTTATATCTTGTATGTGTCACAAGTCTCTGCATTCATTACAGTGTGTATAGTCACCTTAAACAGCATTGCTTTGCAGTTGATTATAGTGCTTCTGAGTCCTCTCTTTTGCAAAGATCTTTTTGAAATGTAACCTCAGGAGTAGTCTTTTTTCCTCCATGACATGTTTTTTTCACATAACTACTAAAACTTCTGTGGCTTATTCACTGCTTCGATTTGGAGTTCATTAAAGGTTTTGAATTCAGACACCCTGTCTGGAGAAGTGAATTAATTCTCTGACATTAAGAAGGTACTTTTGGGGCAAATGAAGCCCAAGTAAGATGGGGTCATTTTAATGTCACAAGTAAGATCCTCAGGGAAGAGAACTGAAAATAGGAGACCTCCCTTCTCCATCTGTACTTACAAGAAACTGTATTGCCTTTTATTTCAGTAATGCAACTACTCTGTATTTATAAAAATAATAATAAACCCCCCCCCAATATATGGGGTGAAATAGTGTCTAATAAATACCCAGCAATCTGTGGCAAGCAGGTCCTAGTAGGCCAGAGTTTCACCCTGGCAGTTTTGTGACTGTGTAGATCTGAAGGATGAAGCGGAACTCCCAGCAGGTGCCACCCTGACACCAGTGTGAAGAACAGCCTAGCCTTTGGCAGGGCTGCTGGTGGTCAGTGCCAATAATAAGTGTTTGCTTTACTTTCTTAAGGAGATGAAAACAGTTTTTTTTTTCTTCTGGGTAGTGGCAGTTTAGTGCTATAACAGGTAAACTTGAGAGATCATTCCTGTATTCTTGTGATTTGTCCTCTTCGCATCAAATGTTCTGTAAAGTGCTGCTATTAAAACAAACCAACAAAAAGCCCCTCTGTAATTCTATATTCCAGGCTTTTTTAACTCCAAAGCTGCACAGTGGAAAATAGAAAATGAGCTGCACTTTTACTTTTCCTCTTGCAATGCTTTCTATTTCTCCCCACAAATACCTGGAAGTATCAGAGCATTATTCTTCACAGAAGATAGTCTGAAGGAGGCAGGCATGCATTTAGTAAGCTACACGATTTTTCCATTCCTTATCTGTTGAAAAAACCAAAGCAATAGAAACCCCCAACAGCAAAAAACCACTCTCATAAGTAACAGAAAGCATCTGTTTCAGTCTTCTAAATAGCTACCTGAAAAAAAAGACAAAGAATATTTAATCTTACATGTAAAAAATAAGACATTCATACATCTACCTTCTTTACCTCCTTCCAGAAAAGCACAGGCAGATACATTACTGTGGAGATACATATACCTCTGTAAGAAGTGAATGATGGACTGGAAAAAAGTACTGACATATTTCAGATAACCATGGCAACAGCCCTGGTTTATCAATTAGTTGGTGAATATTTTACCAACTACCCAATAGTTGTTGAATGACTGCCTGCAACTGACTGTGCCTCTGGAGGGGAACGTGCCATGCTTTGATCAGCTCTTCCGAGACATGTAGTACGTCTGCTACCTTGTAAAGTTTTTGAACAGAATTTCTGTGCAGTAAGAAATGAGATCATGTGTTTTAAATGTAGACAAATAACCTAATGCAAACACAATATGCAAAACAAGATATGCAAATACACATCCAATATAGCATTAGCCCAGTGAGGGCAATAAACTCAACAATCAGGAAACTAAAATAGGTACAACTTATATAATATCTGTGGCTTATCAGAAAGAAATAGTCTGTATACAGTCCTCGAGCTGTTTCAACACAGTACAAGTGTTATTTTACTGGGATAGTCCCAGACAAGGACACCGTGAAAGATGTGAGAACTAGATGTCAAGTTTCATGTAAAGGCTACCCAAGAGACCAGCTCTTCTGTGGTGTTCAGAAATACGTTTTGTGACATGAAGGAGACGTGCTTTTTCTAAGATTGGTTAAAAAATTTAAGATTCATATTTCCTTGTTTCCTTATTCCTGCAGGGCTGAGGAATTTACAGATCACATATGTAAGTACAGTGGCCATTGTAAAAACTCACTAGTTCTGACTGAATCTCTCCATGGAGCCATAATTCAATTAGAAAAATTTCAAACTGAGTTTCAGATTAAATATATGTCCTGTATGGAAACCTCAACACGTTTTGTTGTTTGTCTCTTTTGGAATGGACATTAGATATTCATGAAACTGTTTCAACACATGGATGGATAAGGATATGGCTGACTTGCTATATTAACACACAACTTCTTGCTTCATTCTGTGACTCAAACAATGTTGAAGAGATAGAAAGTGAACATTGAACAGCTAAAAATTTCTTGGGCCTCTGGTACAGAAGTTTCATTTAGCCTTATTTTTACAAGTGTGATATAGAACTGGATGCTTTGTAAGAAGACATACTAATTTTAGGCGTCACACTGCCTGATTCAAAGCTACCAATAAAAAGATTCTTTGTGGCATTTTAGAGGTTCTTGAGACTCAGTGTGAAGCCAGAACACAATCTGCAGATATTTATGTGCAAATATTTCTGGTCTGTCCTGTCTTTCAGAAACCATCAGAACTTAAATAATGTTTTAATTTGACTTACCCATTCCAATGTTTTAAAAAGATGGGATCGTGATGCCTATCAACAGACTTTTGTATGTAGTCTTTCTGAACCTGTAAGACTTCACAGTGAATAATATTCCATAAATTATTGTTACGTAAAAAACACACCCTCCCTTTGTTTTTATTTTTAACAGCCCTCTTTAATTTTAGAGAGCACTTTTTGCTCAAATATTTAAGTGACTCACACATAAAATTATTAATAAACATTCCTTGCATTTGACCTTTGAGGCAAAAAGAGTCCTACAGGTTTCTTTCTGAAGCACCATGCGCCATTAAAATACCATTTTTACTGGAAGTTGTACTTTAATTTAAAAAATGGCCCAAACGGAAATAAAAAACAGGGCATACAACCCCTCCTTATTTTGCAGATCACTTGTTGCACAAGTGGCAGGACTATACAAGTCCATAAAACACATGAATGAGTACTGTTAAAAGTGAACATTTACTACCTACAAGCTGTTAAATCTCTTGTGTAACTTGGCATGATTTCTCCTGAATGCCCCTTGAGTGATGTAGAGAACGGTTGCTCTGTCAATACTCACACTTGGGAAGCAGCTTAAATGTCTTAAACCAAGCCACAGGCTTTCTGCACTCACTTCTAGCAGGTGCAGCTGTTTCCTGCTGTGCTACAGGAGGGCTGCTGGCACTGTGCAGGTGGTGGCTATGCCTGCTTGCATATGATCACAGTGGGAGAAAACAGGAATACAGAAGGTCCTGGAGTGATAACTCTGGGCTTGTTAACACAGAAATGCTTCAGATGGTCAAGGAATATGAGATAATGATGTATGTAACTCGTATGCCAGTGCTGAACCAGCTTGGCTCTTTGTGGGAGAGGAGAGAAATTGCTGTTTATAATGTTTCCTTTCCTGAACTTGCTTACTGTACTGCTGCTTTGCTTTTTTTCAGAAGTTTTATACCAAAACAAGTTAGAAATAGCTGTTGGCATTTCAAACCAAAGAGTCCAGGTAGCCTTAAAAAAAAGTCCTTAGGAAACTTCCATTAAACATTAGAATCATGAAATCATAGAATGGTTTGAGTTGGATGGAGCCTTTAAAGATCATCTAGTCCAGTCTCTGTGTCTGGGTCAGGTTCATCTTTAACTACATAAGGTTGCTCAAAAGCCTGAGTAGCCTGAGCTTGAATATTTCCAGAAATGGGGAGGGTATCCACAGCTTCTCTGCGAAACCTGTTCCACCCTCATAGTAAAGAATTTCTTCCTTGCATCTAATCTCAATCTACCTGGTTTTAGTTTAAAGCCATTCCCATTTGTCCTGTCAGTAGAGACCCTGATAAAAAGTCCATCTCCAGCTCTGTTTTAGACCCCCTTTAGGCTCTGAAAGGCTGCTAGAAGGTCTCCCTGGAGCCCTCTCTTTTCCAGGCTGAACAACCACACTCTAACAAGTCCATGTTTTTCCTGTGCTGAAAATCCCGGTGAGGTCTCATGAGAGGAACGGAACCACCTCCCTCCACCTGCTGGCCACACTTCCTTTTATGTATAGGATACATCTGGCTTTTTGGGCTGCAGGCATACAGTGCTGACACATATCCAGTATTTCATCCATCAGTACCCCCAAGCCCTCCTTCTCAGTGCTGGTCTTAATCTATTAATGTCTCAATTTGTATTCATGTTTGGGATTTCCCCAACCCAGGTGCAGGACCTTGTACATGGCCCAATGAACTTCATGGGGCTCGCACAGGCCCACCTCTCTAGCCCATCTAGGTCCCTTTGGATGGCATCCCTGCCCCCCAGTGTTGTCGACCACACCACATAGCTAGGTGTCATTCACAAATGTGTAGATGGTGCACTAATTCCCTGCCTGTGTCATTAGTAAATAAGAAGAAAAATGAACAGTCAAAAGAAAAACTCTGTTTTTCAATGCTTACAAATCTGTATTTACACATTATCTATCATATATGCTTTGTTGCAGTAGTCTATGGGGAATGCAGTCATAGAAAATTTATGTCAATTTCAGTTTAGTTTATGTTTTAGTTAGTTTATATGTGTTTTCTTTGTGTATTGTTTAGCAGGAACCCTTCATTGCTAACTGTAGATGTAACTCCTTGTAACACTTGAAAGAACTGTCTTTACAATCTTTTTTTTAAAAAGTAATGTTTTCAGAAATCTAGATGAATTTCATTAAGAAAGAAGGAAGTATCGTAAGATCAGAGGGACAGGTGTACTGTAACAAGAAATGTTCTATAGCAAACTAAACTCCTTTGAAGAAATTTGTTTGTAAAGTTGTTGATTTCTGCAGCTGCACAATTCCATTCTTCAGATTATGCATATTTCAAAATGTTTGGGAAATACCTATTTTAAGATCCTTTTGTTTTATTGATAACTAAAACAAGCTATTTGTGTATAAAATGTTATTAATTTAAAAAGTGGTAGCTTTCTGTCAAAAATAAGCTAATTTTCCCATCACATGTAGAAGGTGACTATGGAAAAAAAAGGCCGTATTTTCAGTGGGGAGTATTTAAGCTACACTCTAGGTATCAATACACTTAAAAAAAATTAAAGCTAATATAGTATTACACAAAAAAACCTAAAAACCCAAGTAGTTTTACACTTTTTTTACTAGATGAGAGTAAGAGCAGTAAGACTGGAGAGTAAACTTTTAGCCTTGCTGTGGGAATGTGGAAGAAGAAAGGCAATACTCATCCATGTGTAGCTGTATCCACAAGTGGTTATTGTGATTATTATCTATGAGCAGAAGGTGTTAGAGGAGCAATCAAGGTTTTAAGTCACAGAAAGAGTACCATAGGAGTTGTATTTGCCATTTTTTGTAACATATTAGGAGCATTGAGACTTGCTTATGAAGAATGGAAAACAAGTAGCCTTATTGGGCCTGCTTTTCTAGTGTTGATTTTTAATCTGAAGAGTGAATCTTCATTGAGGTGAATGGGAATACATAATGTTTAATTCAACTTACAGTTTGCAAACTAAGTTTTACACTATGTCAAGTATACCTAGGCCATATATCATGGGACAGTTGATATGCACTTCCATAAATTATTTGACATTTCCAGTCTGAGTGTTGGAGATAAATGCAGTGAGTTCCTGCAGCTGATTCTGCACTTCTACCAACAGAAGGAATCTAAAGAGTTGAAAGGATCACAGCACCATACTCTCTTGAGTTTCCTGATTTATGCAATAATTTTTATTCTCTCAATCACAATGGTACCTGTGCTTATTTCAATTATCTCCCTTGATCAACACCGACTAATAGAGATTGTTGAAGCAGATTAAACTGTTGGACATTAAAGCCTTGCTAATACTGATGAAAGCTGGACACTTACCTGAGCCAGGCAGCACAGTGCAGAGAATATTGACTTGACACTGTGGATTCTAGCTCCTCACAGGGAGCTACTATAAGACAACATCACAGAGCTACTGCACACAAGTATTAACCCCTGTCTTTAGGTACATAGTAAACCTCATGCAAGGTTTATCTGTATGGCTGTGGAACTCTAGCAGTGTAAAACTGTCTCTGAAACCAATTCCACTGAGGAGATCCCAGCTGCAAAGAGAATAAATTGTTCACCATGCTCCTAGAGTATGCATTGGGGACCCTATGACTGAGGTGCTTTGCCTGGTCTGCCAGGAAGGTATGTAGCTATTGAAAGAGTCTGAGAGTTCTCTACAACAGTTGACAGCAGCAGACTAATTCCTACTTTTCTGAATCTTTGCCCTTTTTTTTTCCAACTAGCACTTCATTGGTAATATTTCAGGACTTACTGGAGTTCACGCTTTGGGTCACATTTGTGCTACGAAAGCAATGAGAATGTGAAGCTATCTTCTTTACTGATATATCTGTGTCTTTTTCCTTCTTTACAGCATTTTGTTTGCAGACATTGTAGGGTTCACTAGTCTGGCATCACAGTGTACTGCCCAAGAGCTGGTGAAGCTGCTGAATGAGCTTTTTGGAAAATTTGATGAATTAGCTACAGTAAGTACAACACTGTTATTTCAATTTAGTTTACATTTCCTTCTGAAAAATGATGCATGAGTTACACATTAGAAATCTGTAATAGACTGATTTAGCCCCACATGTAATGAATTTCTAAAACTTCAATCTTTTATTAATATTCTATAGAAAAAACAGTCTCTTTTAATTGTTTAGGAAAGAAGTGTAAGTGCCATTTTTAAGTATGCTCTTCTTCCCTTTTCATGCAGTCCATTAGTGTTTTTCATTGGTTTTGTTTGCACAAAACAGAGAAAATTTTTCAATATTTACGTTTCTATCCTTCATGGAAGAAAAAAATCAGAACAATGGAAAATATGACTATTGGCAGAGTGGCATAAAACTTTCTGTGATAATAGGAAGCTAGAGAGTAAAATTAATTCTTCACAGAGAGCACTCCTTGATACAGAAATGATGGTAGCTTTTCAGAGAGGTTATTGTAGGCAAAATAGGATCCATAACGTAAACTGATGCCTGTGTTTTGGTTGTTGCACTTATATTGTGCTAGATTCCCCAAGGAAGAGAAAATGAGAGAAATGTTCCTTGCCTATAACTCCAAGCAGCCTAATTTGACAAGAACCATTTGATGGGAAATGAGAGGAATTGCTGTGCCAGAAAAAGTCATACATCTTGTTTCAAATTACATTTAACAAGATGCTGAAAATGTGTTTTCCCCGTGAACAAAGCAGTACTTCATCAAGTCTATCTTACTTGCCAGCTGTCCTTAAAACCTTCATAGCTGAGAAGTAACACTTCCATATAAATTATGCTCCTACACTGTCTAGATATTTTGTCTTCAGACTCTGTGCAGCAGCCTAAAGAAAATAATTGTTTAGGCCCTCAACAAAAACAGCATCTACATTTTTTCAGTCCAAACTCACTTCTCCTTGATGCAGTCTTCCACATGAGAGATCTAAACCATGCATATCTTTGCTGGGAGCCTCAAGATGAATCTTGGCATTTTGGCACATTGACACATTGTAGGAATAGTGAGTCTTTGCTTTTTGACAGTATAGTTCTGCTAAAATTTGTCCTTCTGACATTTAGAAGCTGGTTTATGCTTTTTCCATTAGTTATTTCTCTCTTTCCATATGCTGTTTCTTTGGATTTTTTTTTTTTTTTATTGTAAGGCACATAGTTTTGCTCTCTTTGAAATGCTACATCTTATTTTTAAAATCAAAATAGCTTCAGATATAGTTACAACTCATGACAGGGAGTTCTGAAGGTGAAGCTTAGGTTTCAATATAAAGCTATTCAATTCCTTTGAAAATGTACTTTAGCATTCTGTTAATGGAGAGCGGAAAAAATATCCTGATCTTACTACTCCCTCCTAGAATTCATTTGTACTTTTATCATGTCCTTTCATGTCTATTCACCTCTAGAGAAGGTACGTTTTTTAAACACTTATCTTGAACACATTATTTTACCTTGCAAATCTTTGGGAAGAGTGCTAGGAAAGAGACAGTCAGAATGCAGCACTTAAAATCATAGAATCATAAAATATCTTGAGTTGGCAGGGACCCATAAAGATCATCAAACCGAAAGCCATGCTCCTTGCAGTACTACCTAAAACTAAACCATATGACTTTGTCCAGATGCTCCCTGAAAACGATGGCATGAATTCTGTTTTCTTTTTCACAATAGCACCATTTTTTTCTTAAAGAAACAGTCTTAGGTATTTCATAGAGGATTTTGTGGTCTCCTCAATAACTTTTGAGTCCTAAGGCCAACTTCAGTCACTTTGAAGAAAGGAATGTGAGTCTCAAACATATAAACAAAAATGAGTGTCATCATTAGTATCCTCGCAGGAGTGTGACTTCATCCTAGACAGACATCAGAGAATCCACATGGGAAGGTGCTGTTATGAATGCCTCGGGGTTCATTTGTATGTCTGGTTACTGAAGTTTTGTAATGTCACTGTCTTTAGGCACCCTGATATAAGCATTTTGGGTAAGTTTGTCCATGCAAGGGTTCCCTTGGGACATAAAAATAATAAGCCACCTTCCTGAACATAGAGTTCATGAAGTTTCTCATAAGGCCCATGAATAGTTCAACTCAAAAGGATTGATTTCTATTGTATTTTATCTGCTCCTCAGGCTTAGTTTACTTAGTTCTGGCTGTCACTTTATAAAGTTTTTTGGTTTCCTCCCGTTAAACAAGAGTAGCTTTGTGCAGGCTCAGATTTGGCCCTGCTGATTGTCATTCTGCATTACATATTATCAATAAATGCATCAAGCAACTGATCTTTGAACGAGGTCTTCAGATGCCTTGAAATCAACCTTTGATACTATAGCTAGATTTCAGTTTGTCATTCTTCAGCTTACTTGTAAGAGTGACAAATTTTAATAAGATACAATCTAATGCTGTCATGGTCAAAGTTCTATTATGTTTTGATGCAGTTTAGACATGTCCCAAATATTTTACTTGTAATATGTCATCTTAATAGAAAAGAGGAGGCAGTTCAACAGCATCCTGCATTTTAATGAAACAGGTTTGACTTTTAGAGAAGTTTCTATTTTCTTTAATTGCTTTTTCTTTTTATTTTCTTTTTTCTTTTTCACATACTTCCTGCATCTAATCTACAAGGAGAATTAATTATTTGTCTTTAGAGATTCTGATATTTCTTTCAGCATCCATCTTTCTGCATCTTGGACTTCTAAGACTTTTCATTTACAAGCTGACAGGGATAAAAGGATTTTAGGTGCTTTTCAAAGGACATCACAAGAAGAGGATTTTAATATTCTAAATGAAAGTTCTTATTTTTTCATGCCACTTTTGGTATCTCATCTATTAGGTAGACTGATACACACCAATTCCTTGTTCTTTCCATTTACAGTTATGTATACCTCCAGGCTTTGTCAGGCTGAGTCTATTTTTATTTCTTTCCATTTTAATTTAGTATCCTTCCCTGATTGCCTTCTTGGCATTTAACAGTTTTTACTTTGCATACAGCAACATTACTGAAGTGGCTCTTTCTACCAGTTCAAGCTCAAAGGTACTGAACTAAAAAACATTGTTTCTGAGCCTTAGGCAAAGAATCAGTAGATAATATTTTTAATCAGCTTGTGTGTTTTTTAACTCTGTCAAGAACAGTCAGTTCTTTGCTGAGCATTGAACTAGATTTTCCTAGAAGTAATCACTCTAAAAAAATGTTTATATTGCATCTATAGAATGCTTTTAGTTTATATTAAGATAATTATGATGCATTTTTAAAATATAAAATGAAGTTTTGTGGACTGGTTAAGATGGGAAAATTAGTGCTGGAAAACATAGATATAAACTTACAGCATGTAGCCCTTGAATTGTGAAAATTGGTGTGCACTGGGGGGGTGGATATTTATAAAGGCTAATTTTAAGGAGACTTGTGTCCTCAATTCCCCTTGAGATTCAGCACAGACACAGGATCCGACCAAGGCAGATCACCATATAAGTTTAAACCCAGTTCTTAACAGCCATCTGGAGAGGTCTCCTAGGGAGACCTAAGGAAGTAAACGTTCTTAAATGAAAGTGGTCTTAATCAATAAGCCTGTGACTCTATAGGATCAGGGAATAATGATGTGTGCGTGGAGTGAAGCTAAAGTAAGTGTCTGGGGACAATTTTCTAGGGAAAAAATTAACACTACACACCTTAAGTATTGTAGGAACATATAAATGGGTAAGTACCCCAGAGAGTAGGTCTTGCCTATTTTACAGTATATTTTAGGTAAGAGGATACTGTGCTTCATATGCTAATTCTTTGTCACAATTCTTGTCATAATTTGTATGCTTGTGGTAAATTACCAAATACTTCCTGAGTTTGTATGCTGCAAATCTGAAGTTTGCATCTTTGTACAGGACTGCAGGACTGTATGGGATTGTTCCAATCAGCCTCAGGTGCTTGAAGTGTGGGCATATGTACTGACACTTATTGTTTTGACCTGTTGTGCAGTTAGCATAGAGAAAAGTATTTCTGGAATCTGGAAAAGTAACGATTTCCTGAAATTTAGAGGCTAATTATTCAGGATTTTATAGTGTATTTGTTTTAGGCTTGCTTCTTCTGGAATATATATTCATAAAAAGACAGAATCTAAAGGATACTTAATAAAACCTAGGAATGAGACAAGCATGCGTATCAGTCATGATGATTGTATAAAATATTCTTGCTAAAACCCTTTTTCATTTCCAAGTAAATTAATATGTATGACTGTTAAACAGGTTTTCACTCTCCGGAACTAAAAAAATTTTAACATTCTAGTTTTGTAAAATCGCACTCCATGTAAAGTACGGAAAGAATTTATTGTAAGAATGAGAATGTAGAGAAAAGTTAGGCCAAGAACCAGTAGGTCATTTTAGGTTAGCATATATAATTGCCAATAAAATTGAGGGAAAGCATTTGAAACAAATGTCATCCTTTTTATAGCTATCCTGAATAATTCTACATTTGTTCATGCATAATATGGCTCCCATGACGGCAGATAATTTGTAATGACTTCACAAACACATTACTAAATTAAAAGCTTGCAAGTGCTCATCTGGAGATGGCTAGCTTTCCTCAATCAGAGCCTATCAAGTAATTTTCTGTGGCACTTCCATATTGTAACCACATTTGTTTTCCTTTTGTATTTTCTGCCACTGTAGAAGCTCTTCTTTTTAAGTCTATGCTAACTCTTATTGCAATGTCTCCATTACTCTGCTAAATCGAACTCTATGATTGCAGTTAGCTCATTCTCAAGGCTTTTTATGCTGGGACTAGCACATGTACAAGAACTAATGTAAGTTATAAAGTTACTATTTGCAGGATTTATTCCATTAAAAGGTTATTAAAGTAGTTGTTTCAATTTTTAAACCGGCACTTCAAAACCTGGGGGAAAAAAATTGTAAAATATGTATGTAGTAATTGACAGGGTTCAGTGGAATTTTATAATGGGCTGGACAGTTTTCATAAGTGTATTGTTACTGTTGTCACACTGCAATTTAATAGAGCTGCTGGTAATGTCCATGTCACTTCATTACACTTAGGATTTGACTATGAACTTTATCTCAGAAGATGGCTTCAATAATCTCTCACATTGTGCCCACATTCAATATTGTTATTAAAATAGATTTGGATGCTCCACAGAGAAACCATGTTGGTAGATCTCTTTTGTTTTACTGAAAAAAATGCAATATGATAAGTAAAATTATAGTTTGTCATTAATGAAAGTTGCAGATGGTGTGAGTAAACTGCATCCAGCTCTGGGACTCTCAGCACAAGAGAGATCTGGATCTCCTAGAGTGGGTTCAGAAGACAGTAACAAAAATGATCAGAGGGCTGGAACATCTCTCCTGTGAAGACTGAGAGGGTTGCCTGGTGAAGAAGGCTCCAGGGAGATCTTACCTTTCAATATATAAAAGGGGGCTTATAAAAAGTCAGCAAGGACTTTACCAGGGTTTGTAAGACAAAGGGTTTTAAAATTAAAGTTTCAAAGGGTTATCGAGGTAGAGTTCTAAGGAGTTTTTCATGTTAATCTGAACCCACATTTTCTTCGTTTTCTGCACCTAGTTGTGTCTTTTGAGAATACTGCTACAGTCTAGGAGACATTCACTTGGTTGTAATTTCCATGGAATGCTTTCAGTTTTGTTTTTCTCTAAAGCTCTTTGATGCACAAAACAGTTACAGCTGAAGGAAAAAATAGGAATTTTTTTATGTTTCTCTTAATTTTAGAAGGGAATTAAATATATTAAATAAGTGTAAATGTCAAAAAATGTAAACTGATTACTTACAAAGAATCTCTTCCTTTCATCATGCACTGAACTTAATAACTTAGTACTTCATTGCTTAGTTATGTTATGCAGTCTTCCAACTAATGCCACCCGATTCACCGCCTTTTCTTTGAAAGAGGATGATTTGTCCTTCACCCTTTCCTTAACAGCCGAACACTGTACTTCGTTCTTCCAAAGGCACTTGGATCAGTAAGACAGTCACTAGATCTCTGCTTAAAGGAAGGAGTGGATTAGTAATGCCAGAAATGGTTATCAACACCCAGATATCTTCTACCAGTCTGCATTCAAATCTTTTGAAAGGGGGGAGCTCAAAACTGGTATGTGACCCACAACTTTCAGCCTGAGCCACTTTGGTTAGTACTGCAGAGAATGAATATTAAAATTTGCCTTTATCCCATATGCTGTGTATATATGCAAGAGGATGTAGGTAAATTTGCAGAACTATGTCTCTGCATGTCATATATGCACATATGCACATATATATGGATGGATGCATATATCTATGCAGTATGATAGCTGATATGTAGGTGTTTATGACTTTGTTCCAATCTCATAAACAACTGTAATGAAACTTAATAGAGACGTAATTTCATCTTCAGAGGATATGGCAGAAAATACAACTCTTTCTGTAAGTCTTTTTTATCTGCACACACATTTGTAGTAAATGATAACTTCTAGAGTGATTCAAAGCTTTCCAATCCAATTTTCCACTGAGATTAATAGCATTTTGGCAGAAAGTGCTATAAATGTTAAATATGCTGCAAATTCTATACACACTGGAAATAAGATGCAGTGGTAACAGTGGTAAAGCCTATTTTGTCCTCTCTCAAGACCTCTTTGGAAGCAGAATGAAGTTCTAGGTTTGTGAAGAGAGATAAGTAAGGAATGCATTTTATTGTTCTTTTTTGTCTTCAGGGAGTTTTAGAGATGCTTTTGAGTTTTTTCCCCCAATAGTCATTTTATACAGTAGTAACTAAGAAAGGGCTGTAACTGTGATGTGGTTAGCCTGGATTATTGAATTACGTCTTGGGTCCCTGAGGATAAGAGGGACTGCTGGTATAAATTAGTGTAGTTCCCCTGAAATACATAATGCCATGCTGATTTATATGGACTGTTAATTTGATCCCCTCTGCCTACCTGATAAAAATAATTCAGAGGATTCCTCCAACAAAGGAAGCTGTTGGAATGGGGCTTTCCAAATGAAAGTGACTGATAATCCAAGAAGAAAGAAAAACAGAAGAGAAATATGAAGGGAAAAAAAAACCCCACAAATACTTCCATGAAGGGTCCTTTCCTGAGGGTGAATGATATGCCTTTTGTTTGATCGAACATCCGTAAGGGAAGGTGACTATGCTCTTGTGTGGCACTCCCTGGCCCCAATAAGGAAGTTCTTGACAGCAAAGCTAGAAGATTCATCTGTGTTCCTTCTTCAGCCCTCATAGTTCACCACTTTGCCCCAGAGTTAATTCTACTTCAGTGAAAACTGAGCCATCAGAAATTTGCATTTAGTGGTTTCCCTCTATCCAAGACTTCAAAATGTGAATATTGGGCTAACAAAATTTTTCTGGGGGAGTCGGGCAATTTTTTTCCCCTCACAGATTCAGGCAATTAATGGGTGTGGGAGGCATGAAGGGGTTTTGAGCTCCAGAACTGTTTCCTGTTCTGCCAGTGCATCCATCTCATTCCACTCTTCTGCTGCATGCAGTGCTACTCCTATACTAATTTGCAGCTATGCCCAGGAAATATCCAGAGATATAGCTGAAGTCTGATGTATAATGAGGGTGTCAAAGCCTTGCCCTGAAACCATAAAGCTGTCTGTGAGTCCAGGCCTAATAAATCTCCTCCCTTTCACCCCAACATTTAAATAGCTGAACCTGAACAGTTACGGGCTTTGGTTTTCTATTTTCTTTTTTTTTTCTTTAAGACGCTAACTTTGCAATCATTAAGCATTGGAGGTAGTGATCAAACTCCTGTTCCCATTTATGTAGGCTAAGCAAAACAAAATGTTACTATTTTTACAGTCCATAGCATTATAAGGGAGTGCAAGGCTGGTGGGGTCTGAGTTGGAGGAAATGGGAAACACTACTTATGTGTGGCTGCATGGCCAGCCACTGAAATGCCCTCAACCACTTGCCAGGTCGGCTGCTTGGGGGGCGCGCAAGCCCACATGAAAGAAGCCCAGAGGTCTGCCTGTTGCGCCCTCGCCACAGCAGGAACACACACAAAAGCAGTCAAGGACACAACTTCCTCACCCGAGGGGACTTCCCCCAGGCTGGTGGTGAGGCACGCCGGCAGAGGCAAAGGAAGAGAGAGAGGTCTGCTGCTTGGGTTCCAGAGATTTATTCCTCTGGAGGGTCAGAAGCAGGAAAGATGAGGAACCAGGGAAGTACAAGCTTTTTTATACTGGGACAAAGAGAGGCGGGGTGAAGGGTATAACCCGATAGGGAAAGGGAACATGGGAGGAGTTGACAGAGGAACAGCCAATGGGGATAGAACAGAGGAGGGATTAATACAGACAACCAATGGGGTACTAAGGAAAGGGGAACATTCTAGAACACAATGCATATGGAACAGGGGAAATACATAAACATAGGCTTATACATAAAACTAGGAGGGGAATACACACAACTAATGGGGCTGCAGGGGGCTGTGGGAACTCGCCCTAACTGGGACGTGGATTTTAGGAGTTTCGCACTGCTACACTTATGCATCTTTATGTAGGTGTTATTAATCCTTTTTCTTACTCTGCAAAGCATAACCAGATCCAAGTTGGCTGGATACGATAAAGGAACTTTTTGAACCTTAGATGATTGTTATGGGTTGACCCTGGCTGGGTGCCAGGTGCCCACTCAGTTGCTCTATCACTCCCTTTCCCACTGGGACAGGGGGGAGAATAAGATGGAAGAAAAAACCAGCAGGGTGAGATAAGGCAGTTTTATTACAGCAAAAGAAAGAAGCAAGCAGAGATCTGCACACAAAAGAACTAAAGGGAAAAAAAAGAAATCAGTCTCTACTTCCCATCAGCAGCGATGTTCGGACACTTCCTGCGAAGCAGGGCTTCAGCATGTGTAATGGTTCCTCCTCCCCTTCTTAGATTATATATCTGAGCTGACGTCATATGGTATGGAATATCCCCTTGGTTGATTTGGGTCAGCTGGCCTGCTTGTGTCCCCTCCCAGGATCTCGCCCACTCCCATCCCCTTTGGTGGGGGAAGGAATGTCAGGGGACCGCACTGCTCAGCAGTAGCCAAAACACTGGTCTGTTATGAACACCCATCCAGCTACCAATGCAAAGCACAGCACTGTAAGGGCTGTGAGCTTTACTTCTGTCAGACCCAATACAATGATGCAGTTTTTATTAGGAATGGCAAAAATGTGTCTTTCTAATTTATGGATAATTAAAGTCCTGCCTACTCATAGATGGTGATTCCAGGAGGTTAGGACAATAAAAGTCTGAAAAGCACACCTGCAGATCAGATTGCTTTCAGACTTGCAGACAAAGAAATGGATGAATATAATAAGCATAAAATATATTGGAATTAAATCACACAGGATCAGACTCAGCCTTGGCACAATTCCACTGCAGTCAATGGAGTTACAAGAGAGAGTTCAAGGTTTAAGCTTTTAAAATCTTGTGTTTTAAAGCTGTAAGTCTGACCTTCCTTTGTGGCTCACTTTTATAGGTAGCACATACCATGATGACCCATCACTATGTACAAATACATAGGTTGTTGCAATGACAAAAGGAAGACCAGGGACTCATTCCGGCATTAGCATCTGCCATCTTCAAAATAAATAAAAGCTTTAAAGAAACTCTTCTCTACCAGACAGAGTTACAAACAACAAAAATTGATCCTGGTTTTGGCTCTATTCACATAACAATTACTTACTTGGATAGCCCATTAATAAAAAAAAGCAAAGTTCCAGAAGTGACAATAAGGATTGTTGCAATCTGACATGTGACAAAGATCGTCCTTTAAAAGACTTTGCACTTATTCAGTACAATCTCTCTGTTCTAGAGAACCTCTGACTGTCATTCTTATGGGTTCTGCTAGGAGAAGTCTGACAGCTGCTTTATTATTTCTTTGAGACAACATATATGACTGTATATATATATATATAATTATGTGTAAACTTGTTTTACAAACTGTAAAATCTTTTCCCTTTTTATTAAAAAATAACCTTATCCTGGGTATATCAAACATTTGTGTTGTATAGCACAAGAATGTGGAGTTAATGTTCTGAATTTTCAGTTTTTCAGTTGACAGACTCCACTCTTTATGCAAAATGCATTAAATAAAGAATTATAACAACAACAACATCCCAGAGCTGTTTGAAACAAAGCCCCCCCCTTCTAGTCTTACATAACAGATAGGTAGAATAAACTGCTTTATGAAGTGCTTTTCTAAAAGTGTGAAGAAAACTCTTAGTAACTTTGAAGTGTCCTCTGCTTTCCGGGTTGGGTTTCCACTACACACTGACTGACCCTGTGAGTGACAGTTGTGCCAGAGGGATTTCTGCAGATGCACTTGGAAACGTCTTAGTAAGGCACCACAGGAGGGCAAGCTGCCTGGCTAATGCAGTGCTGGCAATCTCTAGTGCTTTTTATCATGTGCATAAAACCAAATTATCTGTTGTTTCTGAACAGACATTGCTTGTATCAGTTGTGACTGGAATTTGTAACTATCACACATTAATTCATCAAATGTGAAAAATACTGACGAGAGAAGGATTTTTTGGAAGTTGCTGAGGAAACAAAACAAAGAGAAGGGATTGTTTTATTAATTTGCTGTTTTATCAGTCCTTAAAAAGATTGCTTTTTCAAAGCTGCACTGTGGCTCTTTCCTGGAAGTCTGCCTCACATGTCAAGAAAAAGAAAACAATCAATTTTTCTAGAGATTACTGTATATTAATGATAAATAGGACAGTGAGGATAATATCTGATAAGGAACAAACAGACTGGTGATTTCAAAAACAGCAGGTGATTTAGCCATATGTATTCCATCAAGATAAATATCTCTCTAGAAACTACTGCTGTACTTGTTTCCTTCTTCTTTTGTTTTTCTCCTGCAGAAATAAGAAATTGACTCAGAATGGAGTAAACTGTTTTGTTTTGGTTTCTTTTTCTTTCTTAAACTGTCTACCAGTCTGTTATCAGGTCATTAGAAAAAAGCCATTTTTGAGGTAGACGTTAATAGGAGAGATCACTGATTGATTGATTAACACATATGTATTGTTCACTCCAGATTACTGAAATGGCTTTTCTGAATGGCTTTCCTAAGGGTCAAATAGACATTGCCTGGCCACAAATCATGGACACCAAATTTGAAGATGAAAAGGGCCTTACAGAAGATTTTGAAGTGTGGGCCAAAACTGAATTTATTTTGGAAAGCAGGCTTCAACTTTAACTATTGAGNAGGGGAGGAAAGGCTCTTTTGACAGTATAATCTAGTGGTATCTAGTAAAAAACTTTGTGGTTTCCATTAAAAAATGTAGTGATTTCTGTCCAAAAACCTTGAATTAAAAGGACTGTTCTGTGTCAAGGTAGATTTTGAGATCTGCATATTACTTTGTTTGCATCAATAATTATTTTTCTTATATAATAACATTTAGCCAACTATTTCAAAAAAAGGCTGAGTAAAATTGGTGAGGCATTTTTGGCTATTGGCTGTGAGAATACTGTTAGGGCCCTGGTGATAATCCTCCTGAAAGAATTATGCTTGTATTCATGAAAGTATATATTATCAATGAAAATTAGTGTTATATTTAAAATCCTGCTGTACAGTAGAAGAAATGTTAAGAAGTCACAACTGGAAAAGCCTTTTTTACTACTTAAGCATACCCAGAAGGACAGTTCTCTTTTTTGGTTTGAGATCTGAATTTGCTGCTTAATTTATAAAAAGAAGTAGACAAACCAACTTTCCCAAACAGTGCCTTCTTCCATACATGAACAGAGGTAATTCTCATTTTATAGTATTTGTTCAATACTGAGTACCATTTACAAAGAAGAGAGGCATGGGAATGCCTGCAGCGGGAAGAGTGTGTAACAACAAGCTCCAAATGCTGGTATGAATGGTGATATGTCAGAGAGAAAAGGATCACAGGCATAATCATTGCTTCTGAGCTGGAATGTGGGTAATGATGTGGAGAATGTGGTCAACTCCGGAAGGCTTTAATTCTCCTAGGCAGGAGACTGGATGAAAACATATGCCTGTATGAGAAACTGAATAAGTATGATTCTATGATTAGATTTTTTTTTTTTCAGAAATTTTAAATTCCATCAGCACCGCCCTCTCTGTTTTTTTCCCTGTCTGTGTTACTGAAGTCAAGTCCATACTGCACACTTCTGGGGAAGGAATCAGACTTTAGTGAATCACCTCCCATCATATTCCCAACAGTTAATTTTTCATGGTGCTTACTGGTATAATCTCAGCTTTGTAAGTTGGATTCATTTAATCAGGTTGTTTACTTTTCTGTGCCAAACTCTAAATGGGTAGAAGTTGCCGTAGTCTAGTTACAAAAGATACCATCATCTCTTTGTGTCTCCTCATAGTTTATTAGTTAAAGATACTGCTTTTTTAAAGGCCTCTTGTTATGTGCTCTCTGTTTAGAAATGAATTTTCTGCTCAGATGGATTTAGCAATTATCACATGCCATCAGTTTTGTTTTTTTTTTTTAAATGGGAGAGTTTTAGCCAGAACTCTTTCGCTGTAGAAATTAAACTGCATGCAAACAGGAGATAAATTTGATTGTAATGCAAACTGACTAGCTTCTCATCTGCAAGTCTGTCATACTGATCATGCTGTGTTTTATGAATAGGTAACGCAATATGTGTGTACCTTTACAGATAAATACATAATCTTTCCTGGTGAATTGGAACTGAATTTGAAACAAAAGTTTCTCAGAATGCAAATATTTCCCAATATTCAGTAGTGGTTTGGCCTCAGTCATTTGGTTTGGGCTCATACAGAAATGAAGTCTCATTGTGAATCTTGAATTCATAGTAACTAGCATGGGGGCAAGGCAATAACATTTGTTCAGAACTACAGATTTAAGCAATGTTAACCCATCTATGTTGAACAATGCAGGGCTGATGTCCAGTATATATGTGTCTATTTATAAATAAATAAACAAATGTGGTGGCAGCTGTTATGTACAGGGAACCCAGATTTCATTAACTGTAAATTACCTCATTTGACCAGAGAAAGGTTCCCTGAATTATTGCATAGTATTGGAGAAGATTTTACCCTGTTAATTTTGGAATATTTATATAATTAGTAAAACTTTTCCTATTCTGTTTTTATGAAAGGAAAATCATTGCAGAAGAATAAAAATCCTAGGCGACTGTTACTACTGTGTATCAGGATTGACCCAGCCCAAAACAGATCATGCCCATTGCTGTGTTGAAATGGGACTGGATATGATTGACACTATCACGTAAGTACCATGCATGGTGAACCCAGACAGGAGTGCTGCAACAACTCCTACGTGGTGTTCAGGAAGTGTGCTCTTAGAGAAACAGCAGTGTCTGCTAGCGCTGCTCACCTGGCAAGTCACACTCTTGCATTCAGGCCACAGGACACTGATTTCAGGAACGGCCATTCTAGACATTGATTTTCCATTCAATTTAATCAGTAAGAAGTGTACAAATTGAGTATGTAGAGGCACGTACATGTACTGAATAGGTGGCAGAAAGATAATGGGAAATAACAAAATATATCCTATTGCCTATTGCTGCAATGAAAGGAGTCAAATTTCTTGTTTTGCAGTGATAAACACTGCTCATTTTGCACACCAGTATGTAAAATCAAAACCAGTCCTGATGTATGCCTGTTGTATATGTGTTTGGAGTCTCAAAATCATAACCTGCTGATTACTCCTTTTTTTATGTAATGTTTAAACCTTTCATTTATTCTGCTTTTCAGAAATGTAATGTGAAATTCACTTTGCTGCTCAGATTATTTTTCATGCCTGAGAGCTCTGCATTGATTATTATTTTGCTGAGGCAAAAAATATGGATGTGAGAGAACTGTGAATGAGCTTTTAGCCGAAGCCGGAGATATATTTCATTAAATAGGAGGGAAAGGATAAAGATGGAAAATTTCTTTACTACTGTATTGCCCACTTCTCCTTCTCATTTGCTAAACATACTACAAAATCTCACAGAGTGTGAAGAGTTGGGTAAATGAATTCATTTTTTCCCTCTCATTCAATGCAAGTTCATCACATTCGTAAGCATTTTAAAATTGATAAAATACTTTGTAATCTCTTAATCTATAATTTATGATAGTCTATGATAATATAAAATCCTAAAAGAATATGTGTATTCTTTCAGCAGTATATGGATACTCCATTTATGAGGAAGCCCTGACCATTGGAAACATAATTAGATGTACAGGTCCTGTACAAATTTTTCAAAAGCCTTTTGGTTTGTTTGGGTTTTTTTTTTAAATCCCTGGAAAGCAATAGATGATGCTCTCATTCTCTTTTAAACCCAGTATTAATCTCTAATTCATTAGCTGTACTTCGTGTATACAAATAAGGTATTGATATAGCTGTTGGAACTTACCTCTTTAGAATGTTTCAGTTCTACTAATATTAGAAATGAACATGTTCCCTTTTTAGGGTATATTTTATTGGCTACTGACATGATAATGTAAACTTGAAAAAGGAGTTGAATTAGAAAAGAATGAACTGGGACTGTTCAGCCTGTAGAAGAGAAGGCTCAGAGGGATTCTTATCAATGCAGACAAATACCTAGTGGGAGGGGGAGTAAAGAGGACAAAGCCAAACTTTTCTCGGTGACATCCAGTGCCAGCGCGAGAGGAAATGGGCACAAACTGAAATACAAGAAATTAAATTTAAATAGAAGAAAAAACTTTTTTATTGTGAAGATGGTCAGATACTCAAGAGGTTCCACTGAAAAGTTGTGGCGTTTGAGCCCTTGGAGAGATTTAAAACCCATCTGGGCACGGTTCTGGGCAAACTTCCACAGCTGGCTGTTCTCTGAGCAAGTATGTTGGTCTAGATGATTTCCAGAGGCCCCTTGCAGCATCAGCAACTTTGCGATTCTAAGTGGATGAGCTGTAGGGTGTTATCTAGACATGTTTAGTCAGAAGTTGTGGCAGAAGATAACTAGCAATTTCAGAATTTTATTTTTTAAAGAACTCATAAATTTTAGGTCTTTTGTGTAGTCGGTGGTCAGAGCATGGTGAAAGGGTGAGATAGGTAAGAGACAAGGCTATAAGACAGGAGCAGATTTATTTAGGATTGTTGGATAGCTAGGGACCTATTCTGCATTCTTTGTGCATAAGCACAATTAGTCTCTCTCCTTCACAGAAACCAAAGTTAGAAGATAAACTCCCCAGATTATTTTGTTTTAAAGTATGTTTAGTAAATGAAAAGGAGAAGTCAGGAACTTCTGACAGTGAAGTTGGAATACAGCATTTTATTTTGTATCGGTATGATTTTTAAGTTTTGTTTATCAGTTCCATGAGATACAAAGTCACTTTTTTAAACTTCCCCCTTTCATGCAGAGGTGGATGCCAGCTGGTGGTCTTTTTAAAGTCTATTCATTTTACTGTAGAATTCAGGTCTTGGCACTGTAAATTGATGCTTGGAATTTGTCATCCCTAGTGATAGGTTTGTCATGTTACCTCGGATAAGTAATTAATTAATTAAATAAATAAATAAAATCACTTGAACTGTGATTCGGGTGATGGATCTGTCAAAAGTGTCCATCCCAGAGATACGTTCCAACAAGATGTGGGGTTTTGTTCTGGAAAATCAAGGAATAGAAACTTCTGTGGCTGGTTGATGGTTCTGTGATTGGACTGAGTTGAATGTGTTCATATAAACTGATACATTCCATTCTGTTCATGTTCTGCATAACTATTATTTAAGAATCCTACAATATGATGCTGAATGTATCATCTGCGAACATAATTTTCAAAGTATTATAAAATAATTAGAGTTTTAACAATTTCATCCACCTTCCTCAAAGTGTTTTCTTCAAGAGAACAGAACCAAAATAATTATGGGAGGAGCTTTTTATTCTTAAAAACTGACAAAACAGATAGTGTTATATTCTGCTTCTATTTCAAAAGAATTTCTGCAGCCATTGTGTCAGTGCCTCAGTACAGGCCAGGTGTTCGTTGTACTTTAGAGTCACTTAAAGCTCAACGGCAGTGAGTGAAGCATTCAATACCACCAATGTTGCTCTTACCGTATGATTTTTGACTGTCAAGTTTTTGTTAGCAATAAAATTAAAATTATCATATTCATTAGTGCGTCTAATATGTCATGTATTTCTCTAATCTGGCAATTGTCCTTACCTTGGTTATGAACAGTGTGTAAGGCCAAGTACTCTCTTCACCTTACTTGAATTGATTCCCACATTTGAAGGTTTCAGTCATGTATTACAGTGTTTTGCCTTCTAAACAGATATATTTGTTAGCTAATTGCCATGCAGAAAAGTTATTCCCAGCTAACAAAGCTCTTCGCTCCCTCTCTCCTCCAAAAGCTGTCTAGAGTTCTGGTTTAAGCTAGTGTTAAGAGAGCAGTTTTATACAGTTTTAATAGTTTTGTCTTTCCTTAGAGAGCACTTCATCAATGGATATAAATTGTATTAAATAATTCTTTGGCTTAGTCCAGAAACTCCTCTTAGGAGATGAAATGTGGTGAAATGAGGCACTCATTTAACTACATTCAATAATGTTGCAGAGCAAGAAATAATCTGTAATGTTTCCAATTGGAAATAAGAGATTCTGAGTGAGCAGTATATAAATACTAGATTTTGGACTGGATCAAAATACTCAGATTAACATTCATAGACTTCTCAAAACCTTAATGGAATCCTGTAATCATTCCTGTTGTCACACAGACAGTACATTTTCAGGATGCTTCTTCCATTAACACCTTACTAGGATGCCATTTTAGTACTGATTCAGAGGGAATTGCATCATTAGCTGCATCACTGACTGTGTGTAGTAGCGGGAAGCATGGCACAGTAGGAACATGTCTGTGGATCACAGAAGCTGCTGCTGACTGCTTTAGTTCAACCTACACATACTGTGGTGAGGAGGGGAAGGGTTACTTTAGAATAAGTCTCATCTGACCTTCTGACTGAATGTTGTTGCTGCCTGTGGGCTGTGAAGACATTTGAAGGAAACTGTCCATGAATCCTTGCTTCTTGAGAACTGGGCAACCCAGTGGGGTTAATCAGCTATTTTCTATGTCACATAGGTGATTTTATCCTGAATGGATGACTCCACCTAATGTGAATGACTCCACCAGTCATCATGTAAGACCTCACAGATGGAAGTTGGGCTTATTTGCACCTGGGGAGGTTTTTGCATTGGGGAGGTTGATGCTCGAACTGTCTCCTTTCGGTGGGTTTGGTCATTGGCTGACCAAAGCACCAGGAAAGGGAGAGGAACTACAGTAGCCAGTTTGAGTAAGTCCAATGGAAATATCAAGTTTTCCTGTGTGATTTTTGTCTGAGGAAATAGACAGAAGCATTAACTTCCCTGATATCAACACCATTGAAGCTTTTCCCCTGGTCATCCAAAAGTCCAGGGCCTGGAAATGTTTGAACTGGCAGGAGTGAGTTGACCTCAAGTTTTGAGAGAAGCAGCAGCTGACTTGTTAACAAGCTGTCTACCAGTGGTGAAAGCTTTGTCAGCTTGCACCTCTGCCAAAGCAAGCCAACAGCCCTTCACAGCCCTGACTCTCTCTCCTAGTGCTCTGCTGCAGCTGAGCAATACTCTGGGGAAGTGTATGAATTGAATCAAAAATCCTATCTATGCCTTTAACCAGGAAACAATTTTTTCTGCAGACATTTTTAGACCTAAAGAAAAGACCTAAATAATTAAGAGAAATGGCATGCAGAGCTTTTTTCTTTCCCTCCTCAAATGCACAGGTCTGAAGCTGTTCTGCAGGTGATCTAAATTACTTTCATGGCTTGTATCGGCACACGAAATATTTGTAGTTAAGGAGGGAACTAAAATTTAAAGGCTTTGTAGGATACGATTGCTGTCAGGGTAGATGGTTGTCTTACTAATCACTTGCACGGACTCTGAACACAATTGGTTTAAAAAGAAAATGGTTTTTTGATTTCCATTTGTTTCTGGGCCTAGTTTTGTGTTAACAGTTGGAAAATTTAAGTATAGTATAGGAACCTATGAGAGCATAAGTTATAATGAATAATTTATTTGAGAAACTTCTTTTTCCTATGCCTAGCTTGTTTGTGAAGTGCTGGTATTTTCTCAGAAATGTATTTATAATTTAAAATACCTCAGTGGACATTTTTGTGGTATTTCATTTTAGAGATGTTGATGTTGCTTGGGAATATGATCATTGTACTGCTCTGAATTTATATTTGAAGCCTAATATTACCTAATATTCCTAATTTTTTATAGTTCGGTGGGGTATATTTATGGAAATTACCTGCATAAAGAGCACAAAGGTCTACAAGATAAAGTCAAAAAATTTAATGAACTGTTCATGAGCTTTTTTTCCTACTCAAATTTAGTAATGATGAAAGCATCTCTGAAACACATTATAGCTTCTGGGGAAGATGTAGAAATGCATTCTCAATTTAGATTTTTTACTAAGTGACTACTTATGGAAATTTTTTGTTCAAAACATGAAGTTTTTTCAGATTCTGCTTTATGGTTCATTGGTGCATTATACAGTTCAGCTTATTTAACAAGGTCAGCCAGGTTGTATTTCTCTGCTCATCTCTTCTCATTTACTTTTTGTTATTCTATTCAAATTTCTAAAAGGAGATTGAATTTCCTCCAGTCAGACAAAGCAATGTCAAAGCCTGGAGTGGACTTTATCAGTCTCTGAATTTCTCTGTCTTTCCACAGACATTTAGTCTGAGGTTTTATATACTTTTTTAAATGGAGTAGAAGGGAGGGAGGGAACCAATGAAAAAAACACCACTCATTTGTGAACAGAGAAAATCAAACTCCTGCAGGTTCATTAGTTAAGATTATTGCATAGGTACTTAATTATGCAGGAGAACATAGGTAGGCAAGGTGTAATCCTGAAGGACTTTGGCTTGCAAGGTATAGTCTTGGTGTAAGGTCAATCTGTTAATGACACAATAATACATGCTCAGGTGAAGATACAAAGTGTGGTCACCTATCATTAGCTGGCTTATGTTATTATGGCCTTTCTTTTCCTCAAAGCTTTGTCAAACAGACAGTGTGCACAACAAAGCTTCGTAACACTAGAATCCTTTTAGAACTCCTTGAAGTCATATTTGAGGCTCTACTGGGAACAGATACTGAATAAAGGAGAGCTGACTAGCAGTGAGTAGAAATAGGACAAGGAAATATTTAATCTTTCAGAAAGCTATGCATAAGCCTTTCTGTGCTATTGCATTAAATATGACTGAAAAAATGTGTTACGCCCAGATTCCCTATGGGGACAAAAGAGATCTCCATGTTACTCACATTAGTGATGGCTGACATGGTATGTACTTCAGTACTTCATAGGTGAATAGTTTCTTATTTAAATTGAGGCCGGGTATCTTTGCTGCACATCCTGCATCTTGATCTATGCTGACCTTTCTGTTAATTGTATTTAAACAAGTACAACTTCTGAAATAGTTGAAAAGTCTTTCTAAAGGCATCTCTGCAAAATCCAGTGTACCTGGATGATACTTGGGGAAAAAAAAAAAAAAACTAGTCAATCAAGTTCAAGGGAAAATTATAGCCAGAGTCTCATTTTAAGGTCTTCTTCTATTAAATGCATTGGAAAATTCAGATTAAGAAAATCTAATGAAAATAAACTCTTACACTGAATAGTCAGTTTCCTTTATTCAGAGATAATATCACTTTTTGGACAGCAACTGGACTGCGGAATGCCAGGTGTTTCTCTAACGGTAAGAGCTGAAAAGATCTATGTCCAGTATTGTTACATAACATGTAATATTTAAGACTGTTAGTTTCAAGGTACCTTTTCAGTGTTCACAACTTTGTGCAGGGTGCAAGTCACAGCATGCCCTTCATTCACAGAAATGAAGAATCTTTCCTTATTGTGGCACAAAAAAAATGCTTTTAATAACAATTTTGCAGATTAATTCATCCTTTACCAGCTAGGCAGTGAAAATCTCTGAACATTAGATTTAATTTACAGGTGCAAGACCATAGTTACAAGTTGTTTCGGTGCCACTCTTATATGAGCTTTGGAAAGATATTAGCGTTTATAATCAGTCAGCTGTTCTTACACTGATTTATTACTTTCATAATTTTCTTTGTCCTATACTCTGGTAACTGGGTAATTGAACCAATTAGAACACAGTAGATTTGGAATAATTACTTACACATTGGCCTTCTCAACTAGTGCCTCTCCATACCTCTTTTCTCACAGAAATGGCCAAGAAATTTAGAAATACTGAAATTTTGGTTCAACAGTAATTAAAATATAACCCAGAAAATTATTTATTTGTAATTATAATTAGGGCTTTGAAACTGGTGAAGGTAGAGAACAGTACCTGAATATATGTACGTATTTCATGTTTTTTAATACCCTTTCTATTCAGTCATATATATATATATATATGTGTGTGTTAATTTTGGAAGGAGAGACATTTTCTAAATATTAATATTCTGATGCTATCCATTACAGATCTGTTGCGGAAGCCACAGAGGTTGATCTCAACATGAGAGTTGGATTGCATACAGGCAGGGTGCTTTGTGGGGTCCTGGGTCTCCGAAAATGGCAATATGATGTCTGGTCAAATGATGTGACATTAGCTAATGTAATGGAAGCTGGAGGACTGCCTGGGTAAGTCTGAAAAAGAACCATAGCAAAAAAAAATAGAAAACTGTATGGATGAAGAATTTATTTCCTTTTTTGGGGCATTTGAAATGGAACTTCTGTTGATGAAAAGGATTGTGTTTGGCAAGAGCAATCAATGTATTAAGTGATTTATCCTGTGAAGTTTTCCAAATGATCTTGATATTTGTATAAGTAATAGGTTAGATTAGAAGCAAAACATTTTCAAACAAAATCGTTTTTAGAAGTTGCCGAATATAAAAAGTAAGAATGAGGCAATACTAGGAATGTAAGAAGGCTAGACTTTGATCCTTTCATGTTACAAAAGTAAAACCCTATAGCTATTCCAGGAATTTTCTACTCTTACACACCTCTGTACTTGGAGGGGGGAGGGGAGATACCTTGCTCCTTTTACATGGCAAGATTTCCAACACTAGTCATGTGCTATAGAAAAGATATACCTGTTTATGTACTCAGATATTGATGACATTTGCAAATGATACAGTGGCACATAAACCTGCAGCCAACCCATGGAGCATGTCCTGGAACTTTAAGTACTCATTGCACAGCCTTGGACACAATTTAAATACACACAGTGAACATTTGCAAAGGTGCATGGGTGTTCTGTGTGTAGCTCATATTCGAACTAGGACTTGCTATACTCTTTTTGATTTTTACAAGATCTTGATTTGCTATACAGAAGGACAATGGAACCAATTAATTTTTTGTGTTAATGATGAGTGAATTTCTATTTATTGCATACATCTGCTTTAGATAATTTTGGCAGTGTATTTTATGTGCTCATTATCTTAAAGTTGTCCAGTGGAAAAAAATATGAACACATGTTTATTGGAGGAAAGCAGTAAAATCCTTTCAGATACCTTCTCTGAAGGCATTTCAAATATAAGGGGTCTTTCAATGAAAATGTGAGAACTTTTTCATTATAAGAAAACTCAGAAATAATATTAAAGATGGGTGTGTTGCCAAAACAAAGTGAATCAGAAAGCTGCCTACAAAACAGAGTGGATGAATGATTTGAGTCAGAGATGTGAAGTGAAACAGAAAAAGAAGTTTCTCCTTTATATACAAGAGAGGTTTGGAGTGTGATGTCACAAGTTTCAAACAGCAGGATGTTTTTCCAAGCAGCTGTTGAGGTAAAAACTTAAGAAAGCCATGCAATGTAGAAGAAGATGTGCAGACACTCACTTTCTACAAATCAGCAAATCTGCAAGTGTTTGGATAGTCCACAGTTATCCTTCTGTTCACTTTGCCCAAGTTTAGAAAATACATGTAATAGAAATTTTTCTATGTTCAATTTGGCTAAAAATACGAAACAAAACCTTTTTCTTGTTTTCTTGTTTTCTTTTTTTTTTACATCAAACCTGTGGTCTTCCATGTAAATTGACCTCTTTATGAACTTCTGTACAGGAGTGTGTTTCAGTAGCAGGTAGCTCATAATGCATCTTTGCTTTAAACAACAATGTCTAATTTTTCTCTCCAGGAAAGTTCACATTACAAAGACCACCTTAGAGTGCCTAAATGGGGACTACGAGGTAGAACCAGGATATGGTCATGAAAGGAATAGTTTCTTGAAGAAACATAACATTGAAACATATTTTATTGTGCCATCCCATCGTAGGAAGGTAAGTTTATTCAGTGATACATTTTCATAATTTAACAACTGTTCTGTGCTATTTTGAAAGCAGAGACAATACTAGTTGTTTTTTTTCCTGAAAGCTCTTCAAACACTCTTGAAGGCCCAGCAGTGCATTTTGAGTCTAAGCATGCGATGGGGTGGTGACAGTGTTTTTCCAACAGGTGTGACTATAGTCACACCTTTCCTCCTCCAGTTACTGAGTGCAGCCTTTTGTTCTACTGAAAAATGTTTCTTGTGACCTCAGTAGGAGTCTTGAAAGTCCATAATTGTTGTTTAAAAACATTCCATCTGTTAAACCTTTTCTACATCAGATGAGGCTTATCTTTGAAGTTATCTGTCATAACATGCTAAACAGGCCAAGAGAAACTTTATCGCCTTTTATCTCAGCCAGAGAATTTGGGATGCAGACTTTTGCACCCTTATCTTCTGAAACTCTGTCCAAATAAGTTTAATTCAGGGATTTTACCTTCAAGGCGAAAATTATACTATCCAATTCTGAAAGTATTGGTCTGGTTTTAAAGCGATGTCTTTATACACACCAGGTTTTTAAGCTGTCAAAACTCCTTGTTTGAGGGTTTTAACCATCAAGTGTCTGAGAAAAACATAACCACAGAGAAAAAGGTCATCTTGAATTTCATACCTGCGATCAGTTTTTTGGTCTTAAATTGATGATTCTGTGAGTTTTTATGGAAATGTTGGAAGTCCAGTCACCAGAGTAATTTGATTCTGGGATTGAAAACTCCTGTTGTTTTATTCTGGAAAGGCTGCTGCAAGAGTGATTGTGTTGATTTGGCACAGCCTGGTTTATTGGTAGCGGGGGAGGGCTACAGAAGTGCCTTCTGTGAGAAGCTCCTAGAAGCTTCCACCATGTCTGACACAGCCAATCTCTGATGGCTCTGAAGATGGACATGCTGCTGGCCCAATTAGAGAGGTTGGTAACGCCTCTATGATGACATATTTAAGAAGAAAATCAAAACAGCTCACATGTAGTTTTTTCCAGAGCATGGTGAGGCGCCACTGCCCGGGCCACCCCGGGGAAGCACGCGGCAATGCGCTGCGGCCGCCGCCATCTCCATGTGGCCCATGGCGAGCCTTGCCTGCCTGGCCGCCACTAGCCAGCCACTCCGCAGGCAGAAGGGCAGGGGCCGTGGCAGCAGCTTCTCCTTCCCGGTGCCCCACATGAGGAGAGGCATTAAATAGCGCCAGCGCCGCGGCAGCTGCCACCACCAGCACAGTGGCGGTGGGGCCACTTGGCCAGCAGTGGAAACATGGTGAGCGATTCCCCGACGTGGAACCTAGATGAGATCAACCTCTCCAAGCTGTGGGATGCTGCAAGAATCTTTGAATTGGTAGAACTTGTTAGCAATGGTACCTACGGGCAGCAGTTTTTCTTCTAGATAGAGAAGAGAAGGAAGTGAGGACGTGTAAGAGAAAACAACATGGAGACGCCAAGGTCAACGAAGAAGGAGGGGGAGGAGGCACTCCAAGCATCAGAGTCTAAATTTCTCTGCAAGCTGTGGTGAGGACTATGGTAAAGTAAGCTGTCCCTCTGCAGCCCATGAAGTCCATGGGGGATGCAGAGATTCAGTCACAGCCCATGAGGCAGGTGCTCACGTCGGAGCGAGTGGATGCCAGAGAAAGCTGTGATCCAGTGGGAGACCCAAATAGAGAGAGGGGGGCCCCTGCTTCCAAACTAGAGCAGCCTATCCTTAGAGGATTGCGCCCCATGGACAAGTGACCCACGCCACAACAGTTTTGGGAAGACTGTTTGTCCGTGGGAGGGACTCATGTTGTAGCACTTTTGGCAGGACTGCTGCTCATGAGATTGGAGCCACTAGGATTTTTTAGGAAATCAGGATTTTCTAAATTAATCAATCCCAATAAGGAAGAAAATGCAAGGGAGAGTTTAATTAAGGTAGGTGTGTTGCTTATTGTTGCTAGATAGTTTGTCTTGGTTTTCTGCTGTTTTCACTCCTACAGCATTATGTATGATTTCATTTCTATGTTATTATGTATCAGGTTTCATTTCATATTGAGGAAATAAATAGAGGAATTTCAGGAAATTGTTCCATAGGTTGGTGCAAAAAGACAAGCAGAGACAAAAGGGAATTAGTGTGACTTTTACATAGAGAAACTGTATTGTGTCAATTCTGCTACAAAAACCAGTGATTGAGGAACAGAAGCTTGACAATCACATATGGAAGTAAGCCAGGTCAATGCATGCTTAATGTGCAAGAATGAGAGTGTGTGTACTGCCATGCGAGCACGCATTTCTTTGTCTTTGCAAGATTGCTGAAAAACTACTGGTGATTGCTGAGAAAGGACTGCTCAGTTTGTCATCAGCTACATAAACCAAATGCTATCTTACCCATGAGTGTCACTGATGAGTTTGTGGAAATGGTAGATGTTGCTCTACAGCTTGACTACCAGTAGCTCTCCAGCATGCATCAATGGCGTGTCAGCCAAACTGGCAGAAAGAAACACTTCATGAATTTTACTGGTATTGACTGGCTTCTCCACTGGGGTGGCAGGTTAATCAGCATGCAGTTTTACTGTTTGTCACAGTCCATCATAGCCATCCCAAGTCTTTGTATACTTGCATACTGATCACTGGACCATGAGCTATATAATAGCCTATTTACCTTCTAAATAAACACCTGCTGTTCCCTCCTGCCCCAATTCATTCAGTGCCTCTTCAGAGACATAGAAACAGAAGGCTACCCATGAAGCACAGACAAGACAGAGTGAAACTTCATTCCGGTATCTTCATTCCTTCCTCTTGAATGTCAGCAGCTGAAAAGCATTTTTTATTCTTTATATGTCATCTCTGACATTAACATGAACTGACTCCAGCAGGTATGATACCAAGTGGAATGAAAATCAATGTTATGACCAACAGATGACCAAGAATATGTTGAATTTGAAGCAAAAATAAGACCACTTGGGGTTTTGTTAAAAGTTATTTGTTTAGAAGACACATGCCCCACATTCTTCCATATTTGGTCTGACAGGAAAATTTTTCATCACTGTCACTCTAGCCAAGAATGATAATAACAGTGTAAGATGACTCATTCATGTACCAGTTACATTTTAAATATGAACAAATTATAAATTATTCCCATTTTTTAAATCTTCTATTGAATCATCTAACAACCATGATTTTGTGATCTCATCTGCTTGCTGGTTTAATGTGAGAGCACCACTAAGCAGCCATTGGAGGAATACATTTCTTTTTGGTTTGTTACAGCTTTCATTTTGGTAGAGAATATATTAGTCTATTGTTATCTATTAGCCTATGCAGTCAAGAGCTTATTGTCCACCTGGAGACCAGTGAAAAGTAGTGTCCCACAGGGGATGGTGGTGAGGCCAATACTGTTCAGGATCCTTGTCAATGGCATGGACAATGCACCCCCAGAAAGTTTGCTGATGACACCAAGCTGTGTAGTGCAGTCAACACACTGGAAGGAAAGGATGCCATCCAGAGGGACCTGGACAGGCTTGAGAGGTGGGACTGTGTGAACCTCATGAAGCTCATTAAAGCCAGTGACAGCTGGGTCAGGGCAATCTTAGGCACACCTACAGGCTGGATAGAGAACTGATAGAGAATAGCTCTGTGGAAAAGAACTTGGGAGTGATGGTTGATGAAAACTCAACATGAGCTGGCAGTGTGCACTCAGAAAGCCAACCGTGTCCTGGGCTGCCTCAAAAGGAGAGTAGCTAGCAGATCAAAGGAGGTGATTCTGTCTCTCTACTCTGTTCTGTAAGACCCCACATGGAGTACTGTGTATAGTTCTGGTACCCCCACCATAAGTACAAGGAACTGTTGGAGCAAGTCCGAAGGAGGACCATAAAGTTGACAAGAGGACTGGAGCGCCTCCCCTACAAAGACAGGCTGAGAAAATTGGGGCTGTTCAGCCTGGAGAAGAGAAGGTTGTGTGGAGACCTCACAGCAATTTCCAGTATCTGAAGGGGGCCTACAGGGAAGCCAGAGGGAGACTCTTCAGCAGGAGCTGTAGTGATAGGACAAGGAGTAATGGCTTCAAACTGAAAGAGGGTTGGTTTAGGTTAATTGTTAGAAAGAAATTCTTTACTATGAGGGTGGAGAGACACTGGAACAGGTTGCCCAGAGAATCTGTGAATGCCCCAACCCTGAGAGTGTTCAAGTCCAGGATGGATGGGGCTTTAAATAACCTGGTCTACTGGAAGGTGTCCCTGCCTATGGCAGGGGTTTGGAGCTAAATGATCTTTAAGGTCCTTTCCAACCCAAACCATTCTATGATTCCATTATTACTATTATTATTATTAAGTAATATTTATGCATAATTGACTGGATTACATTCAGCTCCTAAACACACCTAAGTAATTAATGTGATTTCCAAAGGCAGACTTTTTTTAATTAAAAGAATCTTTTTTGCCGACCATCATAGTTCAAAACTTATGCAAATATGCTTTTTTTAATACATGTTCCCTGATACATACCCTGATAAAGCTACTAGTCCTTTAAAAGCCATCACATTTCTCTTAAGTAAAGTTTGATTATGTCTGCATGATATTTTATATTGATATTAATACTTACAGTCATGTGACCAAAATACTGCTCTGAGAGAAAATTTGAAAATTTTGATTTATGTAAGTAGACACAAGACCATACACGTGAATGCCTTGGGCTTTTAAAAGAGATTTGATCCAGATAGAAAACCAGATCTATTTCTATTTAATATATAATATTTAATATATCAAATATTCACGTGATTCATACTCCATGCTTTAGACACATGATCATTCTCTTAGTTTCAAAAAATTCTAACTTTGTGAAGTATGTTAAATATTACTTTATATGGATTTTATTTCAAGAAAAAAAATCTAGGCCATATCTCTTAATCTCAGAGCCCCTTACAAGATCTTTATAGCTCTGCTTAGACCACCTAAATAAATTTTTCTGCTAATGATTTCTTGGTAACTCACCTGACTAATCCTGTTACAACTTTCAAACTGTTTGACTAAAATTTAATTTGTTTCAATTTAATTTTTTAATAGAGTGTATCTGGCTTTCATCAGAATCCTTTGTTCTTTCATTGTTAGCACTGACATTAGTCAAAGTATCTTTGCCTCAGTTTTCCTACTGGCATAGCTGACTCCCAGAAGCACAGCAGAGGTAGGGGGCTTAGCTGGACTGTCTGCTTCATTTCTTTGGTTGCTCTAGAAAGTCTGATTCTCCTGCAGTAAAACACCTCTAAGGTCTGGGCCCAACCTCAGTGATACCTGAGTGGCTTTTTACTTGGCCTCACTTCTTTGTATTTGTTGCAGCAATTCACTGTGTGGTGGCACCTCTCTAGTTTTGAAAAGACTCATTCCTTCACCAGCTGAGAAAACAGCCCACCACAGCCAATTAAATAAAATTCCTAAAGGTACTTCTACAGATAGGCAAGCAGTGATCAGAAGTGATCAAGTTTTCATGAAGGGAAAGATTTCTCAGAATATGTTAGTTTTTGTCTTTATGGAAGTGGGCCTGCCATTGCTGTTGCCCATTGCCAGCTTAAGGGAACCTGCTTCACGGTGTCACTTTGCTGGCTCCAGAGACAAGGCAAAGACAAATAATGTACTATTAACAGCAATAGAGCTGTGTCCAGGAATGGAGGTCATAAAAATTGCAAAAATCATAGGGAAGAACTATTGATACAACTTAAAAGTTATTCCTGTATATTCATAAGTGTCTCTTGGATTTTACAGTCTACCTCAAACATAATCAATAATTACCTTCCAAGAGGTTGCAAATCACCATCTGCAAAATTTCTTCTAATGTGCTAGTGAGTTATTCACCAATGAGGTATTCAAATATATTAGTTATCTTTTATTTGTGGCAGTGTAAATCACATGCTGTCTTCATCTGGTATTTGAATAGCATGCAATGGTGGACAGTCATGAAAAATCCACGAAAGTGCTTATCATATCTGTTTGCCCTTTGGAAACTAGCTGTTTCCCTGAAGAGGCTGACATTTCTCTTTCCTATCTTACCAAGTGCATACAAAGCCATGCAAAGCAGTCTCAGAAAATTCTTTCTGTAGCTTGGATAACCCTGCTTTCTTATCTGAAGTCTCTGAGTAATACTATGACCATTCTGAAAATCCAGGTGAATACCACTTTTTTTTTCTGATTCCTTATTTAGTTATCCAGCCAGAAGGAAGTGGATGCTGGTTGGAGTATGGTGCTCTGTGTCCTGTCTGGTTTGCTGTGTTGAATCATGCCCTAGACATTCCAACACAGATGGCTAAATCTACAGTTTTATTTTTGCCAAAGAAATAATCATAGCAAAAAATTATCAGTAGTCTATTTGAAAAGAGAAATTAAAGCAATGTTTGAGGAAGAGGAAATCACTACTGGCAGTCTCTCAAATTCAGGAAAAATTAGCTGAAAGATTGACGACTCTTAATAAGCAAACACAGCTTAGCATCCTTCGGAAAATGCTATTTAAAATGTAAAAACTCTGGAAATGTCAGAATTATCTAGAGCAATTATGTACAGTACACACCTGTGGCATAATTTATTGTCAACTGCAGATGGTCTTACAGCTCAAAAGGTTGATCACAATTTCTCTGACTCATGATCAAATGGGGAGAAATTCAGCAACTTGAGATTCACACAGAATCACACAAAATTAACTCAGCTGGAAAAGACCTTTGAGATCATCAAGTCCAACCTATGACCAAGCACCATCATGTCAACTAGACCATGGCACTGAGTGCCACATCCAGTCTTTCCTTAAACACCTCCAGGGATGGTGACTCCACCACCTCTGGGCAGCCCATTCGAATACCCAGTCACCCTTTCTGTACTTGTTCTAATTTGCATGCCACAGCTGCAAGAAAAGTGGCAAAGGCTGTCACATCACTTTAATATTTTGTTGTTTCAGGTGGCATAAACTGATGAGATTTTAAACATCCTGAAGTGCAGTCCTATCACCATGGAGTAATAGGAAAACAAACAAATTTTTCATCACTCTTCTTGAAAAGGCAGTATTTTTGTCTTGAAGTACATCCTTCTTTACTGATAATCGACATAGCTTTGTTGCATGAAGCAGATTATTTGTCTTCTATATTATAATAAATTACCAGGCTCTATATCTTTCCATCACCAGCCAACGAGTTTTGTCTGCTTATGCTTTTCCTGTGGCTGATGCATTTTTTTTCTCCCAGCATGGAATGAGCATTATGCAATATAACACAGAGAAAACAACATAGATTCAGGATTACTTTTTTTGCTTTGTATAGATGAAATACGTAATAACTACATGTGCTTGTCTTTTGACTTTATTGGTAATTCACTGTTAGCAACTGGAATCTTTCACAAGTAGAACTGCTTTTGGAGTGCTTTCTATCATGTCTTAATAACACTCTAAATGAGCTTTTAATAGTGAAACAATTTGATGTCTATAATCCATGTATTACTAGGAGTTTTTATAGAAATTTTTTTGATTTTGTCTGACCTGATTAAAAGAAGAAAAGAAGGCTACAGAAGGAAGGAAGTAATTGAGTGATACAATAGGTCTAAAATTGCTGCACTTATTCCTTTTTAATTGATTATTTCAATTCAAAATGAAGTTCCATCTGTATTTGTGGGAAATTTTTTTCTCTGCGAAGTTAATTTGATTTAATCATTCTGGTTAGGCCTGGGGGAACATACCACACTGCTCTCATATTGTCTTCTTTTTGCAATCATGTAAAATTTGTGTTTTCCACAGAGCACTTATGACCCAGTAAATCCACCCATATGCCTAGCAGATCCCTAGCATTTTTTTGGCATCTGACTCTTCTAAAAATATTCAGTTTACTTTGTTTCAAGGAAGTTTTCATAGTTCTTGTAAGCTGTGAATTTTCTGGACAAATAAATTCTGATGATATTTTTGCTTAAGTGACTGTATGCTTACCAGCCCTTATGGAGAGCTAGAGCTCTGACTCTTAAACTCTAAGTAGTGACAGAAAAAGAGAGCTTCACAGTTAGTGCAGGGGAGGTAAAAAGTTTACCCACTACTTATAAAAACTCTTTCCTTTACTAGCACATACTAAGCAAAAATGTATTTGACAAAATTGTTCTAATTTGAAATGCTGCAAGTTAGGCATCTGAGTCCATATCTGGGCACACACTGATGATTTCTTCTTTCAAACTGACAACTACCTGCAGCTGCCACTGCTACCATGACTTTGAGAGTCCAGGGGTGGTCTTTGCTCTCAATGGCTGACAGCTCCTTCCAAGGAATTTAACTAGAGATCTGAATGCATAATTTGGGTGTTTCAGATTTTAACACCCTAGATATACCTTAGCAGACCAAATTTAACAGATAGGCACACAGCCTTTTAATGGAAGCTCTAGCTTGTCCAGATGGACGGGGCTGTTCTGTGGCTGAGACTTTGCATTTGCCCAAGTTGTTGGAATATACAAACCCAAACACTGGAAATAAGTTGCTTATGTTACCACCCAGCAAACACAAACGGAAGAATGATGGCTGTGTTGCCGAGTATATTGCTCTACATCCTCAGGATTGCTCCTGCAGTAGCTATGAAGCTGCTTGTGCATCATCATCAGTGTGAAAGCCTGCAGTTTGGGCTGGCAGTGATAGAATTAGTTATGTGCTCTAATATTATTCTCTCTTTTTCTTCCTCCATAAATGTGGAATCTGTACAAGGAAAGACATACAGCGCTGGTATAAGATCTTTCTCTGCTATTGATCTCCTAGACATTGGTTTAGTCTTTACAACTGCTAAAAACTTTGTCTACATCTGTGTCAAGAAAGTGGTCACCCTATTCTGTATTTTAAAGTTTTGTCTAACAGAAGCTATATTATGTTCTGGTAAAATCCCTTGTATACTTGCCTATTGGATAGCTGAGGTGTGACAAGCAAAATGTATCATAAGGGTAGTAGAAAAGGATGGAAAAACAAATGTCTGATGATTTTAACTATAGGAAGAAGAAAAAAAAGAAGATGAAAAAAAAATTTACTCATCTATCTTAGGACAAAATATCTTGAAGATAGTCATGGTACAAATACTACTACCAGGAGACATGGTCCTGCCTGCCTGAAGATAGAAAACACAGACAGACACAATGCTAAAGCATTTATGGTTTCTGTAAATGTGTTTTGCATGACAATAGTATCTTTTCCTTGCCACTTTATGCACTGAGGTTGGATATAGTCAGGGAATTAACAGTCTGCTGACATTTCTGAGAATCTCAGATGAGCATCAGTTAAATACTTAGCAGAATATTACATGACATTCAAATACTGGGGTCTTTTCCCAGGATTTGAATCAGTGCTTGTTTGTTTCCTGCATTCACAAAGCTGTGTACAGTCCTGGCTGCTTTCAGAGTGCTCTGTTAGAAAATCCCAGCTCTTAACCTTATTTGTCAGCTGTGTTGCAGCAAATAACCAACCCTTCCTAAAATAATGAACTAAATGAAGAGTGAATAGAATTAGAGATGATGCCAAGGGTCAAAAAGACATGAGAAAGTAAAATGCAAATGAGCTAGAATGGGAATGCTGCAGTCCAGCTTTCCTGTGGTGCTGGCCTGGAGCAAGAGCAGAGGAAAAGCAGAGTGAAAGACACTCTGGGATTGGGTTTTTCATTTGGAGGGGTTTTTTTAAGTCTGTTTTAACAGACTGTATTGCATTTCCTGACTTTATCAGAGACTTGGAGCAGAAGGTGAGATTACTTAAATATTTCACTGAGAAATTCACTGTGTCAAAAATGTTGTTCTGCTGTAAAAGCAAGAATAAAAAAGGGATATGATTTGTGAGATGAAAGTGAGAGAGAATTCCTTTGTATTTTTGATACTGTGTATATATAGTAGTAGAATGAAAAATCCTCAGTCCCAGTGCAGAACCTATATGTCCTGAAACCGCTAGATTAAAAAAACCCAAAACAAACCCACCAAAAAGCACCCCCAACCAATCAACCAAAATTATAAATAAAATTATATGGATCTGCTGAGAATTGTCAGTGTGTCCAACTTGTGTGTATGCAGCATTCTTTGAGTGGTTATGTTCTTGGCCAACCATGAAGAACAGTAGCTACAAAGTAGGTGTGTTCACAAATATTCATGGCATTGTACACTAGCTGAATTTGGATGGGGCCTTTGGAGGTCAGGTGGTCGACCTCCTTGCTCACAGCAGGGCTGACTTTGCAGTTAGATCCACCTTTGAGTAAGAGCTGAGTGTTTGCCTAACTGGCAGCCTCTCAAGGCAGCCAGCTTCCGTGCATGATCATCCTCACAGCTAAACTTCTTTGTATCAAATAGGAATTTCTCTTGGTACAGCCTGTATTCTTTGCCTCTTGTGCTTTCTTCTGAGTGATATTCAGGATTAGTCTGGCTCTGTCTTCTCTGCAGCTACTACTTAAGTGGTTAAAAGACAGCGACTAGATCCCTCCTTAGCCTTCTCTTCTTCCAGCTAAATGAAGTAAATTCCCTCAGGTTCTTCTCCTATGTCATACACTTGAAAACCCTAATTGTTTTGGTGAACCTTTGCTAAACTCACTCCAGTTTGTCGCTGTTTTTCTTCGACTGGGGATCACACATTACTCCATTTTTTTCAGTGACCTGAGCTGAAATTTCTATTTAACTCCGAAAGAGCTGGAAAATTTCTCTGTATTTCCAACACATAAAGGGTGTATACTGTTGATATATTATCTGCCTGTAAGATTTCTGAACTAAAAGAAACCAGTTGACGGTAAGAGCTAAAAATGTTCTACATACTGATTTGAAGATAAAGTCAGGAATCTGAATGAAAATGTGGTTGGAGAAAAGTCATGTTGGTGCCAGGGCCACACTGTCTGAGGCAGAGTCCATTCCTGGTTTTCAATTTGCAGGTTGCTCTCAGAAACACGTCTATTATAAGAAGCTTGCATGGGGGAAAGTCTAAATTCTTCTCTTTTCATAGGACTTCAAATCATTGTAGGAGGATATAGTCATACCCATATGCTCACCTGTCACAGTCATGCCTTTTTGGTTATGCTAGTAAGATGCTCTACCTATTCTTTGCCACTCTTGCAATACTGTGGCATTTCCATAATGAAGGCTGCCAGGAAGCTTTTGTGGGTCTCTAATTTATTCAAAATCATCTTTCCAAACTAATCTAAGAGTGACTTAAGACCAAAATTGTTGACCTAATTAATGCAATGTTCACTGTGAAAGGTTTGAGCAAAGAAAGAGTTAATGATTTCTTGAGATATGGTCCACCTGTAAATTTCTGAAAATTAAATGAAATCCAAAATTGGAGGGAATTTCAAGAAAGTTGCCCATTTTTCTTGTATCAGAAGGTTGATAGAGAGACTTCGTAAAATATGTAGAATTTCTAGAAGAATTATGGCTACATTAGGAAGATTTGTAAGTGGAATACTTCTCCAAAAAGTATGTTTTAGCTGTTGGGAATTGGAGCTCAAAAGCTGATCATATCTGCCATACTCAAGCCTAACAACTATCTACTTGGTGTCCTTAGGAATACCTAAAGGATGATTAGTATGTGAATATCCTTGTACAGTATCTACTATGCAATTCAGTGCTAAGTCTTCTGCCAGAAAGCCGTTGAAAGGAAGGGTTCATATTGGGAATTTCTTCACACAGGCTATTGTTAAACTACCACTTACACAAGTGACTACACACTAGATACGCTAATGCCCTTTTAGATTTCAGCTGCTGACTGTGCAGTGTAGTGCAGTGCAATGATGCTAGCTGGCTTCAGTCAGTCTTCCAGTGCACAATAAAGCACCTAGGCACCTTTGCATATTTGAAGCCCGTCACATGTTGGGAACATGGCTGTCTGCTAAGAAAAAAAATAACAAGTGCAACATTTTGGTCATTATTGTGTTTCATAGCCAGAGTGTAACTGACTAAACAAGGTATTGGAAGTTCAATAATATATAATCTTGATTCTACAGAAAATCGAAGTGCATGGCTGTATGTGTTAAACAACAAACCAATATCTGAGATGCCATTCAGAATATGACCGGTGTCATTTGCTCTGTCCATCTAACTCTAGGTGTCCAAGAAAACATGCATTAAACAAATGCTTTCAGTTTCTTCTTCATTCTTTGATCATTGAAGTAATGATGTAAACGGCTCTAGTAAATCATAGTATTGTGAATAATGTACAGCAAAATCTCATTGTCATTTGTAAACTTTAAGAGCATTTGAATAAATTTTTTGGAGAGTGATTTGACTCTGTCTTTTGTACCTAGAAAAACTAGGGACCGTATCCTCTGTGCTTCTTTATTTTGTTGTTCCAGAAGAAATTAATTTTACAAGCTTGAATTCCCATACTGAGGAGGCATGGAGTTCTGCCATGTTTCTCATTAACTCTGCTTTACACATTCCACATGCCAGAAGCATGAATAAGTTTGGTATAAATATTGAGGATATAATATCCTGATCTGAGAAAGCAACTGAGCATGTGCTGGGGCTTTACTGAAGTCAGCAGGATTTAAATACATGCTTAAGAGTTAACCAAGAAAATATTTGTCCTTGCTGATCGGGAGCTCCGTGGTAAAAGGAACAGATTATACTTGACCCTTTGAGAGTATTTCTCTGTGGTATAACACTTCTTGCTTTGAAGAAATAAGATGTGAGATATAACCTCAATGCCTCACAGCCTCCTTTTAAGGCACATATATGTCTATCTTTAAAGCAAGAGTTATTCTCTTCAGATTTTAATCAACTTACCTATAGCTGAAGTAACAAAATAAGGAAAGAAGAAAAAGACTGAAATTATATTTTTTAACATCAATTAATAAAAATGCTAATTTTCTCCTTTTTTTTCCTGTATTTTCCCAAAATTTAATTTAATGTTAAAGAAATACAAATATGGTCTCTTTTATGAGTTTGTCATTAATGCACTTTTTTATAGTTCACATTTCTAAGTAGAGAACAGTTCCCAAAATGTTAAGTATGAGTTTACATAAAGTCTGTTCAATAGATTCTGTACATCTCATGTTAAAGAAAGATGAAGTAATCTTCATTTGCAAATGTAGAATGTTTATCAAAAAGCATTGCTTCTTGGCTAGAATATTGTTTTGTTCTGAACATGAGGGGGTGCAAATGCCTGCAAGTGTGTATGTCTGCATGGGAATGCAATGACATGATTATAAATATTATTTTTCTGACCAACAGATATTTCCTGGACTGATACTCTCAGACATTAAGCCTGCCAAAAGAATGAAGTTCAAGACAGTCTGCTATCTGCTTGTTCAGCTTATGCACTGTCGCAAGATGTTCAAAGCGGAGATCCCTTTCTCCAATGTCATGACGTGCGAGGATGATGATAAGGTAGTCCATGTGGGCCGAGTGCACTCTTTGGGCATCAGTTCCAGGACTGCATCAAGCAGACCATCTTTGAGAACATAGAGGGTGATATTACCAACTTATAAAGAAGTTTATGGTGTTTCTGCTGGATCTAGAACAATCTAATTCCCACAGTAAAGTCAAAATTTAATTATAAAATTTGGAGCTGCTCTTGGAAAAACCAGCATACATGTCCTATGTGGCTTCTATTAAGGGCTTTTTTCACAGGAATTGGAATTTCTGAGGTTTTCTCCCTCCTTTTAAACATATATTCTTTTGCGTCTTTTGTCCATCCCAGTCTGAACCTAATGATGACAAATGCAAACCAACAGAACAATTTTGTGTCTCTAGATGGTTCTCTGAAATATGAAAGGCGAGTGATTAGCCAAAACCCCTCTTTGTCCATAATAAAAATCCTAAACATAAAAGTCCCTAATACGAATATAAATTCTACTTTCTTGGATGCCTGGTAATGCCATAAATCAAAATTGCTTTGCATACTAGTAGCCTGGTTTGCTTCTTTGCTGTATATGAATCTGCCTGGGAATTTATGGATAAAAACCGTGAAGAGTTGCTCGTGCCATTTTCTTTGACAGCAGGTGGCAATATTACACAGGTCACTCCACCAGTGAGTGGTGGCATGCAAGCATTGAAATCAGTAATTCAGCTTGATTGATTGCTTCACGGTTTTTTCTATTTTTCTTTTATTGAAGATTCAGTCTGAATCTTACTTTCAGAAAGCATTCAAACTTCCATGGTTTGGGTTTTACATGTGCTTGTGTTTCCTCTGCAGGAAAAGGGGAGAAAAGTAAATTAGTTCCTTTTTAACAGTTTCAGTAAAGACTTTCAGAAACTCCAGATTTGATTTTGAAATTGGCCATGTACAAGGCCTTCCAATTGAGATTTAGTGCTATCTTTGAGTATTTTGAAAAATAACCCACACATTCCTTGAAGTATATGCAACACTTTACATTGTGTCTTGTGTATATGTATGTATAAATATGGTAATATACACAGAAAATCCCCGTGTGGATTTCTTACAGATCTGATGAAATTTTTTTCATGCCAGAACATTGGCAGTGAAGTTCTACAATGCTATCAGTAATTGAAACAGTTGTTCTGAGCTTTTGTAACTTTTATATAACATGTCACACATTTGTATTATACGATACTAATATAAATACATAGTGTTACAGTGTAGGGTTTCTTTAGAGTTTTCAGTCCTCAAATCGTGTAAATAAAGGAAAATAAGTGGGGTCTTTAAAGGCTTTGAAGCCAGTACATTTCTGAGAAATAGAAATACTGGATCTTGATCACATATAAGACATGATGTAAGTCTACTGTGCAAAATAATAATAGAGATACAAATAAGAGACCTAGAGGAAATAATTATATGTAAGAAACAGCTATTTTGATTAAGAATAGAAACTTTAACCCTGTTTCAAAATGGCAGAATAGATAATATAATTTATTCCATATATCAGAATAAATGGTTTTAGGTTTTAAAGCAAAGAAACATTTATTTAAATGCTGTTTTCCTCACCCCTGTTCTTTACTATAGGCTTAAATTTGAATTGTAAAAAATCCCTGAAGATGTATCTCTGCTGCAACTAATGCAATATATATGCTAACTAATTATAGTTTATTGAGAGTAAAATTGTGTATTTCTGACAATATTCCTAAAAGTACTCAGTTTCCCTACAAATTACGGGTACAAATGTCTTCTTCAAGAGAATGAATTTCTCTCTGTTTAGAAACACTGAAAATAGTTATTTGGCTGGCAATTTAAGATGTCTAATCAAAGTATGTCCCAAAGTTTAGTTTTCATGTTGAAACAATTAGCTCTACACCAAAGAAAATTTACCAGGTAATGGGATTTGATAGCTTGAGGAAAAATGTAACCTTATATTTGTTTACTGCTGGTGTAACCTCCTCTCTACATATAAAGCCAGCAAAGCAAGACTTGGAAAGTTACTTTCTCTTTGCTAGGGTCCATTTTTCTTTACAAACAGAAAACTAAGGTATCAGTCAGCAGATAACCCTTCCCACTATTCATAAGAATTCAGAAATGATATACATAAAAGCTATGTAAGCTAATGAACTTCTGTAGTTCAAAATTTGTTCACTGATGAGGTACTCCTAAGAATTTCTTGTGAGATAAGAAAGGAAACTGCCATTCGTGCAAGATTACTTAAATAGTGATCACCATCTTTTTTGCCATCTGGATTAAAAGGATATGTTGTTGTATAGCCTCTAGAGTGGGCTATTTAGGACTGAGTGTTCTGAAGAGACAATTTTTTTTTCCTTCTTTAACATCTTTCTGACAGACTCTACTTATTATATAGTAATAATATTAAGTAGACTTGTTATTTCATAATGTTTTGAATTGTCTTGAACTCCTCAGATGCTAGATAAAAAAATATTCCTTTAACTTTACAGAAATAGTAGAATTTGCCTGAGTTTTGTTGTCAAAAATCTTCTGGAACTAAGGCTTGACCCCTGTCTAGTCATAGAACAGATCTAGCCATAATGGTTTAAATTAAAGTGCCCTCAACTAAACGTTGCCACCAGTGTGGCTGAGATGCTGCGCACTGTCTCCTGAGTGCTGTCTGTGAAAAGCAAGACAGCTTGTCTATGTCCCTTTCAGATATGCTCTGTGATAAATCATTTCCACTGGAAAGAACTATGAGTAATCATCTTGTAGCTGTGCTATCTCAGCCTTGGAGGAGCCACTTAGGCACAGGTTAGTTCTGATAATTTGTTGGATGGCTCCATCTGGATCTGCAAGTGCACTTGAGGCACACTCAAGAGGTCTTAACAAAAGAGCCAATTGGGTGAGTTAAAGATAATAACACTTGAGATTTCAGACTCTCTGTAGTCACGCGTGGTCATTGTGCAAAACTTTAAGGTAAACTATCTTTTTGAAATATGTGTTGTTACCTTGACAGTAGGACTTTTCTTGTGTCATGAAGAGCCTGGTTATCTTGTCTTCGAGATGTCCAGAGCTCCATGTCTTCTGTCAAGGAAAAAAAATTAAAAACCATTTTGCAAGGCAAAGTCACCCTGATTGGGAACAAAGTGATTATTTACTCAGTGTCAGAAGAGTGTCAGGGCCATATGTGAAAAGAATTTCTGGATTAAAATCCTGGAATGAAGTGGGAGTTTTCTTGTTGATTTGAATGAGATCAGGATTTCAGGTAAGGAATTTTAAAAAGGTGACATTCACACTGAGATAAGAGCTCTTTCTTTTGTAGTTGCTCTGTTTAATGAATTCTACATCCTCTCTGTGAGCTTGAAGTAATATGAACAGCAATGAAAAATTTCAGTGCTTATAAAATCTGTGCTTCTTTCTTCACCCATTCTGCAGAGGAGAGCATTGAGGACAGCCTCTGAAAAACTCAGGAACCGCTCCTCTTTTTCTACCAATGTTGTATACAACACTCCAGGAACTCGTGTAAACAGATATATCAGCCGCTTGATAGAGGCCCGGCAAACTGAGTCTGAGATGGCCGATTTGAACTTCATTACCCTGAAGTATAAGCAAATTGAGCGTGAAAATAAAGTAAGGGGCTTTAAAATTATTTTTACTGATTTCACTGACCATAAGCCAACTAGCATTGGGATTTTTGTTTGGGTTTCATGCAGTGTTTAAATTCTGCTCACTATCTTTAAATACTCCATTGGACTGCCTCTCAGTTAAGAAGGTGACATTATCTCTACCTTCTATAGAAACACTTGAAGGGGATAAAAAGAAAGATTGGTATTGCCCTACTTATCAGGATCTTACACCCTGTTACATATCTTGTGTTTTGGTCTTTCTTTTGGTTCTCCAAACTGCCTGAGTCACTTGTTTAATGCTGTCTCATTGCAATGTGTCTGCCTACTCACTCATCTGCTCTGGAGAAGTGTTAATGAGAAAATGATGAATAGGTAGCCTGATAAGTATTGATCCAGAAATTCTAGAAAATATATTTAAAAAAAACCAAACCAAACCAAAAAACCCCAAAAACAACAACAACAAAAAAACCCAACCCAAAACAAAACAAAAAACCCCAAAAAACCCCCCATCAAATCTCTGGAAAAGGTTGTAATCTGACACTATTGTGGCAGTGCTGAAAGCAGGGGATTTACTCCAGATTTACAAGCATGTATATCAGCTAACAATTGTTCCTGCTTGTAGGGGGTTTTTTTTGTGAATACAAATTATTTGTATTTACAGCCTTTAGTTTACGTTTTTGAAAAAGCAAAAGTGTTATGGTTTTGAATTAATTTGGCAGTAGCATTTATTTTTCCACTGTAAGTCACTTTATAGTTGTCTAATATTTCATGTCACTACTGTTTCAAGTTAGAAGGCTGTGTGCCATATTGAATCCAAATTTTTTAAGGTTTTAAGCATAAATATTGATTTTAAGTTTCCAAACTAATTTATTATTTGACTGTAATTTTTTTCTTTCAAAATAAAAAGTCTTCTGGTGCAAATGAGATTGAACTTTGGATGTTTCTGAGAAAACACTTTTGTGTTTACACCCCTGGAAAGCTTCCTCTCATTAATACTGTAGCTTAGTGGAATCAGGAACAGTAGCTGCTCCAAACTGAGCCCATGTGTCTCATTAGCAGCTGCCTCCAAGTCCACTCATTAGTGTCCTGTCCTGAGCAGCTGAGGTGACAGGACTTCTTGAAGGCAGCACCAAGGGGTGTTTGGCCTTTTATCATGATGAGTGAGTAGAGGAAGTGCCACCCCCTTCTGGTTCAAAATGGCTGAATTTTTTTCTCTAAAAGATAAACTTATATCTGAGCCTAACCCGGTTTTGACTAGTTACAGGGTGAAAGAGAAGTCTGTCAAGGAAAATGTTGTGTAGACTTGCCTCATCTGTTTTTTTAATGTGAATTAAGCCATCATGTTTGTAAACTAAGTAGGGGCTTGTTTAATTTTAGGATACAGTTCTTTCTCACTGAGAATGGACAAGTGTGGGTGTCTGGGTATATATAAAATATTTACTGTCTTCATTTCTTCCTTTCTTTAACAGTACCACCAGCTTCAGGATGAGTACTTTACCAGTGCTGTAGTTCTCTCACTAATTCTAGCTGCCTTATTTGGCCTTGTCTACCTTCTAATAATACCACAGTAAGTTTCTGTCTTTTGCTGTCATAACTCAAAGTGGAACATCCTCAGACATCCTGCACAAAAATTAAAGTCTTTGGAACAGGAATGGGCACCTAGGTCGGTATCTTCTCACACGGGAGATTCTCTGTTAGTATACCTTCAGTTTAATTGTTATCTCTTTCATTTGTCGGTGAGAGACACATTTCACTATCTTTTTTTTTTTCTTTTGTAGAAGTATGCACTTAGAGGAAAAAACCACATTTCAGTGTTTATTTAAACTTTCAGTGGTTATTTTTAACTTATTTAAAGCATTTCTGCAATACAAACAAAGGTGTTGCTGCAGCTTTTCTAAATGAGTTTGTGCTGCTGCTTTGGATTAAGTATTTTAGATATTGGTAGCAATATAGGTAAAACTATAGAGACTTTAATGAGAACTAAGTACTGAAAGTACCCATCCAGCTGCATTGAGGCCTGCATTTATAGCCTTCATTGAAGTTTTTGATGTCAACACTATCCTTGCATTAACTGCCTAGTGCATAGTTTGGCTATGCACACATAACTTGCAGTCCGACCTTGACTGCAGTAAAGCGAACATAACCAAATTATGTATTTGGGAGGTGTCCTGTGCCTATTGTTGGTGATTAGTTAGTGATTACCTCAGATTTTGTCAGTTCTATGTTAATGCTTACTAAATAAAAAAATAATTGGAGCACTTTCAAATCTAGAGGTAGATAGAAGTGTGTGTAAGGTATAAAAATTATTAACAATGAACTTTTTTCAGATTAGAATATCAAAACATTGAAAATAAACTTTGCTCTCTTTTACTGATTATTAGGATTTCAAGGGGAATAGAACTGGCCACAGGATAATGCTTTTGAAAATTCCATTTAAATTATGGTCTTTTCTATTCACAAATCCCCAGTCAGAATAATACTTCAATATTCTATTATTTCTAGGTGAAAGATTGAAAAACACTTTATTCACTTTAATAAAATACAAATACTAATTTTTAATATAGTACCTTTCATCTAAAGAATTCGAAGTCGCTGACAAGAATCATCATTTACATCACCATTTCCAGACTAATGACTCTGCTGACTAATTGGAGCATAACTAAGAAGTCTTTCACCTTCTTCTTCAGTAAGCCACAGCTGCAGTACATAGCAGTTTTGAACAAGGAGAAACAAAGAGTATTAGTGTAGTTGAAACTAGAATGAATTTCCAAGAATCATACAATAGCCTTTCCAAAAACTACTGTGACTCAAAAACAGGTGGACAGAGATTCAGTTTAAGTTGTGGTCTGACAGACACAAAAGCTCCAGCAGAATATCACCACTGAAGGTCATGAAGATGGACTGGGTTAGTTAAAAAAGCCACCCACTGAATGCTCCTAAGTTCTTTCTTCCAGTGCCTGAGTGGTGGCTTCATACAGCCAAATTACTATTATTCTTGGGCTCTTCCCTTGCTGTGACACAAATGCAAACATGAGCTCAATTAAAACTTTGGAAGTATAGGAAAATTTCCCCTCTTTCCAGAACTTAGAGCTTTAAGCTGCTATTTAGATTGCCAAAGTAGTTATAGGTATGACAAGAGAATGCAAAAGCCAAGACAAGACTTGTAATATGTCACTCTAATGGGAGAAGTGATATATCACAATATTTCAAGAAGGTTCATCATCTAGACAAGAAAATGTCATGGGAAAGTCAATTGCTGCATAAATATACAGAAATCAATGGGCTTGCCATTCTTACAATTCCTATCATCATTTGAGCAAAACAGCTTCTCAACTAAAGAACGCATTTTATATCCCCAGATGGATTTGGTGAAAGTAAGGCTATATTCCTGTCAACCTAAGCTGTCTAATTATGGAGGCACATATGCAGTGTAGCCACTAAAAGCCCTGATTATGAACCTTTCTAATGTCTTATTCTGTGTTTGTTTTTAAAAAAAAACATGTAGCCCTTTTTAGATGCCAACCCAAATGTCTGTCAGGGTCCCAGTCAGCACTACTGTCAGTTGTCAGCTATTGCTGCCCTATAAGATGTTGTTGCAGTCATGTCCCCTGCATTCTTTTCTAGAATGCTACCATCATGAATACAAGTGAATTCTCTAAAGGCATGAGAGCCTGCCTTGATTAATACTTGTGTTCAGAATCCACACTAACAGCACCCAGAGTCACCTTCCCATTCTGGGTACACCCATACTACACCACAGAATTCTCCCTGTTCCTCTATAAGTAGGAACTGTTACATGAATTTGAAATCAAAGTTAAATAGTTGGAAATTCTACAGGAGAATTGCACACTTCTGCTGTTAGAAACCCCTGTAGAAACAATCTTTCCCCAGTAATTGTCAAGGGCACAGATACATGCCTTAATCCATGGCTCACATGACTTCTGGACTGGTTGGTTTGTTCTCACAAGTTAGAAAAGAAGGTGTGAAGATCATGTTATGCTACTGTCATACAGCCCTGATTCCATGGTTGTCATGGGGCCAGGCTGTCCCTGAGCAGGAATCAAATGCATCTGCACTGGTGGGCTAATTTTTGTCAGCTTGCTCACATCCATAAGGTACTTTTCCAAGAGAAGTTTTCTGGACAAAGAAAGTTCTTGGTTTGGACCACTCTTCTCATGAAGAACAAGCCTATTTTGATTGATCAGAAGAGGGAAGATTTAGAATTTAAAAATTATTACAGCATCTTTGTGAAACTTAAAATTTGTCTGACCATTGAGGAAGACTCAAAAAGGAGAGAGTTGTTCTGTTTCATTAGAAGGCAGTCTGGTCTGATTTTACTTGACTTGAAAAGTGTCTGAATTGAATGAACATTGATTTCTGAATCTTTGAGAAAGAGAAATTAGGAAAGGAAAAATCATCTGGTAACTGTTAACACAGCTGCCAAGGCCAAGTAATTGAGTTACACACTCCCCTTACAAAAGTCATCATGCTGAATATTCTGCATTAGCCTACAATTAGAAAGTGTCTCTCCTGACTACCATACATTTGAATTTTGAGGTGCTTTGATCTCCTTGCTGAGGTCAGAGAGGGGACCATATACAAGAGCATTTACTAATTTCTTAGTCTTGAGAGCAGTGGACTTCACTGTTAAATTTGCACTGTGATGGTTAGTATAAGAGCAAGTTTGAGGAGGAGATCCTCCACCATTTATTTAAAATAATATTTCAAAAGGACCCCAAACAGCAGTTTGTTCTCATCTATTACTGGGTTGCATTGCATTACTTCTATTGTGTTTTGATTCTAGGAGTACCATAGTTCTTGTTCTCCTGGTGTTCTGCATATGCTTCCTAGTGGCTTGTATTATGTATCTACATGTCACACGAGTACAAGTAAGTGATTTAAGATTTTGTGACTATTCTTCCTTTTGGAGGAATACATGCTATGTTTGTCCTTTGGAATATGAAGCCATCAGTGTATGCTTCACAGATTCATAGAGTCTGAAATCTATGTGCTTTAAAGTTCATTGGTAAGTAATGTACTAGACGCTTCGAAACTGAAGACGGATCACCTGAAAGTAGATTTTTTACATGAGTAATCGTTACAGCAGTGTAGCATTCAGTGCCATTAATTCTATGCTTTCATTTTTGTTAAATCTTTCCTGAACATCTACCACTAAGTACTGTGTTCAGATAAACTGCTTTAACCTGACTTTTACTCCTTTCTCACTACAGAGCACACTAGTTCTCCCTTTCATTCCAGCTGGTCTGGGTGTAAAGTCCTGCTAACTTCCCTCTGTTTTCAAAATTTTTCCTGCCAAAACAGCAGCTGTATTGATAGTAAAGCACAATGTTTTGCACACGCAATCCTTGGCCTTTTCAAAACCTTCAGTAATGATGAATTCTCCTGCATTATATTTTCACAACAGTAATGATGCAGAAGGACATTTGGTTGTTTTAGGGGAGAAGTAGGTCTGCCAGATCAGAATAAAGCATCTATGGGCTAATTTTCTGATGAAAGAAATCTGTATGGGATTAATCTAAATTTAGTCTTTTCAGACAAATATCAGGAAAAAACACCTATGCAGTTAATCAGCTTTGCTGATTAGCACACACTAATTTTAGTTTTAAAAAGTGCCCTTTGGTAGAAGAAAAGCATGTGTTTTCATGGAAACATAAATAGTATATTAGCAGAGTATCAGGTACTGAACAGAACCTCATCTATAAACTTACAAAATTATTTGGGAGTAATTTCAATGATCTCTTTTTTTTTATTAGTGCAAAATAGTTTATAATCTGTTCTTCTCTCTATAGATGGTAGAAATGCAGATGAAGTTTGTAGGAAGTAACTGCTCTTTATACAGTTTCCCTGGGGCTAGTGCAAACTTAAGAAGTGTTCTGTTTTGTCAGTCAAGAAAATTTGTATTTATTCCAGGTTCCTCTAGAGATTCGGTACTATACAGGATCAAATCCAGCATTAGAAAAATAAAGAAATATAAAACCTTAGAATATCACAATGTAAAACTTTGTGGCAAAAATTTGTCTTATATAATAAATAAAATTTATATGGTGTGGATAATGGATATAGAATTGTAAAACAATAATTCCCCTATTTTAATCCGTCTTCTGGCACTTGTTTGCTCTTTCACACTGCACAAGTGACTCAGGTTCTCCATGCTTTAGCGTTAAATGCCTCACTCATAAAACCACTTTAATAATATTTTACTGTACCAGTTACGTAGAATTTCGGGAATCTGACAGTACTTATTTAGTTAATAAAAATTCCATAATAAAAGAAAACAAAGGAAATGAAGCCAAATATTCTATGCTATCATAAAAGTGCAGATGCAATCTTAGAATGACTTAAAGTCAGAAGTATAAATCTTATTAGTGTCAGAATTTTAATTCAGATGTGTCTCATACCTTATGTTTTAAAGATTTCTTTTCCATTTTCACCCAATAGCCTAGCATGTCAACATTTAAAACATATATGCACTTCACAGACCAAAAAAAATTGTCTGTGCAATGTGTCAGGACATGTGATCTTTGAATCTGTACTTTGCTTTGTCTCTATTAACTATCCAGCATTATCTTCAAACTATGGGTATTATCTCTTTAACAAGCAGTAGATAGCTTATTTGGTTGCAAACTGAAATAATGGAATATATACATTTTCTTCAAACACAATTATTTTGTATTTTATTTATATGGATAAAACTACACATGTTCCACCCCATGTGTACATAGGATTTTGGTCGAGTTCAGTGGACAATTTGATGGGTAAAACAGTATGGGGAAGATCTCATTCAGGTCATGGCAGTTTATGGTTATACTTTACCTGGAAACGAATATTAAGTGGGATACTACAGGAGTTTATCCTGAATCCTGTCTTTTTAGACGTTTTTATCAACAGCCTGGAGAAGGACATGGCACATACTCATGTCAAGTTTTCAAATGACTACAGTGTTGTGAGAACAGCTGGCAGGATGACTATTGAGAGGGTCCTAGATAGGCTGACAGAATGGGTCAACAGGAATCTTATAAATACAGAATGGATAATGCAAAGTCCAGGCCCTGAGAAGAAATAATCCCCTGCCATGACACAAGAGGAGTAACCAACTCTGCAAATATGGCCCTGAGGCTCTGGGGGTCAAGGCAGACAGTACTTTTGGGCCCCCTAAGGCCCCTTCCAATCGGAACTGTATGGCAGTGATGAACAAATGCAGAAATAGTCTTGTCTTTTTTTCATAGTGTAATTTTGGACATTACTGTATCTTCTCCCTTGAGGCATAGCTTTTCAATCTCAGATTCCAATAATTTGAGCTATTTGTTCTACAATATGCTCAGTTTTATTAAAGGTGATATACCTCAGGTATCCCAATCTATTTTATTGATGCTAATACTTACATTGGTGTAGGAAATTAACTCAGATCCATAATACAAATCTACTATTGATATTATATTGATTGCTCCACACCTACATTTACATGGACTTAACCTATACTGAAGCCAGAATGTATTTATAGATCATACTTTCTTTTTTTTTCTGTAATTGCTTGTATTCTCGTGTGTCACAGCCCATATGAAGTTGATTCATCTATAACTACCTCTAACTTTTAACAACGTGGTCACACATACAGGGGAAATGTCTGCATATGTGAAAGGAAGGGGATGCATTTCAGTACATGATTTCTGTTTTGCCAAGGCTATGGTAGCCTCTCTCTCTGAGTACTCTGCTGCCTGCTGGAAGCTATGCTTTTGAGGTTGGTGATACCCATGAAGTGAACATCTTTTCTTCAAAATTGTTGATTTTCATCCAAAAATCACATTTATGCTTGCTCCATTTGACCTTAAATGAAATTCAACCTTGATAAATCTGAGCTTCCTCCTTTTAAAGGACACAGGATAGTCCCCCACTTTAAATCTGACTGTTTCTTGGGTTTGATTCTTGACCCTTGAAGTCACTGGAAGAAGTCCTGTGGTCTGAAAGATATCTCTAGTAGATAATAGATGCCGCAAACATTCTTAGTGCAAAGGGAAAGGAAGGAAAGCAGCTTCACCTGGAAGCAGAGTTGATCAGAATGACTGGAACGGGCCTAAGTACACAGCCTGACAGATTTACTCTTCCTCTGTCACATTCTGTCACAGGCTTCATAGCAGCAAGAACTTGACGCTTAATAGGGTGATAAATGGAATCATGGTATAAGTGGAGATAAACAAAATGTTCACAAGACTCCATTTCTCCAGATAATTTTGTTCTCTACTGCTGTTTCTGACAAATTCAATGTTTTTATGAGTCACGATAATTAAAACTACCCTGGCATTTAACATGCCTATTATAAGAGAAGACATATATACCACTCCAAAATTCTATGCTATCACAGTATGGTCTCTTGGATCACAATTTGGAGCTGAAAATTTGCAAGGCAAAAGTTGCTTTGGGTTTTTTCCCCATGAGAGCAAAATCAAATGCCATCCTCATATATTATTTGCATCATGAGTAGACATAAAACTAAAATTTCTAAGAGTTTTAATTATAGTGAGAAATAATGTATAGCAATAATAGTTTCACATTTAGCATCCCCAAAACTGCAATTACCATTAAAATACATCTACACAATAATAACCGAATAACAGTTATTATGCAACAATAGCTGCAATTTCATAATTCACAGTACCGGTGAAATTTCTATATCCCTTATTCACTTCTCTTTATAGACTACTAAAAAATAACAACCCTACGTTAAAAATATTTTAAATATTTTATCTATAAATCTTTTTTTTTTTCTTCCTTAGTGTTTTCCAGGGTGCCTGACAATACAAATTCGTACAATTTTGTGTATTTTTATTGTGATCTTAATATACTCCGTGGCTCAAGGCTGTGTGGTGAGTATTTGAATCAAGTATCACTTAAGTTAGCATTCTGTTTAAAGAACAAGCTGGTGCAGATCCATTAAACACATGCCATATTCTCATCTGATGAATTCCTGCTTCTTTTATTATTCATACTTGCAGAGCATGCTTCTTCAAAATTAAATGCATTTGCTGCAATTTGAACTTTCATTGCCCTGAGACAATGTATTGAATTAGGAATGGCAAAGCTATTAGCAAATTACACAGATAATACCTATTCAAAACCAATATAAATTTGTATGTCAAACCTTAGCATCATGTAGACTGCTGATATCATGTACTTTATGGGAAAACTGTTTTTAAATGTTCAACTTGCTTACTAGTTCAATGGCTGACATTTTGTGACAGACGAAGTATGGTGTCAAAACAAGATTACTATTTCTATGTGGCAATTTATGGAACATATTTCTGTGTAATAACAGGGCGATATTTTTAGTCTAGGCAGATCAGAAAAGATAGCGAGATCTTAAAATATGGACAGTTTTGTATCACGAGAAGAGGTGCTTACACTGTGCTACTTACATGATCCAATCACATCTAATGTCTAAAAAGCTTCGGTTGTATGAAGTGAACGTGCTCAATACTTCTGAAAATTGAGCTTCCTTTACTGTAGATTAGCAGAGATTTCAATATGGTGTACTTGAATTCAAATGGTATTCAAACTTCCACCTAAGTATTTGTCAGTCAGTTGCCTTGATGAATTCCTAGCACTCAATTTCAGCATTTTGGCTGCTAATGCTAACGAATTAAACGTGTTAGGGTACTCAAAGGAAAGAATCCACACAAAAATAGCTCATGAAACACAATTGGAAATGCTGAGAAAGCAGATGTTTCAAATCATGCCTCTGCAGGAATTCAACAATGTGTTCTGACCATTAAGAAGACATGAGCAATTCTCAGTGCTGAGATGCCAAGCCTCGTATTTTGTATTTATGTATTCACTCATCCCTGGATGTGCCCTGAGAATATAATAACTAGCTTATCCCCATGAACTGATTGGGGAGAGGATCCCTTTTCTGAGAATTCCAGTGTCCTGAGAGGAACCAAGAATTACTGATGTTGAGACATTTCTGGGAATTCCTGAACATTGTTTGTGTGAGTAACCCACAGCCCTAATAGCACACAGACATATATATGGTTCTTAATGTGGACATAAGCACTAATGCGTAGAGCTTTGCAGTGATTCCAGCCTAGCTTCTCAGCAATTTTGTGTATCTCACTTTGGGACTGAGATTAAAGTTACGACAGCTAAAACCTTTGTGAATCAGCCTCCACAGATGTGACACTTACTTTGACAAAATGAAACAAGCACTACTGTTTCCACTTAAAGATGGTGAAAATGAGAAACAGACATCGTAAGCCCTAATGCAATGCTGAACAATAGTGGAAGAAGACAGATTAGAATTCAGAAGTTCTGACCTCCAGCAAGGCAGTGATCATTCAGTTACAATTTAGAATAGGTCACAAATATAACTTTATCCTTTCCTGGACAAAAATAACTTGTAACCTAAGGAGAAATGTTTAATCAGTAGAAATTATTAGTTCCTGCAAAGTAATGCCTCTAGAATTCTCATTTGTCAGAAGAGCTAGGTGTTGAGGTTCTGCTATTACTTGTACAGCAGAAGATGTTTTCCTGGATTGATTGCAGATCATTGATGAAGCCCTCATGCATGTGTATGTTTTTGGATGAGTTTAGTATGAAAGCATTTTTAAGGATAATAAAAAAATCCCATTAAAAGGGTTTTTCATTTCACTCTCTCAATCTCATTTCATAGTGTTACCCATTATGAGTTTAGCTCACATTTTATTTATTATGTCTCATCTTTCTAAGTTAATACAACCCCCCTGTAAAATACATGGTTTAATCACCCTTCAGGTTGTCAGTTACTTTACAGCATGCTATAAAATTTCATTGTCAGTGGTTGGGATGAAATAAAAAGGTCTTATAACGCACTTCAAAAGAGAAGCTTAAGTGCAGGGCAGAGCTTATGTGATGGTGCCCGTTAAATCAATTTCACACTACCATCCCACTCTCCCCACTTATACTAACTCTTATCCTTTTCCTTTGTAAGGGGTGAAGGTTGGACTGCAGTTAAAACTGGAGCTCTAGGGACTTGCACTATTTGCCAGAAATTCCTCTCTTCCTTGGGTAACAGCTCTGAGATATGTACATGACATTGTCTTTAGGATAAGCAGGTTAGATTCCCCAAATTTCCCATAAGAAATGTACTAAAAATATTTTATGTCCCAGTCTAAGAAGGAAATGAAACTCCTTGGATAACTGAAATGACACAGATATTAAAGATGAGTCCTTGTATTTGAAACATATGTGACAGCAGAAGTCGCTGTGAGATGGAAAAAGATACTATGTTTAGTTTTTCACTCAATTGAAATATGTTTTACTTTGTATTTAAGCAATTGAGGTTTATATGATTTACATAGTCAATAAAACAAACATTTATTGCTGTGCTCTGTACAAGAACCTTTTCCACCTGCATGGCCACATAAAATGTTAACTGAAGTTCCTTAATTTTGCAGGAGTATGCTGGCTTGAGAATCTCTTAGGTTTGAGCACTGAGAGGGAAACTATTCAACTAAGCCCACACTTGAACTGGTTGCCCTTGTTGGCATCTAATTAATAAATTGTGTCTCTCCCCTAAAACTCAGTAGAGCATTGCAGGAAAAGGAGATTTTAATACAGCATTGAGCTGGGTGGGAACTCTACAGCCATGTTTTTCCAATTAGAAATGAACTACAGTCAGCCTCCGTAGCAACTACATTTCTGTTTATTTCGTATTTAACTTTCTCCCCTTCTCACCTCTCTTGTCTTTTCTAGGTTGGCTGCATGCCTTGGGTTTGGAATACCAATTCCAGCAGCTCAATAGTTATAATTTCTCCTGGTGGAACAAATAAAACAATGAATGAACTTCCATGTGACACAGCCCACTACGCTTTCCTTTCCTGCATAGTGGGGACTCTCACCTTGGCAATATTTCTACGTGTATCTTCCTTGCCAAAAATGATTCTCCTGCTTTTTGTTACAATTTTGTACATAGTTATTCTGGAACTCAGTGGTTATAGAAAAGCAGTGGGGTAGGTGTCTTGAAAAATTGAACAATGGATAATTTTCTATAGATAGTCACACATTGACTACTTATTTCTGAATTGTTCTTTAGTGTTCAGTGCTGCCTAGGACTATAGACTTAGTAGAGCATAAGAAATACTTCAGTCATCCTCTCCCCAACAATTGTAGGATCTAATAACATCCATCAACAGGAGATCAGCTTTTGGGAGCTGGCAACTGTTGCCCCATTGTTCCGTAGTTTTATGCTAATGTACCCCAGCTGAACACAGTACAATCTAACTACCATGTGGAATAGAAAAACACAGTTAAAAACTTGACTGCCATATTTCAGCAGCCCTCAGCCAATCCCAATTTCAATTAAGCTTTTGAGCTTTTCAATGTTTTTATATTTCCTAATTAAAAACATGCACATACATTATAATAATGCATAGCATTAAAAAATCCTCAAGAAGTTGCATGTTGGTATGATGCAGTGATCAGATGTACTGTCACCCATCTCCCTGCCCAGATGAGCCTCTTCAAAAAAAGCTAGTGATTAGGAGGTGTTCTAAACTAAAGATCTGATATTAAAAATGTGCAGTGTTAGGTATTAGACCTGGAATAACTCATTTATTTTCTTCTTATTTTTAAGGGGCGGCTCCTTTTATATGCGTGGCTATGAACCAATACTAGCTATTTTGCTATTTTCTTGTGCTTTGGCACTGCATTCAAGACAGGTGGACTTGAAACTGCGTCTGGACTACCTCTGGGCTGTGCAGGTAAATCACAGGACTTTATAGTGTCCATGCACACAAAATGATGTCTGACTTTTTGAATTGGTTCTCAAATACTTTCAGGACAAATTACTTGGACTCAGAAATTCAAAATTTTTCATGTCTTTTGGGGTTCACAGAGAAATAATATTTTAGAGCTTTCTTTCCACAGACCTATAAAATTCATTTTTCTTAAAGAAGTCACTTTTTTGTTTCTTTGCAGTTGTTCCAGTATATCATTAATCAAATGATATATTTATATCTAAGGTGCATTAGGAATAAACTGTTAACAATAGAAACTTGAGATAAAAAAATCAAATCCATGGGGGTTTTTTATCTTATATTACAAAAAGGAATGAAAGTAAATCAATATTCAGGTAAACTGAAAATAAGCAAATAAAACTGATAAAAGGAAATATTTAAACCTCTATTATACAAAGAAACTATGGAACTCTTTCCCAGAGGAAGGTCAGAAATTTATTTAGATACTAAGTGTAGGGACCTTTTATAAAATTTATTTCCTAACTATCATAATCACAGCAAAAACACAGAAATTATATTAGCCATAACATGGGCATCAGGATACGTCTCCCTCTTGTCACACCTCTCAGCGGTCTAATTCCCACATCCAAAGTGTTTTACACTGGCCCCCAAGGGAAGGAGAAAGTTGAATATGTAAGTTTGTGTGATGGAATTTGGAAGTTATCCTTACAATAAAGCTTACACTCCTGTAGCTGACAGAGGTCGTATTCTGTTCTCATCTGCACCCTGTGAGCTATGTTGTCAAGAGGACCATATAAATCATCATAGCGCTTGCTTTTACACATAACATCAAGACTGGAACACATGGGTTACTGATTGACTGGAACACTTCCCTGGCTGCACTGTATTACATAAGATGGAGAAATCAGTTACGACTTAGCTCTATTATCTTCTGCTTGAAAAGTTTTTCTACCAAGCAGTTAAGCTTCATTGGGATTTCTTGTTTGACTTGATGTCCAAGACTGTGTTCCCCTCTTTTATGCTTTAAGATTATCTTCTTCTATAATTTCCATGAACTCTGTACAGTCCAACTGAGTGTGATCATTTAATTTAATTTTTGTCCTATGACCTGCAGTATTGATAACTGCTGTGCCTGTCAGTCTCAGAAGCTTGTTTTGGATAAACTGATACTAGTTTGTTTGCTGTGGTGCCAAGTACAATTTTCAGGTGGAAAAAAAGATCATCTGATTTTGAAATTCAGTGCTGCACATGCCTCGCTGGATAGTCACTAACTTTATGTGGGTTGGCACACGGTGGAAATATGTGAGTGCCATATGATCCATGAATACAAAACCTTCTAAATGTTATTCCTAGCCCTGAAATAGAGTAGTAGTAGAGTAATGTACCAGTTTTGCTATCCTGTGACCTTTCAGTGGATCAAAAGTGAGTTCTAGCATCTTAAATACTTATCATTACAGCTACTGCAATTTGCATGGCAAACTGTGCATCCCTAATGGAAGTACTGCTTAAAGATGCTTAGTTTTAAGTTAGCTTTTAGTTTGAAATGAATTAGTTAAAAAATTTAAGTACAGGAGTATGCAATACTTGTCTAATGAAAGACCAGAACTGGACTTGGACAGTGGTAAAGGAAGAAATATGACCTTTTCTGTTTTCTTGGAGACAGGTTATATAAAAATACCTAGTCATCTATCACTATTGTTAAAACCATTATGGACTTTCTCCAAGGGACAATAAGGGGAGATAAGAAATGAAATTTCAGTATTGTCCAGCAGCATTTTCAGGTACCATCTCAAAAAGTTCATCTGAGAAGATCAAATACCATTTTCAGATCTTTTCAATTGCAAATCAGAGACATATGTGGTGCCATCTTGTTTATGAGGTTTACATGATAATAATGAGAAAGGAAAAAAATCAGTTTAGGTAGAAAATTCAGAATTTAGGGGTCAACATAACTACCATTCTTTGAAATCAGTACACTGTTCTTGGCCTCTTAGATTATCTGGGCATGTAACTTTCATCTTCTCAATTCCAAGTGGAAGATCTACTCCTGGTACAGTAAGTAATAGTGGATAATATGTTGAAAGAAATGCTGTTCTGCTTTCCACTCTGTGTCGCCTGGCTTCTTTTCCACCGCCTTAGGAGCCAAGCGATTTACCTTGCTATAAGTGTCCCGCAGTGGAACAGCTGCAGCTAGGTGAGACTGTTTGCTTTCTGGCTTCCCCTTTTTGGCTGGTGTGAGCCGATGGTGGATTCAGCGAGCCGCGGAGACAAAGGAGACAGGGAGGGGCTCCTTGTAACAGCAGTTTATGTTTATTTCTTGAACGGAGAGAGAGCAAGGAGCAAGGAGCGTCGGGGGTCGTTTGCAGCCCCCTTAAATACCATTGGAATGGCCGTTTACAGATAACAGGGAGTTTGGGGAGGAACATCTTTCAAACAGACCAGTAACAGGACAGTGTGTCCGGAGTCTTATCGCATTCTTGGGACAGCAAGTAACTTGAAGGAGGGACTTGTGGGAGAAGATTTCCACACACAGGGGTCTCAGGGGCAGGGCCAGCTCACAGTGCTGCTCTCAGCATGACTCAGTAGCGAGGCTGGATTCCTCCTCTGAGCTGTCCCCGGCGGGAAAATCCTCCCGGCTCTCATCTTTATTCATTTGGAGAGCAAAGGCTGACTGGGTCACTGCCACAACTCTGTGTATTGGTTGTAAATGATATTGAGTCCAAGGACTAATTAATATAACATGCAGAAGTACTGTCCATGATGGATGTTACAGAAGTGGTTATTGTACTGATCTATTCAAGTGGATAACCAAAAAGAGTCTTTGAACTTGCTAGGTTCTACAGCACAGTAAAATCTGAGTATTAAAGGCTTGGGGAACACTGTTTGTTGGAAATATCTGTTTGTTAAAGCTGCCTTTGAATAGTAAGCAAACTGCAGACTACTAACTGTTTAACAGCCTTTAAGAGGAGAAAAGTAAGAGCCAGTTTTCTCTAGCTGCTGGACTGCAGGAACCCTCTATGAAGCTAAAAGCAGTCTTGGTTGTGTTTCTCTACAGCCATAGTACTACTTACGGTTAAACCATGTTGGCTTAACTTGGCTATATTTCTGGTAATGGAAGTTTTTGAAAGACCATTGACTTAGTGCACAGGACCTACGGAGATTTTCTGTTTTGCAAAGTGAGTGTGCTGATTCTTTGTGCAAACATTGAATTGCATGAACCAAATGCTAAAGCTAGATTCACATCTCCCAGTAGCCAACCCCTACTGTGTGAAGATATTCCAGCATGGTTCAGCATGTCATTTTAGGAGGCTTTTTAAGTGCTGGCTTAAATATGGGGGAATTTCAGACTCGAGGGCTACTCTGGAAGCTTCAAGCACTTTGTTTGCACACTTCTAGTAACACTCATTGTTGGGGTAATCCTGTAAATATGTTCTCAGATGAATAAAAGCATTTGTGATATAGGCTGAAATAAAAAGGATTTCATAGATAATTTCTTTTATTTCATCATGAACAACAGTCTAGTACTACTAAATTATATTTTAAACAGTGAAAGTATCCTGAAATTAATCAGTAGGAATATGTAGATACATACTCAGTGGTCTATGCTAAGGTCTGAGGAGAACACACTTCCACACATTTTTTCCACCCCATCAGGGAAAAAAAAGTGCTTTGAAGAAGAGCAGTTTCAAACAAGAAAAACTGATTTAGAAAAATTACACCGTTTCAAGATAAGTTAATCTAATTTCCATTCATCTATGTTGCATTGCCAGAACAGTGATAATACAGTAGAATTTATGTACAACATGTGGAAAAAATACATTTTTTATGGATGATATGTTGTTGAAACATTTATATTTCTACTTACTGTTCACACATTAGTGATGTTATAGGCTCTTGTTGATTTGCTAGGGTTTTTTTCTGTGCCAGATTTAACCTTTCTGAATATCACAGTATTTTCAGAAAACATCTGTTGGTTGTTTTCTTGATATTTTTAGTAGGCAGTTGGAGGAGAATTTCATTTTCTGCATAACATTGTTGAGTAACTCTGTGTGCCTCATATGACAATAACTATGATTAGCAAATATAGGAGTATTTTACTTATTTGTGACTGATAATCACTTTTGATTATGCAAATTATTTGACAAAACTGGGAAAGAAAAAAGAAGAATAGACAAATAAATACAAGTAATAAATTCATGAAGATCCTAAAGCTGCCAAAAAATGTAGTTGCTCCCTCACCCAGGATTTGTCACAGGAGGAAAACAAAAATAATACAATGATACGACTTCGTTTGATGCATTTGATTGATGCATTCTTTAGGGAGTACTAGAATATCATTCTACTGTCTTTTCTAGTCCATTACACTTGTAAGAAATATGAATTTTACAATCTGCAGGCAAGACTTGCCACGTGTCTTAGTACTTCCACTCAAAAATCTGGCCCTACAAAAGCAGTGTGATGGGTTTGTTCCCTGTGGATGTAGTGCCATCTTCAGGTCCAAAAATGAGATTTCCATGGCACTGGTGACCAGCTTCTTTTTAACTGATTCTTGAAACTGTATTTTCATGTGGTATCTATCTAGTCAGTGATTTTTCTACAGCATTTTTAGGTTTATTAAACTGTCAGGTGATACAACTGTTCAGATCACTTCCCAGACAGAGGATGGGTAATCACCTACCAGCATTGTAAAAACTGGAGGATCATGTGTAACTATATAAAATGCAGTAGATGTTAATTAGATTGGTATAAAAAGTCATAGTACCAAAAACATGTTAAATTTTGTCACTATGTCCAGTGCAAAATAAAGCCTGCTTTTAAATACTGCAGCTTTGCAAATATGGTTGTGTTCCACAAAATGACCTAGCTGTCACAAATACCAAACAGGTATAAGCAAACAGCAGAACGTGAAAAATTATATTGGTCATGCCAATACATTTTCTTTCTTGTTTATTTTCACAATAATCTGCCTTGTTTTTTGAGCTAGTAGCTATTGCATAAATATCATGCTGGCAGCTTTCCTTAATTAACCAATGGGAATAGGGGCAAATAGATGAAGGTTTAAATGTCATTTAGCTGTTTGGATAATATTCCCACCAGAAATGTAAATACCTGTGATCTGTGCTCTTCTAATCTTTCAACCCCAAGTACTCCTTCTCCCTTCCCACTGTCTGTTGTTCCTGAGAAAGAATGATGCCTATGCATCCTTTAATCTCAGCTGCTCAAAGAGTAGGCACTAGAAGCTCATGAGTCACAAGGAGGAAAGACAGTTCTCATTGCACTTCCCTGAAGGGCGGAAAGCAGGAAGCTGGAAAAAGGTCCAAAAAATACCAGTAATTGGCTTACCTCCCTCCCATATTATCTGTGTGATGGGATAGTTTTAGAGTCCTCACTGTTGGACATGACCAAGTCTTTTTTTACCTCACCTTCACTGCTTTATCTTCCCTTGTGAGAGATGCAAGGACATTTTTCCTCTTTCCCCAAGCAGCTTCTGCGGAATTGGGTAAATGAGAGCTGTCTTAGGCAGTGCAAGGCAAGAGGATAGATACTCAAGCTCTGTGCAGTGGTAGCAGAGGAGGTACACTTCAGTTCATATTCCTAATGGATCACTTCAATAATAAAGAAGAATGTTAGGCATGGTGTGTGGATGGGTTAAGGGCAGTCCACGGAGAGACTCCATCTAGGGTACCAGCAACAATACAGCAGTATTGACCAGTGTGTGGTCTAAGATAATATGCCTTTCCTTCTCAGCATGAGAAGGTAACTCAGAAGGAATGCTATGCTAATTCCATGAATGTTCTGCTTCTAGGGCTACATCAGGCAGAGCTAACACAGCTTAGTTTTCAGGGCACTGCATTGCCCCACATGGGCATTGTCAGCGCAAATTTCTCCCAGAACACATGGAGAGAGTGCACTCCTCTCTCTCTCTGTTAGCTAGGAGGTGCTTGACCTCAAATAGGTCAGGGGACAAAAAAGTAAGAGCACTCCCCTTGTTCTGCTATTTGCATAATTTGCCCCTATTTTGGGTTTGCTACCATTACCCACCATGGTATTATCCAAGGGCTTTCCGTGATGTTAGGGTTTTTTTTCATGTGAAAATGAAGATTTTCTCAAACCCTTAATGTTTGATTAGTCTGACTGTCCCCCAGGAAAGCTGAGACCCTTGTGCTCAAGCAGCCTGCCAGCACCCCCTGCTATGGGGACCCTTCATGGCGTCATCTGCTAGATCAGAGTGCAGTTCAACTGATTCCTTCAGGGTCACATGCCAAAAGAGAGACCTCCTCCTGGGTCTCCACAGCTCTACTCACTGCCGTTGACTGCTAGCCTCGCTCCCTTGAAGAGCCCACATTAACAGTTTGTAGATAACACTCTTTATTAATAAAAAAATGGTGAGAAGTTAAGGTTTTAGGATTGCTGGTGATAGTATCTGACTGCAAAAATGTATTCAAAGCAATATACAGACAAGCTCTAATCCCAGTGAGAGCTAGCTCAAGATAATCATTCAGCATGCATAGAGTACACTTCTTACCCCACAGGTGTCCATATGGGGGAGAAGAGAGGTTCAGCCTGCCAGCTAATCCCAGAAGTTATGATGGAGTCTTCTCCCCTTTCTTAACTCTTCTTTACATTTATGCAAAGCCTGAGGGACATTAGTCATATATCTTACTCAGTGAGGGGTGGTCATGCCTTGGAGGCGGGTAACATCAGTGTAGTATCTGAGATAACCTTGGAATGGGAATATGTGTCAATCCAAGGAGGGTAATTTTGCCACAGTTGCTGATTCAACAGCAGGACCTCTTCCTTTATCTCCCTTGGCTTCCAGCTGCTGTGTGGCTTATCAACTAAGAAGTACCCCTGAGTACTGTCCTCTGCAAGGGTTTCAACAGATCCTGGTTGCAGTGGCTCCACTCCGCTCCACTCCACTCCACTCCACTCCACTCCACTCCACTCCACTCCACTCCACTCCACTCCACTCCACTCCACTCCACTCCACTCCACTCCAATCCACTCCACTCCACTCCCCATTTAGTCCCCCTAGATTATACCATGTGTGGAAAGTTGGGTGTGCTGGCTGTGTTCCATCCAGGGAGTCGCAACCATACTTCGACCTGTATTTTCCATACTGTTATCTTTAATTTTACCTCAAGTTTTTTCCCCACAATCTCATTTTTGACAACTGAACCCTCTCAGAATCAAAATTGTAGTTAACAGCTTTGCATCCAAAAAGGGAAGAGACACTTGTTAGGTGTGTTGAACATGTAGCATTCTATCATTAGCAATGGTGACATCCTTAATGCCTTTCCCTGCTCTTAGATGATTTTGCCACCACTTCAGACATGACTCTGATAGTTTGATTTAAGCCAATAGCTCTTCACTCAAGAGCCCAGTTCTCTACTTCTTAGTCACAAGTGTTGCTTGCTCTGAAACCTTTGTTGTGATTCATACATAATGATGGATGTGCTGAAGAATCTTTTCAATCATTTCTTTCGAAATGAACACTTTGGTCCACAACTGGGAAAGGCAGAGGAATTTGATCACACATTTCCAGATCAGAAATGAACAGCAGCTGCCAGTGATGGATCAACATCACTACCCATACAATGCATCAAACTGATTACTCCACTTACCTACCCCGACTGGATTCCTTTGATTAGTCCAGAAATCTCTACACCCTGACTCAAAAGAGTTTTGTTCTTTAGGATGGTATTCTGCCCCATATTCTATTGGTAGGTTAACTGAGAACCTTAACATTCCTAGGAAGTAAGTAACAACAAAATTTCTTGTTTAAAAAATAGAGGAATGGATAAGGAGGCCCCGAATGGATATTTTATTAAGATCATCAGTTCAGTTTACAAATCTCTTTGCTGTTGTCAGAATAAAATTTCCCATATTCCAGTGGGATGTAAAATGGAGTTGCAAGCTTGGTTTGGATTTTCAGCTGAAGAATCTTTTTATTTTTCCTATTAAAACATTTAAATTCCAACAGTCAAACTAAATGCCAGAGGCCATTTCACATGTTTATAGAAAACAGTAAGTCAGAGTTATACCACCAAAATAGGCAAAGGATATTTTAAGAAAAGGGCATGTGAAATTTAAACAGCAAAAGAAGTGTCAAGAAAACAGCTCACAAACAGAAAATCGATGCTTAGAATAAAAGCTTCAGGTATATTTCTTGCAAAACTTAATTGCTATTTAAAGTTTACTGATATTTCCCTCTGGAACAGGTTCTGTTTCTTATTACACAAATTTAGAGTAGGAACTGAGAATTTATTTAAAAAGACAACAATTCCTGAAGAATTGATGTTTATAAAATCAGTTCTCTTTCAGAATTCTTGCTACTTGTAAAGAAATTTAAAAATACAGAATAAACTGCAGGGCAAAGCAGACTGTGTAATTTGAATAAAAAGGTTGTTTCCTAAGTTTTTTTGTGGAAAATTAAACAGCTTCCTGGAAAAAAAAAAAATCACATGAAATAGTATTGTTAGACTATACGAAAGTGAGAAGTGACTGGTTTTCTCCTACTTAGGCAGGAATGGATACTGAATAATTATGTGAACTTTGTAGCAGATCAGGATACCAAATTCCAGATATAAATGGGACACTAAGAAAGATTAGAACAGGTTCATCAGTGGTTTATGTGATTTTGTTTTCTCAACAATACCTGAGAATTTGGCCTTTCAGTCTTCTACTGACTGTAATTAGATAAACAAAATCACATTGGGACCACAGCAGATTTGTGAGTGTGATTGAGGAACAAAGAGTAAGCTGAGATTTCTGTGAGATGAATTATATGATACTGATCGAGTGTTTTCTAATTGAAATCAGTGCAAGGCCAGAAGTCACTCTAAGAACAAGGAGCAAATTCCAGAGAAGTAATTTTGCAGATGGATCTGTGAAGGACTAGGCTAAAATTTGCAAACCTAGGAGTCCCAAATGAGATTCCTAGATACTCAATATTTTTCAAATAAGGGGTCTGATTTTTAAATTTTTTTCCTATTGTATGACTTGTACTAATTCCTGTGAGTGAAGTACTTGTAATAAGATGCCAATATCTTGGGTTAGGGACCTCAGATGAGTTAACTCCTAAGCACTCTTTCTGAATGCTGTCATTCACATGAATAACAGAATTTCTGTTGTGAAGGAACTATATATGTTTTCATGATAAACACCAGCATAATTAAAACAATCTCTAGAAATGTTAACTGTTAACTATCTTTATATCATTTTTTAAAAATTGTACCTCATTCTTAAGGATGCTCAATTTTAATCGTTTTCTCTGTTGGAGTTATTGTGTTACTGGATTTGTTTCAATTTTACTGCAAATTACATAGGTTTGTTTTAAGCACTGGTGATTCTCACTGGTTTCTCTTGTTTGAAAGATGAATCAAATAATGCTGTCACTGGGTTGAACTACCTGGGAAGTAATTGGCCTCCAAGGCCAGTGTGACTTCAGTGGGATTATTCTGTCTTACTCTGTAAATGTATTGAGCATCTATTTAAAGGAACAGAGAACTACAGAAGATACCAATACACTTAGCTGATCAAAGCTTGAAAACAGCCAAGAAACTTTTGCTTGAATTACTAAGGACTTAAAGGGATTTTGCCTAATGTAGAAGCATGGTACAGGAGAACTGTTCTCATTCTACATTGCTACTCTATATTTGTTCATTTAATTCCAAAGGATGAATTAATAGAAACTATTTGATAGGCTAAGCTAATTTTTGCTTTTTGGAAAGGTTTTTCTTTTCCTCTATCCCAACAGGCAGAAGAAGAGAGAGATGATATGGAGAGAGTCAAGCTGGATAATAAAAGAATTCTTTTCAACCTGTTGCCGGCCCATGTTGCACAGCACTTTCTTATGTCTAATCCAAGAAATATGGTAAACCAAGATAAAATTTAAATGCATGCCGTATGGATGTGTCCCTGTGTTGCTTGGGCCACCTTCCACCTGCATGTCTTCAAGAAAGACTTTTAAAAACTTTGCTCATGTAAAAATAGTAGCTTTGTAAAAACTTCTGGTCAAGAATTAGTTTGAGATTATTTCTTTTGCTGTATAGTCCTCCTTCTCTGAAGAATTTTAATAAAATTCAGGATAAGGGAAGGTTGTCATTCTATGTCAGTGTAACCAAGTACCTGCATGTAAATCACTTTTTTTTTTTTCATTTTCCAATCAATGTAGGATATTGGGATTTATCACAGTATTGCATGAGCTCAGTTTGGTTCTGAATGGTGAAGTGTACGAACTGCTAGACACTTCTGTATTAAGCACTCTAGTTCTGGAAAGTATGCTACCATTACCAAAACCATCTATTTAAAGTTAAAACCAGAGAATTGTGCATAGGCAAGGAAGACACAGATTAAAATAAAAGGCTGCAGTGGCTAAATAAATTGATTCAGGAAGGCCTTATGAGAGTCCCTCTGGTCATCTGAAAACCTTCAGCACTGGAGTAGCCGTAATGTCCATGATACGGCTCTTGAGAGTCAAAGTATTTGAACCACAGTTGAGTGATTTTGCTTTCTTTGAGCCTTCCAAATTTTTAAGCAGAAACCTTACCATACAGTACAGATATATATATATAGGACTCCACAACATGTGAAAAGACTTGAAGGAGTGAGGCCAGTTTTGTACCACAGGATAAAATTGGTCCATCTCCTATTTTGCTTATAAAACAAAATTGAGAAAATTTAATTATTTTTCTCGTAAAATAGAAGTTCTATAAGTGTTGAGACTTTCTCCAAATTTTGGCTCACTGCTTCTATGCCTAAACAGAAAAAAACTCTAAGTTGTTTTAAATGGGTTTAATACCTTAGGTATTAGTTTTCTATTGTGGTCTTGAGTGAAGACTTCTTTCAACATTATTTTAAGAAGTCTGGTTTTCTCTCTAGAAAAACTGATGGCCTTTGTCCTAATTATTTCTTAGCAGTAGAGTAAGTATTTTAATAATGATGTTTAGTTTAGATTAATCTTTTAAAATAAAAATTATATCTGCTTATGAACTACAGGACCTTTATTACCAGTCATATTCACAAGTGGGAGTGATGTTTGCTTCCATCCCAAATTTCAATGATTTCTACATCGAATTGGATGGCAATAATATGGGAGTGGAATGTTTACGCCTGTTAAATGAAATTATTGCTGATTTTGATGAGGTAAGGTCTAAAAACTTTGTCTCTTGACCATATCAGTTCTACCAAATAACTATCAACGAGTTTATCTGTAGTAAATCAGTGTATCTTGAACTGTTTAATAAAACAGTGCCATAAACTTCCTATTTAATCATATTTGGGCTTCTCCAAAGTGCCAAATTTGTACTTTTAGGCACATGACTCTGACCTAAAATTTCTCTAATATAGGAAGAGTATCAAAATGGGAGTTAATGGCAGTTTTTTCAATGACCTCAAAGTGGGCAAGCCTCAACTTAGCAAATATAATATGGTTTAATGAACTTGCACATATTGTCTGATAACTATGGTTGCTTGTCTAAAATACTATGTAATATTTAACAGTTTTGTGTTTTAAACAAAGCTTATGGACAAAGAATATTATAAGGACATTGAAAAGATCAAGACAATTGGAAGTACATATATGGCAGCTGTGGGACTCGTACCTACTTCAGGAACTAAGGTAAGAAGATTTTACACAACAGTCTTATGTGAAGGAACCATTTTCCTACAATTTCCAGAGGAACATCAGAAACACAACTAATTCTGTGTGATTACTGATAACTTGTATGACTTCTTTACAACATTTTGAATCTGAAATTCAAAGAACATCTGTAGCCTGAAAAGGAAAACTGCCACACTTGCTAATGTGACTTCACTTGTGATTTCATTGTCTGCAGCTTTGAATTCCCTGCAAATTGGTCTATAAAAGCCTCTAAATCAGAGTGGTAGTGTTTTAAACCTGGTATCTTAGATGGCCTTGTAAGATGCAGGGAAAGGGAGACTCTAGGTGTAATGAATTGCTGCAAAACTAGCAGAAGAATATTAAAATTCAATTTTTACATATTTTTTTAATATTGAAATCTGGATGTAACCTAAAACTAAAACCCCCATCATGGACGGGAACTTTGTGCTAGGTACAATACTGCACTGTACCTGGTCCCTCCATATCAACTCCTCTTTGTCTCTACTGTTAACATTCTATTTACCGCTTTAATTACTCAGCAATTAAAAAAGTAATTTCAAACCCACTAACTCTGGGGCACAGTTCTTCTGTATCCTCATTACTACCCCTGAGTGTTACTCTTACCCTAAGTTACTGTCTTGGAAAAGAGATTTCCTAGATTTCCAAGCAGCATCTGGAAAGTCAGAAAACCCTGTGGGCATTACATTAAATGTATTGTATACAGAGTACTATTCACATTAGTAATTACACTAATAAAACTAAATCATGAAAATTTTATAAAATTAATAATATAAGAATAGAATGAAAATTAAAGTTATCCATTCACCTCATCTGCCCAAAGTTTCCAGACATCTCTCCCTTGTTCTGATATGTATGAACATATGTTGTAGATATATGTTGAATACATTAGTGCATATGGTTTAGCATTGCAAAATAACACAAAATTAGAAGGCAAAAGCAAAAAAGGCCAGAAGATGCCCTGTGGACTTTTTAGCAACAATTATCCCTGCTAAGTAAATAAAAAACAAGACCACATTGAAATCAACTACTAGAATCATGTTGAAGTATATCACATAACTAACCCTCTGGTCTGCCAAGTATTTCTGGCTGATGCCTTCCTTTGTATCACTCCTAGAAATCTATTCATTACCCAAAAAAAAGGTATTTTTAAAAATCTGTTTCTCCTCAAATGTTTGACTCATGGGTACTGAGACAAGCAAAAAACATTGATCTTTCGAATTTTTTCAGTGTGTGATCTAAGGCAAACAGGCAATGGCATACTTTTGTGTCTGCTGTAAATGCTCTTTGAACTATAATCCTCAAAACAAGTGTGTTATTGGGTAACTTTGGCAGCATATGTTTCTAAACCCCAACATGTTTGTGTCTTGTATTTTATAGTTGTTGAGTGAAGGGTCAGCTGAGTTAGTCCAGTACTGAAAATACTATTCTGAGCTTATGATAGTAATGCATTTTAAATCACTGCAGAAGATACTCTGTTTCCCTTTTAAATCTTGGGGCAAATTTTGATATTTTCTGTACATGTAGAATTTATTTAAAATTCTGTATCCCAGAAAGAAAGATCTTATATGAAACAGACAATAATTTTTACTTTAACTTAGGGTTTCAGCTCTTCTGTTATCTTTCCCTACTGTTCATGTGATGCAAATGAATAGAAATTAGTCACAGCCTCTTACCAGTTTCCCAACAGTTCTTCAGCATTCACCTATATATTAGAAGTCTGATAATCTTGGCTGGCCTGTCATGCACAGACAATCACTGCCAGCTTCACACGGTCCGTGGGCTGTCCTATGGAGTCATATGTGTCCATGGGGAGCCATAAGACACTCAAGCCTCTGGTCTGCCCTCTGCCAGGATTCTCCCAGCTTCAACAGAAAATCTGGCACAGCCTCTGATTGTGAATCACCGATTTCATACTAGGATTTGGACATGAACAGAAAGCAGTGGATTAATTGTGCTCTTAACTGAGGATATTTATACCCTTAAGAGCCCAGTACCCCTGAAGTTAAATATTTAAATCCCATATTTTACTGCACTCTTGTTTCTGTACCTTGACTTCATCAGGTGACTACAGTAAATGGACATTGTCTCTATCACAGTGATTTTGCTGTGATGCTCTGGGAAGTCTTTCTAGTAATTGATGCTTAAATAAATAATTGCTTGCTAGTTATACCAGCAGGGCAGCACACAAAGCTCTTTGTAGATCTTTTGCACAATGTAAATTGTGTCTGTATTTCACCAGGATCCTGACTTCACCAGAGTCCTAACTTTGTGGTGTTCTTCAGTGCAGGTTCAAAAGAGTTTGCCCTAATCCTATTGAGAGGCATCTGTCACCTGCAGCGCACTCAGTAATTGTCACCTGTCCTTTCTCCTGTAACCCTGAAGGGCAGTGCAGGAAAACAGAGCATTCGTCAGACAGCAAAGAAATGGAAGATAGGAAACATAAAGAAGACTAGAAATCAAATAAAACTATGCAGTACTCCATCCCTGCTCCAGACATTGAGTATTTTTTCCTTCTCTGTTGGAAATGTATCCATCAGCTCTTTAAGCTTAATTCTTGTTTTTCCTTTGTTTTGGTGATTCTGGAAAAGAGTAGAGCTAACTAGTTCACTTTGCAAGAAGCAGGATGCCAGACATTCAGGCAGGTAAATAAAAATATCCTTCCCATAAATTGAGACTGGCACAAGGATGACTTTCATAATTTTTTGCAAATTTCCTAGCCACATGCAGCAGCCCTTTCAAACTGAGGTGAATAAAGGGAATAGCATCCTGTTTCTCAGGTTTTTCAGCCACTGTTAAGCGGTGCATTTATAAAATCTCGCTATCATGGCAAAAACTCAGCAAGCTTTCATCTCATGCCAGCTTGCACCGTCCTGTTGTGTAACACCCTGCTGAAGCTGACACTGACCCTGCATTTCTTTCACCATATCCTACCTTTAGCCCACTTTCACTTTGCAAATTCGTTCAAAAATTCATATTTCTTGTTCAAATAAGAGCAGAACATAAGAGCAGTCATACTGAGTTGAGTCAAAAGTTTTTTCTAGTAACCGGTCTTTAACTAACCAAATTTAGATCCTGAGGGGAGGGCATGAGTTATAGAACAAATATGCAAACTTCTCTTTTCCACTTTCTAATAATATGCTGCTTAGGTTTTTACTGCTTTGTAGCAAATATTTCTTTCATGATCTTGAGAATTATGTTAGAATCTTACTGAGTTTTGGAATTCCCAATATCCTCTGAAAATTAGTTGCACAATTTAATTAGACTAAAGTTGTAAAAATTATCTTCTCACGTTTGGTGTTTTATTTACAAGTTAATACCTCACCATTTCATTTGACCTCTTTTTATGCTTTTTGCTGTAGTTCATTTAGATACATTTGATAACAACTCCCTTCAACTTGCCTGGAAAGGAAGAACATAGGGGTGTTCTGCATCTCGCAGGATTAAACCTAACAGGAATTTTGTCAATGGGAACAGCATGCACCCCATGGGAGCTGGGAGCTAGCAAAAGCCCCAAAGGGAGAAGAGGGCAGAAACTATAGTTATTAATAATCCTCAGGCAAAGCAGTTTTGTAAGAAAGCAGGTTATACTCCCTGCCACACTCAAAACAAACATCTGCAGCTCTCTAGCAACAGAACCACTTTACCACGGGAACTTTGCTTCCCATTCTTCCCAGAAATCAAAAGGAGAAAGAAGAAAAAAACAGTAGAAAAAAGAATGCATGTGCTGTAGCTACCATCAAAAGTTTCCTTTCACAAACAGAAAAATTGGTTAGATTCTTTTCCTAAGCCATTTGTTTGAGCTTCTCATTATTTTTCACTTTGGTATTTAACCTGCATCTCAGTACCACACAAATCTAATGTGCAACACTATTTTGTTTTTAGGCTAAAAAATCAATTTATTCCCATCTGAGTACACTGGCAGATTTTGCAATAGAGATGTTTGACGTTCTTGATGAAATCAACTATCAGTCTTATAATGACTTTGTCCTACGAGTTGGTAAGTCATGTTTCTACAACTATCACACAATTAGAAGATTGTTTTTTGTTGGTTTTTCCTGTGCTGTCAGCAAAGGGTTAACTGTCCTGCATTCATGATTAAAACTGAAAATTCTCCATTAGTGAGAGAGTCACATCCATGTAGAAGGTCAGCAGTCTGGATGGTGTGCATTAGTATTAAGAAATTGTAATTGCCTCCAATTCCAGTGTGTTTACTTAATCTATGCACCCCTAAAAGGAAACTGCACCATTAATTTTATACAATATTATGAGTGTACCCAGTCTTGTGGCTTACACTGTTTTGCATTGCTAAGCTGCTGAAAACTGGGTCTTACTGTATTAAGTTGCATCTGCAAAAGCTTTGTTGGCATTAAAAGTGCAATGGGAGCTTTTTGTCCACAGATGCCAAATCACCTTAACCAATCCTGTTTTCTCCAACAAATCAAATTGTCTGGTCTGCACAACACAACCCTTCCCATGCAATCCTTTACATGTTATTACATGTCTTACCACTCAGAGTTCTTTCTCTCAGCCGTCTTAGAGATCAAGTTCCCCGCTTCCCTTTCTTCATGTATCCTGCTCCTCTCCAGCAGTACTTCCACTGCTGTTCTCATTTTATTGCATATTCTAACACTGATAGTTTTCTCCAGCTTCTTTCTCTATGTATTTTCATGGCTGACTTGTGAGAATGAGCTGGACAATGGGAAAACTGAGGTTTCTAGCAGTGGAAGATTGAGAAAGACCAATGACATCAAAGGCAGCAATAGGAGAGTTATACATCTTTGACCTCCTATACATCCTAATAATTATAAACCCCAGATTTTCTTTGAACTCTGTTATAACTTGTCTTTTCAGGTTCACAAAGGATCAAATATCTAACCCTCATTCTTCTGCATAAATTGCTTAGGAAAGCCCTTGCACATAATCTCATGCAGCGTTTAGTATCTGCAGCTCTTCAGGGCACTCAGAAGGAACATCCTCTTTTATCTTCCAAAAAAGGTGTTGAAATCAGTCAGAAATGTAGAATTGAGCTCTGCAGTTTCCAAAACAATATGCTTTAGACATTTTCAGATCCTTTGGTCTTCTTCCAGTGTCTCTGGGATCTGAGTTGTCTAGTTAACAACCAACATGACACGCTTCCCTTACCCCAATCCTTGTATATTCCAGGCCATTATTTCTGTTCCTCTTAGAAAACCTCCGTTAAAAGGCTTTATATGTGCAACTGCAGTGGAAGTTGTAGGAAACAATTAAACATGTTTAACAGTTTGTCCCATTTTCAGCTAAACTCTGCACTACCACTGCTTTTCTTCTTTTCTTTAAACAAACAAAATCCACAGAAGAATCAAATTTTTATGTTGTCAATCATATTGCATTTCCAATAAGATATCTCAAGGAATGTCTTTGTTGTGTTTCTAAGCCTTTTACAAATGCAGAAGTCCACTTGGCATCAATTTAATCATAGAATCGTAGAATATGCTGAGGGATCATAGAATATGTAAGGAACCCATCAGGATCATTAAGTCCAACTCCTGGCCCTGCACAGGACAGCCCAAGAGTCACACCATGTGCCTGACAGCATTGTCCAAATGGTTCTTGAATTCTGTCAGGCTGGTGCTGTGACCATTTCCCTGGAGTGCCTGCTCCAGTGCTCAGTCACCCTTTGGGTGAAAAACCTTTTCCTGACATCTAACCTAAACCTCCCCTGACTCAGCTTTATGATGTCAACATATATTACCCTATTACAAAAAAAAAACGTTCTAAGACACTTGTTTCAAATCTGTTTTGCAGGATTCATGTTTCCCTTGGATAATATGCTGTAGTGAAAACCAAACTCATTGTTTAATTTTAGGTATTAATGTTGGGCCTGTAGTGGCGGGAGTCATTGGAGCCAGAAGACCGCAGTATGATATCTGGGGGAACACTGTGAATGTTGCCAGCCGGATGGATAGTACTGGAGTGCAGGGAAAGATTCAGGTGAGTGCATTCTAAGAAAATTTTGCAAACTCTACATACCTCCTGTCTTATATGTGGTTACATTTTAAGAACGCTTAGAAAATGCAGCCTCACTTTGTTCTTATGGAGACGGCAACACTCTCCAGATGACTCACCATCAGAGGTATAGTTGTTTTCCATCTTATACACTTCACTCTTTAGAGACAATGAAATCCTCAAATAAATAATTTCTCATCAGAAGAAACAAGAGTTCTCTGCTTCATTGCACACAGTTGGAGGCAAGCCTGGGAATGCTGACACTGCCAGTCTTTGTGCTATAGAAATCTTGCCTAAATAGGACCTACAAGGAAAGGATCTATGCCCATTTGCATCTTACTACATTTTATGTAGCTCTAAAAATTGCTTGGATACTTTGGATTGGAGAGGCAATGCAGACAGAGAACATTGTTGTTTTACTAGGGCTTGATGAGAACCTAAGGTTTTCCTCTCAAAAGCTCAATGAACGCTTGCAGTCATTTGTCCAAAATACATGTCTAATCTCCAGGGATTAAAAGGTCCTCTGCAATAAATTTACATCACTGGAACTGATCCAGCTTAAAATTTGGTTATATATTTCTGTTGGATGGAGCTTAATCTGTCTGTGTATTTATTTAACTCAAGAGCAGAAATTCTGCTTCTCACATTCCAGTTTGATCAGTGATCTTTACTTCCTAAAGAAAATTCTAAGTGAGCCTGAGAGCAGCTGTAGGTGCTAATGCATTCTGGTAATGCATATTTCATGACAGAGAAGTAAAATGGTGAGGGGTGAGCAATTACATGAACAGAAAAAAGTAACGGTTGGTTGTTTTTTTTTCTGTCTTCAGGTGACAGAAGAAGTTCAGCGGATATTAAAAAAGTGCAGTTATGAATTTGTGTGCAGGGGTAAAGTCAGTGTAAAGGGAAAAGGTGAAATGTTGACCTATTTCCTGGAAGGAAAGGCTGATGGAAATAATTCCCAAACACGGTCTTTAAACTTAGAGCGGAAAATGTACCCTTATGGGAGAGCAAACATTCAGACAAAACTGGGCACCAGCTGTCCATCGGTATCCTCAGTTGCTAGCTTTACTGTAAAACCTGCGCTTGGAGCAGGTCAAGCATCTGCCACTCACACAAACCAAACACTGCATTATCTTCCTTCTGTGCCAGCTGTGAAGGAGGCATAGAACAAAGGAGGAGATTTGGTTCTGCCACTTGCAGTGAACTTGGAGAGCAATGGTTGCCTGAATTTTTACTAAGAAGTCTGAGGTCATAGGCCATGGCATTAACCAAGGACCACTACAACCCAACCAAAGAGAACTTGGGGACTGTGTAATGAACTCTTGGGATGGAACATATAAGGGCTAGCAATTCTGTTATGAAAAGTCAAAACGGGATTTTCTGGAAATGACGAATATTTTCTTGGCATTTTTAAACAGTAAATTAAAAACATTAGATAAATGTGAAAGCAATTAATTATGTGTGTGTGTATATATATGTTTTAATCTATATATGCACATATACAAACAGTTCTGTGTAGACTTAATAGAGATTTATAGAGATGAAAATAAAAATGTGTATTTATTTACACATACACCTACAGTAACATAGCAAAGAGATTTCTCTTTCTGTCATAGCCAGAATTGTTGGGCCTGGGATTAGCAAAGCTGCATTTAACCATGGAATGTGGGATGCCTGGAGACTCTCCAGGGCTACAGCAAGACTTTCAGAAACTGTGCTCCCAGTGCATGAATTAATGCAATGAAAACAGTGTTTATTGTGTTGTCAATGGCAGATTAATGAAGACTGGATTCAGCTAATTACAGAACCCTACATACTTTTTTAAATTCTCCTTGCATGCTCCAAAAACTTTCAATCAAACCATTACACTAGGATATAAAGTAGATAAACCACAGAGCTTAAAGTTTAGGCAGAAGAACAATATATATTCTTTCCATTAAAAAAAATACAACAGTGGTAGAGCTTAGAATTTGCTGCCTCTTTGTAGGTCATTTGACTCTGTGCAAGACAGAGGAGCCACCCTGCAAGCACAGCAATATGCTTATGCAATATAGAAACATTCCTTTATGTACAGTCCTGATTTTACTGAGGAGCAGAAGGATGGTATTATTTCCAGCTTTTAGAAATAGCTAAAAAGTCCTGTGGCTCAAGTCCAGGATTTAGTTTTACCATTCTAAACAGCTCAAAGAATAGTCCTGTACTGGTGACAAACATGCTGTTGCTAGTTTTGTGACATTTGTATGTTTGCCAACACAGTTTTATATACTAATCGATTTTTAAATTTATGCCACAGTTTTATTGTATCTTGATTCTATCCAGACTCACTCTTCAAAGCTCTACAATTATAGAAAGCTATAATTCTGAGAAACAAGCACAGTCAGACTTTCCCAAATGAGGAGCACTGGTAAATGTGCCAGGAGAGCAAGGCCTGCTCTTAATCTGCGTAAAAAAGAATATATTTTGGCTGTTTTTTTTCTTTACGCCAGCCCACATCATATTGTTTATGGTTTCATCCTGAAATGATGATCTGGATGTGAAATGTGGAGTGCAACTCCATACTCAAGGTGGAAGTAGTTGAAGGTCATCCTGCTGAGAGACATGTACTCCATGGAACTGTGCCATACTGTCCTGATGGGATTCACAGGCTAACTAATCTCACTGCTTTCCAAAAGAAAAGCAAAACTTTACATTGTCTAAAAACATGCAAAACTTCCTTTTAATAAGCAAAACAATTTCCCCCCCAAAAAAAAGAAGATCAAAAACCTACAACAACAAAAAAAGTCAAAAAAGCCAACAAAAACAACCCACAAAGCTAAAAACCCCACTCCAGAATGCAGAAGTTGTACAGATTGTACAATCAAAAACTTTCATGTACTAGATGTCACATTTCCCTTTGGTGGGCCTATTTTGTTACAGATTTCAATGGAAAGAAGGTTCTGAGAGATTCCCCTCTAATCAGCTTTTGCTTTGGAGCAGTAATTTTTTGTGTTAAAAGTATAAGACAGCACTATGTCAGCACATGAAAATGGCTAAAGAAATGTTGCAGGAATTTCTGTTCTCCAGGTCAGGGTACTGTGGGACTCCAGTGTTTTTCAGCAGAGTTCTAAATTAATTTTTATGTACTCTATCTCCTAGGTGCTCCATTACAAAGCTGGGAAAGTTAGTCTTATGATTAAAGTAACTATAAAAGCCTGAGAACTGCTTCCTAATTGTACTATACAGGGTATATGCACCCTGATTGAGATGAAGAAAGTCACTGCATTTCTTTATCTCCCTAAGAGCTACCCACTTCACAGCTATTCTTCTAGAATAATCTATTTCTGCTTCTGAAGCATTCAAATAGTTTTGAAAATATACATGTAGAGAATACAGATTTAAAAGAACAAATATTGACATAACTAAACTGAATAAGTGGTATTCATGTAAAGCACACTGCATAGCTACGTTTTCTAACAGGTTTATAAGAACTAAATTATCATGCGGGTAAGTTAAATATTTAACCAAGTTGGAAAGTATTATGTGCAATAGCATTAATCACTCAGTTCCACTCTCAAAGAGCCCATGCTACACAATTTTTGAATCAGTGAATTTGATATAATTTCACTGATAATAATAAAATAAAAGCATCTTCAGATCCTAGCAGTAGATCTGGTAGTACATGAACACATCGACCAAATACATGCATTGACCCACCGAAAAGCTTTCAATAAAATTACTTATTTGTTATTCTTTTTACTAGGTCCAAGATATAGGCATCTTGCCATTATTTCTTTGATCACTAAATGGACAGTGAGCACAAATGAATTGTCCCCTCTGCTGATATATTTTGTGACTGTTCTCCTTCCCAGACCCATTCCGAGCCTGGTAATGTCAGTGGAAGATCATGTAGCAAGGTAAATTTAGATTATTCATGCTAACATTTTAAATGATTAGCAGGTGCTAATTAAGTAGAATTGGTCCAAAGATTTTCAAAGCCTGATCCTCTTCTCCAACAGCCAAATAAAGCATTTGACTTCTGTAAGAATGTTTCCATGTTGAATGGAAAAGACCAGACAGGCACAGTCCATCATCAGCTTCTCATTCTGCACTTTTGCAGGAGGTCTCTGCCTCCCAGAGCAGGTTGAGTGGACCAGGATGGTTTCTTGGTACTGCAGGCAAGCTGGTGCGTATGTCCTAGCCTACAGAATCAATGATGGTATATTTGGAGTTAGTTTCCAGACTTTAAGTCATAGATTTATAGAATGCTTTGGGTTGGACGGGACCTTAAAGATCATCTCGGTCCATCCCTGTTGCCATAGGCGGGGACACCTTCCAATAGACCAGGAAATAGACCATCACTCTCATTAAGTTCATTATCATTAACATCATTATCCTATCATTAATGATTTTTGTGGTTTTGTTGTGGTTGTTGTTGCTGGTTTTACTGTGGGGGAAAATATATATTACTTTGTAGTCCTGGACTGAGCAGTATAAATTTTTGAAGAGAGTTCCGCTAAGGCACAAATTAGTCAAATATCATGTAAAAACGATATGCAGGATCCAGCAGCCATTTCAACAGTGAAACCTAAGTGCCCATTGAAATCATGATATAATGAAGTTGTGCTGTTATCTTTATGCTTTCCCTCCCTACTCATATAGTTTTTCCTCATTTTCCTGTTCTGTCTACATATGTTTAATTTCAGCTCTTTGTGTGACAGCTTTAAATTACATATTTATTCTCTCAGTTCTTCAGCATTCTTTGACATGTTTAATAAATTTTATATATGGAAAGAGGGGGAAATATACATGGAAGTAATACTTCTGAAAACCTCATAAACACACATTTTCTGCCAAATTAGAGAAGATTGTAATCAATTTTTTATTGGCAATTGACCTAAGATGGTATGTGGCCCACACCAATATCCCTGAAAATCATCAGAAGAATTTCCTTGGATTTCTGTGGGATTTGTGTTGTGTCCATCTTATTGCATGCAGTTGTATTTCCTGTCCTGCATATATTCATTTTCTGGTCAAGCGCTGTAACTTTTGCCTGGGTAACCTCATCAAGGAGTCTGTTCCACACCAACCAAAAGTCCCTAGTGTTTATCTGAGGACAGTAACTTGTTGATTTGTGGGCAGAATAGCCTCCTGTAGTTCTGTTCACCATTTTGTGCAGCTGTTAGCTTGAAACAATTAACAGATACAAGCCCTACAACAAAGTCATGCCATTTTGGCATGTCAGTGTCTGTCAATAGCAAGCACAATATTTCATATCAGTTTGCATGTTTTCTCTTTCAGACAACATTAATAATTGAAGTCTTTCATACTTTATATAAGCATATAAGTATCAGAGATCTTTAGTCTTGGGAGCTAATTTCTAAGTGTTCCTATACTACTTTTATCTTCAATTTTTTTTTAATTATTATTCTCTGCTGAGATTGCAAACTGGCATTCCATTTAATTACTGGCTATATATTTCCAAACGTATTCCATATACATTGACAAAAAAGCTATTTTACCCAGCCTGTAAAATGCATAGTTTTTTGTAGCTGCTTCACACTGTGGCAAGTGACACTCCGTTATCTTCACCAAAACAAACACAAATTTTCCCTTGCTTTCCTCACGTGAGACTGAGAGCCAAAAGCTTCAGCTTGTAAGGGCTGAATCTGCATCCCTTATGTGTCCACAAGGCCTGCAGCAATCACCAGTTTAGTATGCTTGTGAAGGTCAGGAGTTGAGCTTCTGTAGGCCAACTTCTGCTTTGGGTTGTAGCAGTGTCTCATGTCAATATTGAACTGAATATTTTACAACACTGTAACCAAGAGTAGGTCATGCACCTAAATCACTTTCATACTTATGCCTGTAATTTATCTATCAGGCAAAACAAAGTAGCTGGTTGTCACAGAAGGAAAACAGTATATGACCTGTGCCATTTCAGTGCTTTGAAGAGTCCGAACACATTAGTAAGTAGCATGAATCATTTTCCTGTGTTGGATTCCTGCTTGTAGTGGAAAGAATGCATTTTCTTTACATCAGCAAGTCCAGATTCTGTATGTGTTCTGCCCAGGCAGGAGGACTATTTAGCCATAATGTTCTTTCAAGTTAGAGTTTTATATTACAGTGAAAACCAACATTTTTTTAATTTGTGATAAACCTGTATTATAATGCCTTATTTTTAATCTTGTACAGTGTTACAAAAGAACAGAAAACATTGGCCTTTCATGTACTATTCACTTTAAAAGATGTATTGTACTATGAAATTTTGTAAATAGTTTTAGCTTGGACAGGTAATTGCATGTACACTTGTATAAAAAGAGGCAAAAAGGCACACTTTTAACAAAAACTAATGATTTTTGTAAGAGACATTTTACATGTGCATGGAGATTATATATCCTTTTAAAATGGATGTCTTTTTGGTTTTCCTTGAAATCTACTGCATGCCATTCATGCCTGACTTCAGTAAAACAAAACAGTAAGTTTTCCTATGTGTTTTTGACGTATCACTTCTGGCACAGTTAAATCACTAGTTGCATGTGCACTCAGCAAATCAAAATACAAACAGGAAATAAAGAAGAAAAATAACTAATGATTGTGATCTGCCAACCTCAGTGTTTCAAGGTCCTTAACACAGTATATGAAAAGTGTTATCAATATCTAAGCTGTCTTCATAAGGTACCTTCTGGTCATTAGAAGCAATAAACTACTTTATGTAATATAAAAAGCAAACCAATACTCTAGTTCACAATGGGGTAATACCTGATATTCAATGGTTATTCTCTGATACTGCATTTGATGTAGTATTGTCATCAAGAAGGACCAGGTGTCAAATCCATCTTTGCTGTATGCAGGTGCAACACTATGGAAGGCAAAGAAGGTGAATTTGGCCCATCAACGTTACCCAGAGTATATTTCTAATGCGATAATAAGTTATTGTATGTGAAAAGTACATAATGCAAATAGCTTGTTTTCCTGGATACATACATACGTATATACATATGTATGTGTGTGTATATATATATATAAAAATTAATTTTGTTGCCTTATTTCTGTCAGATTTTTTGACTTATTTTCCAAATAGTTTCTATTTCTAAGCAGAAAGTATTTAACAAAACTATCTGGAGGAAGTTCCTTGGGTTTATCTGGCTTTGAGCCATCTGGGTTCTGTGCTGATTCCATGCTTACAGGGATGCCTCCCTTAGGCATCACAGCCTAACCCACAGCTTGCGGCTCATGTCAACTAGTGATATAGGAATAAGAAATCAATATCCAATCCTCTAACTGATTTTTCCCGTAACGCTAATGAATAAAACTTAAAATTCTGAAGGTATTTTGCACACCTCATTTTTAAAGTTGTCATATCCATGTCACTACAACTCAGGATTACTTCTCAAATTACTTATATAATTGCTGTATGATAAGTAAGGAGTAATGGAGGAGGATAACACGGAGTCTTGTGGCAAAGGGAAATGCATGTGGACTGTGAATACTTTCTGCTTTGGATAAGGACTTTCATTTTACAATTTGAGCTAGTTTTATAATACAACTCAGAAATCTATTAATTTGTTTGTTTTATCAGGTGACTGTAGGGTTAACTAAGCAGTACAGTTTCTGCAAGTACTTTTGTCATCCGAAGTTAAGAGGCAGGTTCATACAATATATCCCTGTTGCCTGCATAGAAAAACCACTACCTTGTACTGATGATTGTCTTCATTATAGTAGTTAAGGGTTTCTAACAGTCATAAACTAACTCATCTCAAATTCAGTGGGTTTTACATCTCAGTGTAGTGTAATTGTTGTGAATAATGACAATCTGGACGCTGCTTCTGCACCCCAACGCTGTTTATGATTGGCTTTTTCCAGAACTCTGTATAGGCAATTTTTAGATCATTGTTCCTTTTAATCCCATCTCTCACTGAGTTTTCAGGCCAAATTTATATCATTAATAAATACATTAATGTAAATAATGGGAAAAGTACATATAAGGGAGTGGCTGCCCTTTGCTCTTTAATTCCTCTTCAAAATATCACACTGCTTGGGGGGCCTGATGTGATTTGCAATCTGGTCAATGCAAGGATAAAAAGAAGGAAAGAAGGAAAAAAAATGAGCAAAGTTAGCAAGAGTACAAAACAACAACAAAAAAAAGAAGCCTGTGAGATAGCAGTTGCTGAAAGGAAAAGGTGAAAAGCCAGTACTCTTCTGAAGTCAGTGGTAAAACTCAGTGACTCAGGAACGAGCCTTGAGTATCTGAGCTGGGAGTACTTAACCAGATTTGTAGTGCAACAAAGGTAAGGCTTGTGTTTAATTGCATGGTCAAATCAGTTTCTGAGGTTTTGTGTCAGTTCAAATTTACAAAAATGTTCTCCTGGTGAACTACTTCCAGAATCTCAGAGGGAATTAGTAGAAATGGTTGGGGGTTGTCACCTTTAATGCCTATTTTTTGATTATGAGGAAGCACCTTGGAATTTGAATTAGCATTAATTCATGGTTAATGTACATAGTGTATGTGCTGAAAGGACTTGGTTTTGCTTGTGCCTTACTGCATGCTGGAGGATCTACTTCTTTATATTAGGATCCCCATTTTATGCCTTCTGTGGCATCAGACATGACACACCTTCATAAAACTGAAAGAACAAAAAGTGCTGCATCACTGTGAAGATTTTTTATTAATTCCTTTCCTTCTTTGGTTTACTACCAGTACAGCTATGTGGATGCAAGGAGTGCTCCATTTGTTTGTGGAGGGAGGCCATACACCGGTATATGTGGGTCCAAGCCGAAGAAGAGTAGGTTTCCTAGAAAGCTCAGCACATACAGTGAGCTGAGTTCTGCAGAAAATATTTTCAGATAGTTTGGGGCTCCTTTTAAAAAGCTGGCTGCTCTCCTCTTCAGAACAGGCTTATGTAACACGACTAAAACCATCCAGAACACCTTGTAACTGCACTGTCGGGTTTGATAGATGTAGGTTAGCCTGCTGGTGATGAAACAGCTTACAAAGAGCTCTTGTTGTGGGCTGAAGTGGGGTTTAATTACTGTGGTTGTGTGCACTATCGTGTCTTACTCTCAAGTGCCTGACCTTCTGCTTTAATCCTAGACCTGTCTGTAGTGGCATCAGTTATGAAAACCTTCAGCTGGCACATTGAAGTTACCTAGGTTATTTTTTCATGTCTTTTGCTCCTTAGTGCACAAGGATGCAAAGGTTGTCTGTTCTTACATTTCAAATGCTATTCAAGCAATATATCAAGAATTTTCAATGAAATTTAAATGAAAATTAATTACCTGTGCTATCAAAATTGCTTCATGATAATTATATTTTTAATTGCTACGGTAAGTAGAGATTCTTCTTCACTTAGAATTCCTGCTTTTTTTACAGTAACATTACTAGGGCTCAATAAGGAAAAACAAAGAAAAGTGATTGCATAACTTGCTCCCATTTACAAGTATAATTGTCTGCACAAAAGTGAACTTAGACAAAGCAAATGGAGAGTTTCATTTCTCCATTCAAACAGCTGGTTATTACAGAGAAGTAGCTTTGAAAAATATTAGAGAATACAGTATGAATGAAGGCAATGCTTACTGGTCTAAAAACTAGAATCCAAGAACAGCTACCTTTTCTAGCATAATTAACTCAATACAGAGAATCTTAGAGCAGTAATATTATTTTCTTTGAAATTCTGACAGAGGTTAAATTCTGACACACATTTCACAGTTTCAAGCAGATTCAGTCAAATTTGACCCATCTCTTAAAATCCCTGTCTTTAAAACTTGTGTCACAAGTAACATCTGTCTGGATTTTATCCTGCTGGTAAGTCCTTGCACTCTCTGCTTTCTGGAGGTTAACTTCTGCCCTGCTGGCATGTATACATAGGTTCTGCTTGGAAATAAGATGCTAAGCGTTTTTCCAATCTGTTAATTGAAAAGATGTAAAATTGTATTATAATTGATGTTTGGCAGCCTAAGGTAGGAAGCAAAAGACCACGCAGAGCATGTGTTCTACAAACAAAATTAGTCTGCCTACATGATGACAGAGAGTCCATTATAGGCTTATCCATAATTTTAAGCATCCTATAAATATTTAAATGCAATAAATACCATAGCAATAAGAGGAGATGGAGCTAGACATACCTACCTGTCTCTTAATACCACATAAGTCTTCTTTGGATGTAAAAATATTACCTACAGCTCATAAAATACTGCTTCTTCAGAAACTGGCAGTTTTCTACACTTAACTCACCCTCAGTTGTTCAGTGCTGTCATATTTTTGTTGACGTGTTTACTGTCCACTCAGGTCTGCTTTACCATCTCCATCTGTAGGTCCTCTGTCACATGGTTGTCAAGCTTCTTTTTTGAAAAGAAAATATATTTTCAAAAAGTTGATTTTTCGTATAAAAGATGTAAAAGAAATACATTTAACATAATCTCGTTAGGAAGCAGTACATGTGACAGCAAACCTGAAAGGGCACATAAACATACCGTGTGGTGGGAGTGCAGGCACAAGCAGCTGGCAGCAAGCTGGGCAATAAGGCTGAAGCCAGCCATCAGCAAGCAGAGGAGCATCTCTGCTCAAGGGTCCAAAAAAGAGACACAGATAAGCAGGAGTGGTGTAGCCTAATTCATGTTCCCTAGCAGTTTAACAAAAACATGCAAACCCATTTCAAGAGCAGTCGTGTTGTCTGTCTGGATACCACTCTTTACTAAATTAGAGAGAGGAAAGATACAGGCTTGGAGTATTATAAGGCTGGTTGAATTTAAACATTCAGTAAGAAGACTGTGCAAGAGGAATCTTATCAGCTACTTAACCTGCAGATGTTCGCAGCAAATTCTGCATTGCTTCTGAACTAACTTGAATATTTGCTTAGACTTTGTGGAAAAAAGAATTATTTGCATCAGACAGACATATGGGAAAACCAAATGTATTCTTCTCTGTATTTATTGGCATAAAAGTTTTCAGAAGAACTTTTAGTCTTGTTTACAGCCCAGTAAAATTAATGAAAATATTAACTTCAACAATTATTGAATTTTTAGATTAGGCCTTATTCTAGTGTCTATTCCTCTGCCATGTCAAATGGGGTGTCACCAGTGACTTCAAAGGGACTGGGAGGAGGTCTACTGCATCACAAAAGAAACATCTACATAGGTAAAATGAAGAGTCCTAACTTTAAGGACTGAACTAGTAAGTCAGGATGTCATTATTCCAACTGCTATAGCCCACTGAACCTATAAATAATTTTTTTATCTTTATAGCTATACACTATATATATATATATATATGTATACACATAGTACAATACAATAACTTAACACTGGGTAACTTCTAATGATAGATTTTCATTAATAATACGGGTCTATTTTTATGTAAATATATTATTGTAGAGTATCTTCCAGTCTTTTTCAGGATTGTTAAATTGAGAAGAGCAATTGAATATTTGTCCTATTTTTATGTTAAAAAGTGAATGGACTGAAATGTTAAATGTGAATGTAAATTTCTTATTGCAACTTTTATACTGAGTGTTTGCACTACTATCATTTCTGGAATCTAATTAAAAATAAAGGAAAAAAATTGCTTGAATAAACAGTTGCTTGAGATTGTTGTTTTGGCTTTGGTTTGGCTTTTTCGGGGGAGGTTGTTTGGGATTTTTTTTGTTTGTTTTTTAAATCAAGTTGCATTCATTATTATATACCAAGCGGCCTCTCAGAGGGTCCAGATACAGCTTCTAAGTTTTCAGGCTATGAACATGCCTCTAGAAATGCTGCAATTCTGCTTTCAGAATTGCTTTGAACTAAAGAATCTCATCGGAGCAATTCAGCTCCCTTGTGAGTCTCGCTGATTTTCTGCATTGAACACAGTGTAAGCCAGCTTGGGCCAATTGTACCATTCACTGTGCAAGCAGAGGAAAGTAAACATGCAATGACCAGCAAAATACCAGCCACACAGACCAGAAGATGGTGAGGGGAAGCTTATCTCTCCCTTTCCACAAGGCAGAAATCGGTCAATTTGGGCCAAGTGTAGATTTTGTTGGCAGTTTATGTTGTGCAAGACATAGAGCCAGCCTGAGTGCGAAATTGTATAGGTTAACTTAAAATTGATTTAAAAACTGATAAAGTTTTATCAGGTAACATGCCTCGCAAGAGAGTAGCTAAGCTTGGGTAGTTCAAAGTAATTTGATTGTACCACTTCCAAATGATAGCAGACTCCCATCTGGCCAGCTCAGAGCAGAAGGAGAGGTGCTCAGGTGCCTCATTCCTGTCCATGAAGATATGCCCTGAGATAACTTGCAGGAAATGCAGGGTCCCCTGTGAGGTATGACAGCCTGGGCTCAGATGCAAGGGGTTTTAATCCAAATGCTAGATAAAGTCTCCCCAGCTGTTTTTCTTGCAAGTTGAAGAGCACAGTGTGAGTTGTACAGAATTACAGTGTTGTCAGGGAGTGTGATGGAACTGTTCTTGGTTTGCCCTTACATTAATAAGAAGTGTTTGAGGCCTTATGTAGCCATCTTTTGCCTTGTCCTTCCCTTCTGGAAGACAACATGCCAGACCTTCCTAAGTGTAAATCAGAATGACTCCACTAAAGCCAAAAGGACATGAATAAACTGAAAATCTGTCCTTCACCTTTCATTGTGCCTACTGTGCCACATTGGTATTTTAAGGCTTTCTCTTAATACTAAAATGTGCAACCCTTCCAGTGTTGTTTCGGGGAATTTTATGTACATAAATACACACAGAGCTATTTATACTTCTGTATAAAATATGTACACTCACAGATACATATGTTAACGAGATAGTGTGTGTTCTGGATTAATGACTCAGGTCATTACTTGGAAGGATTTTTCTGCCATGCCCTGTAACACAGCCAAATCACTTTAGAGAAGTATGAGAATTCATTTTGCTTAAAGAATGAGGCAGTATCAGCATTAGATTGCTTATATCCTCTGGTAACACTTTTGGACATGAGGAATTCCAGACAGCATTTCCATAGCATAAACCACCCAGGACTGAAACTGAGGTTCTTGTCCAAAAGTATTACTAGAGGATATTGTCGATATCAAACAGGCAGAAGAGGAGAATAGAAAATGAGAACATTGTGTACATTGTCCACTGTGTACCTTGGTGCACTGCCATTGTATCTATGTCAAAGTCTTCCAGTTTTGCAGCCATTCCCTGGAACAGTGGGTCACCTAATGCCGTTTCTGCTGGCAGAACATGATGTTCAATGGAAGGAAAAAGTTATACAGGTATCAAATCATGGACTATATTCTTGTTTGGCCCATTCTCATTTGGGCCATTATGATGGAAAAAAAAGAGTCATAGCTGTGAAGTGAGCCACGTTATTAGAGATTGTCTGTGACATTTTTGGCTCTCATGAAACCCTCTAAACTGTCAAGAGAGCATTTAAGGATGGGGATCTTGAGGTATAGTCAGGCTGCTTAGGAGTCCTGGTCTGATCCTAAATATCCAGTCTTGTGTAGATTATTTCTGCTGTCAACTTCAGCAGTAGTTTGCATAGATTTCCAGGCTCAAAGTTCAGAGAATAGAAACTGGTTTTTAATATTACATTAATATGAGTCTCCCAGGTTTATACTGTTCCTATATTTATAATCAAACATTGATTAACTGTTATTATATTTAGCCATAGAGAGCTAGAAAGGAAGAAGTTAGGATGAAGAAGTAGTCATTATTATCAACAATATTTACCTTTTCATTTACAAGGCACACTCTGAAGATGCCAATGATGGCTTTCATAGAGGCAGTGTAACATATAAATTACTACACCATCACAGATGAAGCAGATGAGCTTCCCTATCAGAAGTGCTCTGCTTCACTAAGTCAGTGGGATTCTGATTAATTAATTAGATTTCCTTCAACTTAGGCCACCTGGGGATTCATCTGCACAATTCTAATGCAACAAAAAAGAGCCATTTATATCCACCTGGCCTTACTTCCTGCACAGGACTACACTCAGTCTGGCCATGCTACTGCACTGCACAAACACAGCACTTTTTGTTTATTATTGGATGTAATAAAGTAAAACAAATCTATCATTTTCTGGTTGCTGAGAGATTTGAAGCTAGACATTTGTTTGGCATTGGTCAAACTGGGCTCATACTATTGCCAAAGGTCATGAAAGCAGCACTGACTGTTTTCCCCCAAACTCTATAGTTACTCTGTATGTTTATTGAACTTTGGCAATACTGTTGTGTGCTCCTCAGCAGCTCTGCCAACATAATTAAAAAGGAGCAGCTGTATCAGAAAAGACACAGCAAGTTACTGAGGAAAGGTCTCAGTTGAACATTAACTCAGATTGACTTGTGGGGTGCAGAAACACGTAGAAAGTGTATAGGACACAGACTAGTGAATAAACAATATGCAGACAGAACACATTGTGGCATTCTGGTAAGACAAGAGTGGATAAGCATATAATGAAGAGGAATCATTGACACAATTACAAAGGCAGTGGTAAAACATTGATTTTACCAAGGTCAATGACCTCTGCTGCTATTAAAGTATATCTGACTTCTTACTGCTGAGGTAATTAGATTTTTTGAAGTCACATATTGACACTCCAGACTTCTATATAAAAAAGCTAATTTTTCTCCATTTGACATTCCCCACAATGGTTTTAGACTGGCTACTTGTGTATTATAACCTTGTTTAACAAGGAGAGATGACAACTTTTAATGCTTTAAGATTTTATAATTTATCTTAATGTTGTAGCATCTTTATATGTGTACAAACTAATCTTCCTTTCACAAGCACTGTATCTGAGGACAGAGCTGGTCTAAGCTGAGGGAGGATGTGGCACTGAACTTGCCTATAAAGTGTAAAGATACGTTCCTTAAGGAACTTGTTTTTTCAGTCCTACTATTATATTAAAGCAGAAAAAAAATTGGCTATTAGAATACTACTTCCAATTGCCTGCAATTGGTGGACCTTGGTGAAAAATTTGTAACATCAACACCCATATTAAAAGCTTTTAAGACTATTTGAAATGGTTCAGAGACTTGGGTCTCATTGTTCCTCAAATTCTTATTGAAATGAATCATATGGAAGATGATTTAGACATTTAAATAAGAGTTTGACTTTCTGAGCAGCCATGAAACCCAGTAAGTATTTCAAGATCGTGGTTTTAAATGCACAAAACCAGATTTGTTGTCTAGTTGGACAGGTCCAGTCACAGCAGTCATAAGCAAAACCTGTAGAAATATATAACCTGAAGCACACATCATGACTCAGTGTATTGCTAGTTCAAAGCCATTTTTTTTTCTGACAGGTTATGGAATCGCTAAACCTATTTATCCAGGATTCCCTAAAGCCTTACTCTCAGGTTCCTTATGAGGTGCTCCTATGATCAGATTGGAGGGAAAATTATGCCATACACAGGTCTGTTCCTGCACACTGTAGACAAAGACATTGATCTTGCCACTGGTTGATCTTGCCAGAAAAAAAGTCATTGCCACACTAAAAAATGGGAACCTCCAACACTTGCAAAGGTACCACTTCCACATTACCACCATAAATAACGTGTGAAGAAAGTCTTCCAAAAATCTTCCAAAAGGCAAAAACCTTAAAATTGCTGAAGAGCAAGAGTGTACATAATGCTTTTCAGGCACTGAAAAGTTTGTTTAACAGACTACAAAGGATTCATATTGTCCTTGGTTTCTGAAGGTTTCAGCAAAGGTTTTGCTGGTGAAGGGGCTGGCAGACATGCTAGCTGAGGACACTGGTTTTGTCTAGTTTGGAGAGAAGGAGGCTGAGGGGTGACCTCACTGTTCCCTACAGCTCTCTGAAAAGGGGAAGGGGAGAGGGAGGTGCCAATCTCTTCTCCCTGGTAACCAGTGCCAGTGCATGTGAGAATGTCTCAAAGCCACATTCATTGGGGGAGGTTTAGACTGGACATTAGGAAGCATTTCTTTACCAAGAAGGTGGTCACACACTGGAAAAGGCTTCCTGGAGAGGTGGTTGACACCCTTTACCCGTCAGCGTTTAAGAGTCATTCAGACAATACCCTTAATTACATCCCTTAGCTTTTGGTCAGTCTGAAGTGTCAGGCAATTGGACTGGATGAACATTAAAGATCCCTTCCAACTGAAATATTCTATTCCTTTCTATTCTAATCTGTTCTTTTCTATTCTATTCTAAAGTGTCTTCTGAACACATATATAAAATGCCTGTCCCCTCTGTTTACCCTATCACAAAACTCAGGATTCTCAGTGGTGCCCAGGCATGTAATTCCCACTGAAATAAAGTGGAAATAGTGCTGAGGTACTTTTGAAAAGTTCCACTGGCTTCCTCTGTGCAGCTTTATGCACGTGAAGAGATTAGGTCCACAGAATGTGTTGCAGTGTTTCCATTTCAATGTCTGGCTGCCCAAGGAGCTTACTGAGACAGAATCACTTCTCCATTTGCCCACTGTGCCATAATGCTTTCCAGTCCCAAAGGAGACACTGTTCTGCAGAGGACAGTTCATGCTGAGGCTCCCAGCTCAATTTAGACTTCACATTAGCAAATAAAATGTTTCACTCCTATTTTCACTAAGGAGCTCAGTCTGATCAGCAGTCTTAGAGCACTCCTGATTGACTTGCCTATATACAAAACTCAAACACGGGAAGAATAGTTTATGTGAATTTGAATCAAATCTGTGTTTTTATGGAGTTTCATCCATAAACAACTTGTAATTTGGGCCCAAGTCTTCTTAATCACTTAGGAAACAATTTAATTTCCTTTCTTTTTTTATTTTTCTTTTGTTTTGCCGACTCCTTTAATCTTCTAATTTATTCTTTCTACAGGAGTCTAAATTTAGGAAAGCATTTTCATATTTGTGTCTCTCTCTTAATTTCTTCTTTTCACTCTCCTTTTACTCCTCACCACCATTCTGTGCTTCCTCTGGCTCTTCCTTCTTCCTTCTACTGCTTTGAACAAGGGTCATCCCATCATGGGTCATCAGACAGAGTAGAATGCTGAGCTCTACTTACCAGCTCCTATTTCTTATTATGTACTTCTTTGTGGAATCACCCTCTATGCCTAAAAACATCAGACAAGTTGCAAGAGCAGGGAGAGGGCCTCTTAGTGTTCTACGCAGGAAAGACTTCACCTAGCTCTTGGAGAGCATCTAGCTTGGAGACTTATGCAAGATTTGTGACTTCACAAAATAGAATTACATATCCAATTCAAGAAAATATGTTAGGGAAGCATATGAGCTAAGGATTGGTTCAGAATACAAGTTCTCTTCAGGAGAACTGTTTTGTGACATCCTCAGAGTGGAAAATGATGAAATTAAAAGAGCAGCAATTGAAGAATTGCAGTCTCTCAAAACAAACCAGAAGACAAAGGGAGAAAGGTGTCCATTTTTGTCCCTGTATGTATATTATTCCTCAGTAAACTGAAAAATAATTCCAGTGTTGCCCTTTTCCCAACGAAGCCTTCTCAAAATTCCATGTCCTTGAAGTGAATTCAGGTATTTGAACTGGAACGAAAGGGCCGAAATTTGAACAAAACACTGTGCTGTTATTGTATTCCCCATTTTTGTCAGCTATGGAAGTAAAAATTTTAAGAATTAATGTTTCATTTAAGGGAATGCAGTAACCTATGTAGGTTTTGTAATTTTGGAACAAATTTAGAAAGAAGATGAAATTATCTCCTAAAATGAGATCAACAAAAGAATCTTTGAAGATATAAACCTAAAGCAGTGGGAGGTTTGATATAATATATATGGAGATATATAATAACGTTGCTAGAATTGAGTGCCATCTTGCATTATGCAACAAATGAGAGGAATGGTGTGTAAATATAGGTCAAAAGGCTGTATCCAAACCTTTGAAGTTATTGCTCAAAATATCAAGTAGGCAATGCTAAAGATGATCATTCCAAGGAATATAAATTTAGTGAAGGAATTATTCATAATGAATAGTTCTGAGTGCAGGACACAGCATGTGTCATTCTTTGAGAGATGCAAGAAGCTTTCAAAGTGTCACTCAAGTCAGAGTTTGGGTGATATAGAACATGGCTACAGATAGACTGAGACCAAGGCAATACCATCACTGCAGATGTTCTGCTGAGCTCTTATTCTTACATTAATTTTGGACTCTTTTCTGTCTTATCTCTGCACAATTATGTCTTTCCTATTCTCTGTAACATCCTGCCACCACTTGATAAATAGATGAATCTGTAGGACATAAGATAAACATTATTAACAGCAAGAACAATTTGCAAACTTCCTAAATTGTATCTTGAGAATATTTAGCAAGGTTCTAGAAAAAACAGCAAGTAAAGGCTTTTTAGAAAAGGGGAAGGTTGTTTTTTAAGAATTTTGCAGAAAAGGCCATGGGAGGTAGACATAAAGATGATGTAGCTACAGACAGCACTTGCAGACAGTGAGATACCATGGGAAAGGACATAAAAAGTAAGGGCAAGCTCGGCAAGGAGTGCCGAGCACCAGCTGGGAGGCAAAGCCATGAGTTTTTGAAGGGGTTCAGTGAAATTATGTCAGTTTTCTCAGCACCCCAAAAAGCTTCTCATGCAAGTTCATGCTGGTCAGAGTTGTTTGCATCACTGCCTTGATGGGAGAGGTGATATTATGTCCCACAATACAGCAGGACAGCACAAACATTGCAACACCATGTCAAGACATCATTCTGTGCTCTGTACTATATAAGGAACTGGCTTGCTGGGCCCTGCAAGGCTGACTTGGTGGGGTTTGGTCACCAAGCCACAAGGTATGAAAACTAACTACAAATACTCAAAGTGAGGTAAAGGTTGGTCTATGTTTATAAAGGACTGAGAATTTTTTTTTTTTTTTCCCAGCCGCAAGTATCTCAAAATAGTTTTTGTTTAATTCTCAAAATATTCCTGTAGGAACTTCCCCTGGGAGTTTAGAAAATAAATAGCTTATCCTGGACAGACTATTTATTTCTAAAATGTTTACTCGTGCAATCCATGTGATTGTAATGTGCCTCCATTTCTCAAGCTCTCTTTCAGCTCCTTAGGGGCGCATAACTTAAGCCTAGCAACTTTGCCCATATACTGACAGACTGTTACTTCTAAATATTGAACTGGTAGCTCCAATTCTCTATTCATGGTGCAACTACTAATGTGGCAAGAGAGAGTGGTTTATGATTAGGTTTGAAATGCCCAGACTCCCTGGAACCAGAAGTTCAAATCCTTGCAAGATCAGTGCTTTGCCCCTCTGTCTGCACTAGATGCACTTTACAACCCCAGGTCATCCCCATAAAGCCCTGAAATTAGGTCTGTCTGATCAGCTTAAAGGTCCACAGGTCATTCTTTGTCAATAGGGGCTACCCCAATATTTGTGCACATGCTCGCTCACACCTGTTCTTGCTCTACAGCATTGTGATAACAGCTGTTTACTGTCAGCTACCACAGACTTGATTTGCAATTCAGAGGGAGTGGTGTAGTCCAGCTGCTTTTCTGTTGATAAAAATTACAGTCCTCCACCTAAAGGATACCATTTCAAACCAAAGGAATTCTAATCTAAGAGCTGATACTTGGAAAACACATGCTTCAAGATAAAATGCTGTCATTAGCTTTTAGCTGCAAACACTGTGAAATTCCCACTGAAATTTACAGCTTTTCAGTTTACTCTCACTTTCTGTTTTCCTAAAAAACCAGATTTTTCATGGCAGATTTAACATTAATTTCCTATTTATTTTTTGAGCAAGAAAAGCAGTGAGAAAATAAAATCAGGATGTTAATATACTTCGTCAACATACATCCATCTTGCAACAGATCCTCAATGTGCCTTAAGCAGCCATGTGAAGCCAATTCAACACTAGAGTATTTTTGTGATTGAAATAAGCAACAAACAGCAGAGATTAAATAGCAGTAAACATAGTACATAGATAAGTTAGCTAGCCCATTTTACTATGATTAATTAATCTTAGATTTATATTTAGTTATTTATTCANCCCCCCCCCCAAAGAAAAAAAAAGCTGAATGTGTTAATTAGGGAGTGTCTGCAGCAAAGGATGCCCAGGGTGAACAGGTCTATAAGAAGAGAAGTAGCAGCTGAAGCCAGATTGCTTAAAAGAGGAAGGAAGAAAGACATCAGATAGAACCTGGTAGGTCTGGTAAGCCTGCTATATTTTGTCAAATTTCCTGTAAAATGTATTCTCTGTGGAACTTTGATATTCTCAAATAGTTTATGTTTCTCTGTTTTTAGATTTCTCTTCTGTATCAATAGTGGTGTTAGAGAAGAAAAAAATCTGTTGCTTATACATATTATCATTCTAAAGCATAGAGAAATGTGAAAGAAAAAAACCTGTTGTTTTCCACAAACACTTTGCTGAAAACATTTGTTAAAAACTAATTTAAACAATAAATAGTTCTTAATTGACCATTTAATGAGGAAGGGGAAAGCTTTAAAGTATATAGCTGAGGATAGGTTTGGGGGAGGAGTGATGGCTGCAAACTCCTTTCTTTTCTAAGCTCGATCATGTAAGCCTACTGTCAGTAAGCTTCTATGATAAAGACTCAAGGAAGTCAATATGTCTAAACAGGAAAGGAAAAAGGCAGTGTCTGTAGACTGAGTCCTGCTTATGTGTCAAGCTAGCACTGCTAAGAAGTGACAGAAGAAATGGGTATCCAAATAAAAATGATTATGGAGTACTCCTCCTTCTTTCTAAGGAGAAAAAAATAGAAACCACAAAACACCTGACTTCTACTATACTGAAGAGTCAGTGCTCTGTCTCTTGCTGCCTTTGTGTTTAGAAACACAAAGTGGATGTGGAACTTTACTGGAAAACTTAGACACTACACAGGTGCAAAACACTGCCAAGGAATGGAGAATTAATGCCTTTTACTTCAGCAAATATACCTCCCTGTCTTCTTGTGCTCTGCTTCATCGTAGTCCTGTTGTCTTGCCCCTCCAAGGCCTCGATGTATATACAGCTTTTAATATGGGGCAATCAACCTGAATGAAATATCTGAACTACCTAATGAAAGCAAAGAGTTCAGCAGTTGCTAGAAGTACTTAACTGCTCACCTAATTGAGATGTTTATCTTAAGTATATCTTATATTGGATACCTTTATCCAAGAAGTAGTAAGTGTAAGAAGTAGTGTTTCTTTTTGTTGGGGGTTTTCAAATGGATAGGGATAATGCAACTAGTGAAAGCAACCTTGCCATTGTAAATTCAGTTGAAAATAGACTTGCACAGAACATATATCTTTTTTTTAGACTCAAATCTTAGGATCAGCTGAAGTAAGACAAATGTCAAGTAAATAGGAGGGAATTAGAGGTTTGTGAGCCCCCTTTCAAGGAATTAAGGGAAATATAATGGCAGTTTGACTAAGAGATGATTGGTGAATCCAGAAATTCTCTGCCCATCTCTTTAGAGCACTTGATTTTTTTGCTACACTATGGTAGTCTCTCTGCCATCTAATAGTTTTCAGCTACATACAGTTGAACAGTTAGCAGCTGAAACCCCAAAAATATATTTTTTATATGCTTGGAAGGAGAAAACACTATCTTAATGATGTTGCAGTTAATGAAAGATCTTTAAAAATTCTAGCACACTTGGAGCTCCTCATGCTGGGAGAGGAGTAAGTGATGGATGTGTGACCAGTTGTGTTCTCATGTTCTGTTTTCAATGTGGCTCTTCCAAATGCTTGAAGGCTGATCTACATAAAAGATAAATTCCATGTAAAGACAGAATATAGACATGAAAATAGGAACAGTTTGGATTTGATTTAGCAGCTTGCTGCTAAAAAGCAGCTTGCATTGCATCTCTCACAGTGTGAACAATGACATAATCTTCTTATTTTCCTAAGGCAATAAACCTGACTTCAACATGTCAGAGGAAGATGATTCTTTTCTGAATGTTAAAAGATCTCTGAAAAAGAGAATGGTGAAACACAGCACCCCAGTGGACTCAATGCTTTCAAGAACAATTCCGTCTCTTACAGATCTGACAAATCAGTCAATCAAGGACCAAGATGCCATGAAGAGAGTTTATGGATCTCCAATGCCAAAACCAAATCTAAGTAGATCATTATCTCAAGTATCATCAGTACGTATTGATGCATACTTCCCTCATATGTCCCCAGAAAGGCTTTCAACAGCATTTGATTTGCAAGAACTAAATAAAGAGAAAACCCAAAGCTCTCGGCTTGTATTTTCTAGAAGGAGGCTCTCCACTGTGTTGGCCTCTGATGAATCAAATCAAGAGCCAGCTTACAAGGTTGTCCCAAACACAGAAACTCAAGCTACCACCAGAGCATCTGGGGATGCTGCAGTAACTCCCAAGAGTGGACCTTCATGGCTTGTTTCTGGAATACCAGGGATAAAAGATCCCCTGGTAGCAAAATCCAGAAAGAAGAAAATTGATAAAGCTCTTCAGGTAAAGGCTTTTATGTTATGTAATAGCTAAGTTACACAAGCTTCTACCAATGCTGAATATATACAGATCTTTCTAGTAAAGTGGGAATAGTTTACTAATAGAACAACTTTAGCAGTGAGGACATCTGTTTATGAATTGGGTCATAACCTGGTAGACTTCGTGATACCATTCCTAATCACAGATGGAATGCCATGCAAACTTCCAAAGGAGCATTTGCTTCAGCTTGTGAGCTGCTATGACTCATTGTGTACCCTAGTGGGAAAGTATATTTTTTTAAATGTATCTTTATTTAGAAGATATTTAATAGGAAGAAATCAGTAATTTAAATTCTAAAGTTTCTTAATGTTAGCAAGTCAGCTCAAACTGGAGAAACAAATAATCTACTCCTTTCTCTGTTTAATCCAAATTGTAGTGCTTTATAAAAAGAATGCCAGTCATTTCAAATGGGATCTTGTGAGCAGTCCTTTTGACTGATGTAGGGTTTGCTGGGGAAAGCTTAGATTAATAGATGTTCTGCAGGTGTTGGTTGTCTGTGGAGCACAAGAACTCAATTTTCTGAAACTTTAATTATTAGCAAAGGGCCTGTGGAAAGCCCATAGAAAGGGTAGGAAGGCAGCAGAGTTAGACTCCGAAGGTTGTCATGTCAGTGTGAAGCCATCAAATTCTGTTCTAGTTTGGTTTTTCCTCTGTACCATATTGTTCTTGAGTGTGTTAAAAACTCAAGAAAACTTGCCAGCTTTGAGAGAAAAAGCTTCTCTGCTTAAAACAAATGGAAAACTTTAGCCAAAATCGAATTGTGTCGTAAGTCCTTTGTGTATGTTGTTTGCTTGTTTTTGAAAGCAGGTAGCATCTGAAAGGATTAGGTTGATTAAATAGAATTTTTTCTTCTATAACAGAGAAAGAAAGAAAGAGAATGGCTGCTTCGTCAACTTAAAAACATTGAGGAGGCAACTAAACATGAACTGACAATTGAAGAAGCTTGAGTGGGCTACCTGTGGGAGAAGTGCTGTCACATCCCTCATGTGGGAATGGCTAGTTCCAATAAATCACACTCTTCATTAAAGCACCTGTTAGACTTCCTCCTTCCTTCCAAAATGTTCTTTTTCTGTTGTTCATTTGTTTTATCATTCTTTCCTCTTAAATCTAGGAGAAGTCAGGTATAAATTAAGAAGAGTCAATGTTAATTTCCAATGGCTGAAAGGCCTAGAACAAAGAAGGGAGGAAAAACTTCCTGTGAGAATCATTCTTCATCCTGCCACAGCTCTTCCTGCCCATAATCTTTCGTGTAGCATTCAAGTCTTATAGGGTTGCTGGTGTTTCAAGTGACAAAGTCCTAGTGGCCACATAGAGTGTAATCCTGGTTAGCAAAAAGAGAATCTCTTTCATTTTACGGTTAATCAAAGCTGATGCAATCTGGAATGTTTTTGCTGCTACCTGGCGAGATGAGGAAATACTGAGAGGCACCAAGGAGAGAGGTCATTCTTTAGAGGTTACTAATTAATAACAGCTTATTTTGAAGTTTTGGTTCAAAATCAGTTTGTCCCAGCCTTAGATTGTAAATACAACTCACTGGTGTATTTGAGATACTGAATCCTTGGCTATGTGTTTTGAGCGAGTATGGGTTTTCTGTTTGGTTTTTTTTTTTCTCTGGAGCTGCTGCATGGAGTTCAAGAAGGGTGTCTTACCTGACAGCTGTATTGTCAAAATGATAATTTAGGTCAAAGGAACATTCTGAAGAATCAGTCAAGAATTTATGCAAAAAGCACAATATTCATGTTGCTTCCTACTGCTGTCTGTTATTTAATCTTTAGATTAAACAGGCGGATTTTATCACTTCTACGTGATCCATGGAGTCAGCAGCAGGAATCCACAACAGATTTACCACCTACATACACACATTTCTGCACTTGTGTGGCTCTAGTATGTGCACTTTCCTGGCTTATACTGGTTTTGCAGCTGTTCCAGGCACTAATTATCCCAAAGGGGAGAGGTCGCATACAAAAGAAGCTGCCATTTAAGAATGGAGGCAAGGGACACTTTTGCATTTCCTTCCCACACACTGTAACTTGTAATATCTAACATCCAAGGTGGCAGAGAAGAAGTATGTCCCATGCCAACATTATGAGGCAGGCAAATCAATAGCATCTGTGTTACACTCCAAAATGTAAGAGTAGAGTTCTGGTTTTACAACCTCTCTCTGGATTTAAAAGGAATTAGGATGTTTTTGCTAATGATTCTTGAAGTGGAATTCTTCAGAATTTCTCAGGAGAACAGCCTTATCCTCAGACCTGGCTTTCTGTGTAGCCAGGCAGTGCTTCAGGTCATGAGCTAAGTCACGCTCACTTGGTTTCATGTTTAGTTAATGTTCTGGAATTTGTTTGTCTGTGTTACCCAGGCTGCTTGTCTGGCCTCCACAGGTTCCTCTGGCAACCAGAGAGCTCCTGGCTGGTGTAGATCCCAAGCTGCTTTTGAGACAAAATAGGCATGGTTGCAGATGTGCTGCTATTCCCCTTGAGCCTGCAGGCATTTCATCAGTATCTGTGGTTTGTGCCAGGGGCTGAACTAAGATCAGGCAAGTGCAAGGTTAGCATAAAACCCTCCTCTACCCCTGGGACAAGCACAGATTAGTCTGGCTGCATGACCCAGTGCTTAATCCAAATGACCCAGTTCTGCCTCTTGTTTATTTGTACCTTCCCAGATAGTCAGTTTCAGTTGTTCCTTCTTCAGGCTTCTCATCCTGGTCTCAGGAAGTCTTGATACTGCTTCTGCTTTCCTTTCTCACAGTTGCCTCTCAAAGTCACTCTTGGCTCCCGCCCATCCAGTTTCTTGGTCTTCAAATGTGTTCATCTAATGTCTTCTCCAATTTGGTGTCTAGTTGTTTCCTTCCTTCTAAGACACAGAGGTCTTTTTTTCTTTAGTGCCTGTTCTTCACTGCTGGATTCCTTGCCCATCTGATACCCTCTGATATCTGACACTGGTCTTCTGCCAAAACTCAGACTCTGTTGACAGACCCCAAAGTGCCTCTGTCTACTTAGGTTGATGCCCTCCATGATGCTAGGCCAAGTGGAAAGGTCATGTGGAACAACTTCCAGACCTTAGGAGGCCAGGGGTGTAGCTGCTGCAAAATTCCTTCTAAGGCCCTGCTTTGGGCTACATTAAATGCAAAAGGAATCCAGGGAATATGGCTACTTAACACCTAAGACATCTTTGGCTTCATTCAAACTGCAATGCAAAACTTCGGAAATTCAGAGCACAGTAAATGATGGGAAAGTTTTTCAGGAAGCAAGGTGCCACCCTGTCAGGTTCATGGAATTAGTTGGTGGCAATAAAATCCCAAAGACTTTCCACAGTGGAGGAAAACAAACTACTGAGTGGTAACACAGAACTGACTGGGTCTTTCCAAGTTTTCAAGCTGTATCAGGCAGACAGATGCAAAAAACAAAGGGGTCTCATGATTTTGGAAACTATTTCTGTTTTTTCTCTAGAATGTTTAAAAATAAATACAAAAGACTATATAGCACTTGTTTTGGAATAATTTAGATGTTCATGAGTTTGCAAAAACAGTTATAAAACTGCTTATAGTATTTCATGAGAATATTAATACAATCAACTGGTTCTTCAGGCATTTTCCAACATGTGTGTGACATTCTACAACCACAGTATCAACAGTTAATTGCATGTAACAATCCCAAGGGACTTCAACAAGGCCTATATAGTACAGACCTTCGTGAAAGGTGTTCCCAAAGAAAGGTTTGTCTCTAATTTATAAGATCAGGATGTTAGAAAATGTGAAACTACATCAAATTGTGCATACAAAACTACACTGCTATTATTATATTTCATGTGTACGTGTATCCATAGGGCAAAAATAAATTTTAAAAAACCAACCACCAAACAACCAGTATTTCTTTTGTTTACAGAGCTTGAACTTCCTTTCATTTCTCCAGTAGACTCACAAGTCTACTGGAATTAAATTTTTAAGTTTAAATGATAAAGCTAGTTTTCTGTCATACTATGTGTGTATACTTTGAAAGGAATAGGCTTTGGGATGAGCACTATTAGTATGCCATTTCACTCTTGTTTAATGCTCATCCTCTAGTGGCAACAATGGCAAATTACTGTTTGGTTAGTGCTTCTCCTCATGCATAAAGTTCCTTTAGGGATATTTATATTACAATATCACAGTGCAAAAAAATCCCCAATTCTTAAAGGGAGTTGTAGAGTCCAACACCTCTAAAAGAGAAGTCTTTCTAATTATTAGAGACCTTAAGTATGGATTTCAAGTGCTGAGGCTGAAAAAGGTTAGGGACTACAGACACCAGATCCTTATGAGAAGATAATTTCCAAGACAACCTGTTCTGTAAAATAAAAAGCCCTTTTCCTGCATCAATGAATGTGAATCAGAGTTGCAACATGCTCTTGAGCCTTGGTGTTGTTCTGACTTTCAAATGAACGTGAACACGTTTGTAAGTTCAGAACAGCCTTCCCATTGAGAGTGTTCTTAGGGCAGTATTTTTCCTTTTGGAGTGAAGCTATTGACCTTGACCTATGGAAATGTTTTCAGTACACTTGTCCCTGAATAGATATTACACAACCTACCTGCTGACGGTGACTAAGCACGATGTTGGATGGAGAAGAACAAAAACATTACCAAGAACAGAGGGAAGAGACGGAAATGTCTTCACCCTGGATTTATGAGCTCAGCCTTGTTCCCACTGAAGCAGTGGTAATACTCCTGTTGACAGAGCTGGGAGCACGCTGCCCAGCTGCAGTGCTTCTGTAGGAGGCCAGTTTGAAGAGAAAAATGTTTAGCACATATATTTAACGTATTTCAGATTTATGTAACAGACAAATGGAAACTAAGTCCTTCCTTTGCTGATCACAGCTGAACAATTTTAGAATAACTAGGAGAAGTGGAAAACTTTTAAATAAAAACAGATATTTTTTTTCCTCTAAGTTACAACATAGTTACATTCCTGCTATGGACAAAACCCTGAGTAATAAATCACAAAACAGTGTCACTGACCTGTACTTGGTTGTGTTTTGTTCTATAAGACATACCAAGCACAAAAGCCTCCCTTAGCTCCATCTGTTGATGCACTCCACCATGCCTTTTAAAATAGCTCACTCCTCAACATTTCCAACTTATTAGAAAAAAATGAACAAACACCGGGCCTAGCAGCACCTAGAAAAGTTAGACCAGTTGAAGCAACTGGGTAACATTTTCAAATGTTGCTAAAAACTTGAACTAGGCACAGCTCTTACTACCTCCTTCAGGATGCAGACCTGAGCTTCCCACCCTCACCCTGCCCAAACCTTGCTCCAGCTTTGTACTACTATGTAGGTACCTAATCGTCCTATGCAAGTAAATGGTGCTTAACAGTGCAGTCAGTCCCAACAGGAATGCAAATCCTGTAGAGTTTAACAGTTGCCAGTCTCCTGGGTCTACTCATACATGTGGCTTCACAGCACTCAGAGCAGCCCCGCCCCTCCAACCTGAAACAGTTCATATGCACGGAGATGCGTAGCAGACAGCAGTGAGATAAGAGTTATATCTATCTGATTATAGTTCCAGCAGCCCGCAGTATAAAACTCTGGGGAGTACAGACTGCATTTCAAATCCCGTTCTCATCTGAGATAGGAGCTTGAAACCAAATGTCCTCGCTCACAAGGCAGTAACCATTGCCTCTAGGCTTACTATGAAGTCAGTGCTTTTAAGAGTTACCTGTCAAAGTAGTTCCACTTTGCCTGTTTATTAAAAATAAGATTGAACTTGCATCATTTTTCTGTCACTCACTGCCCTACACCTGTGATTTTTTATTTCTTGGTGGATTAGTGGGGTTTTTTTTCCTGTTTTTCTTCATTTTTATAAGAGAAATGGAAAGAAGAAAGGGGAAAAATAGCCTTCATATCTTTTCTGCTTCTTTCTGTTGCTGCCATTTTGATCGCTCTTGTTGTCCTCTACTTCATACTTTTGGCCTTTCCTTGCTTTACATGTCCTACTACAACTGTCTTCTGCTTTCAGCTCTTCATATCAATGCAGGTTTGTCCCTTGTAGTGACCTTCTTCTATAAGCAGATACTATAATCCTCCGAAAGCTTACATCTTCTCCTAAAGAGAAGATGCCAGCAATGATAGGGGAAAAGAAATATCTCACACCTATAAGATAGGAAAAGGAAGGTTCTCTTCCCAGAAATGGAACAGTTCAATATCATAGTATGGAAAGCTGATGCGAATTCAAATATAGGAAAGAAAGTATGTGCAGGATTGCTGACAAATTTACTTGGAGAGCAACTGGATCCAAAAATAGCACTTACAAGATGCCCAGGTAAAATGAGTTTCAAAATATACTTCCCAGCCAAGAGAGCACAAGCAATTCATTGCATCATACAGCATGCACTTAAATCAAATTGGTGTTGCATGAGAGTATTCATACAAAGGTCATGGATGCTTTAGTATTTGTTACTCCTCTCAAAGAAAAAATCACACAAAAACCCAAAACCTGTACAAACCATAGCTCAGCAACAGCAAGAAGCTTTGCCACCATGAGAGGGAAGACATTGTAATCAGATGGAAGGCTTGCAATTGCAATCAAAAATTTATTTACAACACATGCTAATGTGGATATGTGTTATAATTATAACTGTGCTAGAAGGAAGAAAGAAGGGGTGGAACTGGAATGGTGGAGAAAGAAGGCATCCCGAATGCCTCTGGGTAGCTGAGAAAAAGTTCACGAAGACTGTAGGATTGGCAATTATACCACAAAGGTTATGATGCAAGCATGCAAATCAACAGTGTATCCTGACCTTTACTAGTATATTCAATAGCAGATGGATTTTTTTGGCCACAGCTGGGAGGTGATAAAAATTGATTAAAGAAAACAAATCACAGAGCAAATTCCTTGTGTAAGACCAGCAAAATGAAAAGTCTATGATGATCACATTTGGAGAAGAGATGAGTAAGAGAAGCAAAAACACTATAGCAGACTCATGACACCTAAGAGGTCTGTTGGCTATTACAGTTTCTCAGAATTCAAAATCAGCGAGTTAAAGGAAAATAAATCTTGAACGTGATATTTTAAAATGTGTCCATTTTTTGCATATACTTAATAAATCTTTAAAACAAGTTTTTTTCACAAGATAGATATCTTTGAGAAAAATATCAAATCATAGCAGAAATTTACTATACATGAAAATGCAGAAAATTACATTAAAAAGAAGGAAGTGCTGACGGGGTTGTTTATTTTTGTTATGTTGACCATTTCATGGTCAACCAGTCACTGATTGTAATAATAGCAGCAACAAAAATAAAATTTAAGTACTACTTTTATAGTTATCCATCTAAGCATTTCTAAAACAGCTTGATTAATCAGATTTCTCAAGAGAAAAGCTTTTGACACATCTAATAATTCTTCTCTGTTTCTATCTTAGTTTTTACAACTGCTCCATCATCACCAAGCTACAGGTCACTGGAAGTTTCATGTGACTTTGTTATAAAAGGCAAAATCACAGTGATTTACCAAAGGCAGTCAAATCTTACTTGTGAAGAGAGGCACTCTGCTTTCATTTGTAGCAAAGTGCTTTAACAGTCTAATCTTGTCTTTTTGCTTTGTTTCATTATACATTAATTAAATTGATTTTTTTTTTAAATCCAGCAACTCTGAATGATCTTTGTGTTTGATGGCAGAGATTATTTATACAGTAGGTAGGCAAATATGCATGCGACATTCATTCTTATCTCCAGTGTGATTTTGATATAATAACAATTAGTTATTGTTTCCAACAATTCCAACAATTCCAACAAGTTATTGTAATCCGACAATTAGTTGGATTAACCCCTTCACATCTCTGGTTGCAAATTCTGTTGTCCTTCATGAAGCCCTAAAACTGCTGACAAGTACAGTTAGAAGCTTCAGTTTTCTGCAAAATGCTTGTTGAGGTGTATTCAGTCAAGAGTAGGTGTCACACAGGGTGACCTAACTGAGGGTGTGGTGCCACACACTTACTTTGTCTTTATGCTGTTCTCCTACATCTTCCCACAGAAGGCAAGCTCTGCCCCACTCACACCAAAAAGTTCAGGGCTCCCGAGCAGAGGCTAACTTCTGAGAATTTTTGATCCTCTGGACAGTGTGAACTTCTCTATAGCTCACTGTGGATCCCCTGCAAAGAATTTGAAATACTAGATGCTTGTAGGTTAAGGCAGCAGTGAGTATCAAAAGCTTTCAGACGTGATAACTATCTGGGTTGGTTTTGCACAGCCTGGTTTTTGGTAGCAGGGGTGTCACAGAGGTGGCTTCTGTGAGAAGCTGCTAGAAGCTTCCACCATGTCCAGCAGAGCCAATCCTTGATGACTCTGAAGATGGACATGCCACTGGCCAAAGCTGGGCCAGTTAGAGATGATGGTAACGCCTCTGTGATAACATATTTAAGAAGAAAATCAAAACAGAAGAGGAGGTGGTGAGAAGAGGAGGTGGTGAGAATGTGTGAGGGAAACAACATGGAGACACCAAGGTCAGTGGAGAAGGAGGGGCAGGAGGTGCTCCAGGAGCTGGAGCCGAGATTCCTCTGCAGGCCATGGGGATCCAAGGGGGATACAGAGATCCACCCGCAGCCTGTGGGGGAGGTGCCCATGCCGGAGCAGGTGGATACATGGAGGAGGCTGTGTTCCAGTGGAAGACCCAGTGGAGAGAGGGGGCCCCTCTTTCCAGGCTGGAGCAGCCTGGCCTTGGAGGACTGCCCCCTGTGGAAGCATGACACGCGCTGCAGCGGTTTTGGGAGGACCGCTGCTCGTGGGAGTGGAACCACGTTGGAGAAGTTTGTGGAGAACTGTCTCCCGTGGGAAGGGGCTCCACGGTCTCACAGGGGAAGGACTCCTCTCCCTGAACAGTGGAAGAAGATTTCGGGTGATGAACTGACCAAAACCCCCCTGCCCTGTCTCTCTGTGTTGCCACTGGGAAGGAAGGAGGGGCTGGGGGAAGAAAAGGTGTTTTTAAGGGCTTATTCTCATTATCCTCCTCTGTTTTTGTTAGTAATAAATTCACTTTATACCTCTAAGTCAAGCCTGTTTTGCCCTTGGAGTGTTTTCCCCCAGTCCTTATCTCAACTCATGATCCCTTCATTAATTTTCTCTCCTCTGAGCAACTTTCATGGGTACCTGGCATTTGGCCACTGTCAAACCACGACACTATCAGACACTAATGCTCAGGCAAACCTTATTCCCAGCAGCAGGTTACCTAGTTTCAGCTCTCTGTGCAAACCTTAGGCTTTCTAGAACTGACTGAAGTCCCAGAGTCCTGTGTTTTGACCTCTGAGGAAACAGTAGTGGCTCTGAAACCTGAAAAAAGTACTCTTGGTATTACTGTCAACAATAGAATAGTAATAATTATTAATACAAATACTACTTCTGAAATCAAAAATGCCCCAGGACAAAAGGCAAGGACAAATTTCCTGACAAAAGCAGCTGGGTAAACTGTTTTATTTTTTTAAGAACCAGTGTAGAACTGAATAACCTAAATGTGAAAAACAATTTTAATTGATAGAGAGAAATGTGTCCTCCTGTTTTAACAGCATTTATCACTTTGCTGTCAGTAACAACCCTCGTGCTCTCTTGCTAAGAATTCCAGGCTGCTGTCTTCTGCTCTGCCTGCAGCCCAGGCCTTGCTCCTGTAGCAAGCACAGTTCTGGCATGTTTGTCCCCCAGGTTTGGCTTCCCACTTCACGGGACAGATGACCAGAGAAAATGGACCTCTTGACTTACTCTGGTCTGGGTTGTATTCCTACTTCTATTAGCATTTTTAGAAAAAAAAAAAGATGAAAGAATGGCACTTTAGATTCAAGTATTAAGAGCCAAATATATGCATGGATGTTAAAGGTCTCCATAAAACCTCACAAGAAAGGATTGGGAATTTGAAACATCAGGGGCTCCCCCAGTTTTGGATTAGCAGTAAATTTCTTTCAAAATCCAGTCTATCTACTGCCAAAGAGAATATCCACTGTTGCACTTGATAAGGTAGAAACCAATATAAATAAATTATTGCTTGCTGTTGTCCTCTGGGCACTTTTCCTCTAAGTTTTGCAGCTGTCTGTGACTCTGAAGGCCCTGGTCTGGGTCTGGATCTCCCTTTTTGTTGATCAGTACTGCCTACTTTTCTCCCTACTACATGTGGAAATGCTTGTGCCTGGAAAGCCATGTATTAGTTCAGGGAGAAAGGGGAGTTTCATGTGAATCCTGGCATTTAACCCATATGACAGACCCAGACGTTAAAGTAAGTGGTAGTCTTTTGCTACTGTCTCAAACTTCACGTGAGATGCTTTAATATGTATTTGAAAGTGCTATTATGTTTAAATTGCTTTAAGAGTAAATCTCTGGGGAATTTGCCTTTTCCTTTATCAGCATAAGACAGCAACAACTTCAGCAAGTAAACTTAGTGGAAGTGAGGGCTGGAGTCTCACTCCATCAGTGCCTACAGCCCTCAGGGACTGCAGAAAAGGGCACATCACATGGTTAGTGGTGTTCTTTTCTGTTTCTGGGCCTGGAGAGACTCAGTGACTGAAGAATACAAAGAGATTTAAAAAGCTTATCCTGGTTGAGATGCCTGGACCCAGCACTAACGGGGTAATTTACATTTTTCAAAGTCCCTTTTAAGCTATAGCTCACCGTGGTAGGCACTGAAAAGCCTTTTTTTCCATGGCTGGTCACAGAAATATCCCTACCTGGGTTAGTAATGCAGACTATAGCAAAAGCAGTGAAGCAGAGGCGTTTTTAATATTAACTGTCCACACAGGAACTCATACTCTGCAACATGCTTTCAGCTTTGTCATACCACAGTAAGCCAAAGTGTTTCTGTAATATTTCTCCAGCTAGGCAAACTGAGAGAGCAGCTGGCCCACGATAGGATGGCTAAAGGACTTTAACCTCGTTTGCCAGAAGAGTGCAATAGTTTGTAGAAAATCATTTTCTCGCTGGTCTATGTATGCACAACATTGCAAACAAGGTGTTTTACTCAGTGCCCAGACACTTTGGGTGCCACCAAGGAGATAAATTACTTTTTTCTCTCTTTTTTTCATGAGCCATGATTTAATGCAGAAAGTCCATAGAAGCCTTCTCTAGCTGGACTTGCCATGAGACAGCTTCTCACTAGAGTTTTAGGTATTTATAAACTATTTTCCACATTTTTTCAAACTTAATTACTGGGGGAAAATAGCAAAAGTCAGTCTGCATCCAAAAGTTAGTGCAACACAAACTTGGAACATCTTCTTCTCTGCATCCAGAATTTAATTCTAGAAGTCATATTTACCCAACCAGAATAGATAAATAATACCAAATAGCTTATATGACATTGCCACAAAGTGACAAAAATCAAGAAATGTGTGAATCAAGTTATTCATTAATAACATAAGCACAATCAATTGTCTAAAATTCCTAATAATCCACACAGCTGAAATAAAGCATTTTTTTATATAGAATAAATGCAGAGAAGAAACTAAGTTTTTTATATTTCTATCACAGCTGTTTCTCTNGGGGGGGGGGGGGGGTGTGTGCATGCATCATAGTGCTATTGGATATTAAGCTTAAAATTTAGAATTAGTTTCTTACCTAAAAAAAGATAATGAGAATATGCCACTGGTTATTTGGGGGTTTTTAAAACATATTCACAGAAGCAGTCCCAGTAGGAAATTATTTGGCAAGCCACTTGAAATTTTTGGTAATTAGTGGATAAAGATCACTTGCACCCAAATGTATGCAAAACTTTACATTCTGTGAATCCCTCCATATGACTTTAAAGAAAAAGAACTTCAAAACCCCAAACTTTATTTATCATTCAAAGTGAGGTCATTGACTAAGAATTATTGAGAAACCAGTGGGAAAATTTTGCAGAAAAAGTAACCCTTGCCTAGGATTCATGTGGTGTCTTTTGACAAGTGGTTCAAATTAGGAGTCAACAGTTGGAACACCTAAAAATTACCATCAAAAGTCTTTAGTAAACACAACTTTATATCATGAATGTTTTTAACCTCCTGACTCTTATCTGTTTGTGTTCTTTAAAGCAATGTCAGGGTCAGAGATGGAGATTGGTAGATGAGTTGTAGTATTACATCAAACAGAGTCTACATAAACATATACTTTCACTTCATTGATGTCCCATGGCCCATACAAAAGCATTGCCTGGTTGATTGATACTGCCGTAAGTTATCATAATCTGTTCTAACTTATGTTGATTACATTTACATAAATGAAATATGAAGGGACTTATTTTTATGGGTCTACCTTTTGTACAGAAGAACATCTCACAAAGTCTGCTTTAGCAGAAAACTTTAGGTTTCCTCAATTTGAATTCACAGAAGATAGCAAGTGAAAAAAGGGCTGGGCCATCATTACAAGTTGACCTGGAACTATAAAGGAAACAAACCAAAACCACTTTCAAAATGTTTTATAAGCTATGGGGAGGAGTGTTGTTTATCTTTTGGTTATCTTACTGGGTACACTGAAAAGATCTGACTTCTAAAAGGCTGCAAGTTGTTAGGAATTGCCTGAGCAGTTCAGATACTGCCAGCTGCCTGACAGCAAAGAAAAGCTTGCCAAAGACCTGAAAACATGATGGTGCACGGGAAGAATGAGATTTTTTTGAAACTAATGGAAGTTTTCTTATGTAGGCCTGTACATTAGACAAGCATGCTGTTCTTGCATTGTGTCTTTATCTGGTTACTTAAAAATTACGGTGATGAGTTAAAAAATCCTTTTTAAAAACAATTTCACATATATCATTAAAAGCTATTTACTCTCAGTTCTGCTCAGTTTTCTTAGAGAAACTGCAGGCAGGACAGTGGCAGTCTGGAGTACAGTAATTTCAGAGGCAAGTAGCTTATGTTAAGCAGTAGGTCAACGATCCTCAATTCTGCTCATAAAAACCTGTCTAAACAGCAAAATCCATAAATAGATAAGTGAATGAATACATGCATACACATATACAAATGCATATGAGTTCTTTGGGTCTTTGTCATTTTATAACTTGGTCTACTTTCCATTTGTAATTTTTTTTCATGTTTCTTCATGAAAGAGACTTCGTTTTGCATTGTTTCCTTTTTCTCTTTGGGAGAGGAAAGAGACATATTTCTGTATATTTTTCACTTAATTTTGAATAGTAAGAGAGTCGTAGTTTTCTAAGACAGATGTACAAGAAAAAGTAGAAATTAAAAGGTGGGAAAGAGCTTGAAAAATCTAATTGCAATGTTCTGCAGAAATTGTTGTGCCCTAAATTTTCAGCCAAATTTTACTCCCAGTCAGACATGCGAAGTCCACAGAATTGTTTTTAAATCTGTAAAATTAGATTTCTTTCAAGTACTTAAAAATTCTAATGAGTTTAAACTTTGGTGTATCTAGATAGAGATCCCCAAAACCATCTGAATTAAAAAAAAAAAGTAGTTAAGTGAAAATATGTCAAGTCTGTAATCAATGAGAATGCTTTTGAGAACTGACTTACGAATATAGAGGGATAAAAAAATATAAATATAAAAAAATTATAAATAAAACCTTCGGCATCAATATCAGAAAACAGAGTGAATAACAACATTAAACATGCTCTGTAGTTCTGCTTCACTTTCTGTCACATAAATGATGCATTAACAAAAGAAGATAAATAAATGTAAAAAAACCCCAAAAAACCAACTAAATGAAAAATCATGCTGCATTAGATGACTTTGCAGTGGAATGTGCTATTTCAAGCTTGGTACATACTGTGAATACCAGGATAAAATAATCTGTTCAGCACAGTGAAGTCTTTTTCTCTTACTGGAGTGGCAACTGTTTCAGGCAAAGGAGAAAAGGAAAGATTTCCCACCCCCACCTCCCTTAGGTGATAAGTGAGGAGATGGAGAGGGGTAAAAGGACAGACAGAAAAGCAGGTATCTCGTTTATTTTTGGACAATTTGACAAATACTCTTTTCCCTGAACTACGTGTTTTGAGGACTGATCCTCCTCTCACCCCAGGAGCAGTAGCAAAACTGAGCCCAAGCACAGGAGATCCTGCTTCAGCTGCACAGCCCCTCCCGGAGGTTAATGTAAGGACTCATACGTGCATGTGTGCAGTAGTTACAAGATCCCGATGGCTTTATTACCCTTGAGGCCTCCTCTTCGGTATGTCAGTGTACTCCTAAGCTGCAGCCACAGGACGAAAATTAAACAAGGCTTTGTTGCATTTGTTGCTGTGGAAATATGAATTCAGTTGCTTCAGTTTCAATGGGATTTCCCTCCTCTTCCCCCCTTGCCCTTGTTTTTTGAACATTTACATTTTTAGGAAATGTCGAGAACGGGAGACATTTGTACAGGCAAAAGGGGAGGGGATAGCCCCTATTCATCCATTCCCTCCCGTCAATTTCACCTCCAGCCCCCACCACATTTTTCCTTGTTAACTGTGTTGGGGCAAAGAGGTGGGAGTGAGGAAATAAAAGCATTCCTGCGTGTCTGGAGGAAAGAAAATAGATAAAGGGGGAAAGTGAAAGGGGAGGGGAAAAGTGGCCAGGGACTTGACTGCCAGTGAAACGATGCTTCTCCGGCCCTCCTGTTCAGATAATAGTTAACTCGGGGTTAAAGATTAATACCCAGGCAAAGCACTGTATAAATGGCCCGGGCAAGCCGAATGTATGTGAAGTGCCTCCTGCTCCCCAGGCCGCCGAGCTGCCCTCCCCCGGCCCCTGCTCAGCGGCATGAGTGGCCCGCGGTGCGCGCTGTGCCGCGGCTGGCTCCCGGCGCTGCTACTCCCGGCGCTGCTGCTGCTCCCGGCACTGCCGGGCGCCTGCCTCGCCCGCGGCGCGCAGCCCATGCTCTGCGCCCCCTGCACCCCGGAGAGGCTCGCTCTGTGCCCGCCCGTCGCACCCGACTGCCCGGAGGCTGCCCGGCAGCCCGGCTGCGGCTGCTGCCAGACCTGCGCCCTCGGGCCGGGGCAGCCCTGTGGGGTCTACACCGCCCGCTGCCGCCTGGGGCTCCGCTGCCACGTCCCCGCCGGGGAGCCCCGGCCCCTCTCCGCCCTCATCCATGGGCACGGGACGTGCTTGCCCGCCAGCGAGGTCGGAGGGATGCGCACGGAAGAGCCGGCAGGTACCGCGCCATCGCGCCCCCGCTCCGCGCCGCCGGACGGGCCGGGTCGGGAGCTGTACGCCGGGCACTGCGGCACAGCCCCGGCCGAAGGCAGCCGGGGGGATTGGCAGGCGCGATGCACCGCAGCTGGGAACGGCGCTGCGGGCTCTGGGAGCCAGAGGCTGGGAACAATGAGCGAAGTTAGGTAGGCGTTTGAAAAATAAGGAGGCTGGAATGCACCTTCCACGGAAACGTGCTCTGACGTGTTCGAGGTGAGGTGCATCCTGGTGCCGGGCCTAAGATATTCGCAGCAAGCTGGTACGCTACAGTTTGAGAACACGAAAACCCTAAAGCATAGTGATGGGACAATGCAGAATAACCAGAATAAAGTATCTGGGAGGCTGCAGACAGTTTTTCTTTAGTAGTAAACAGTAGCTAGAGTAGGACAAATGTTTTATAGGCTTTGCTTGTGTCCTTCTCTAGAAGTCATGACAGAGAATGAAAAGACTAAACAGGCTTTGTGCCTAGCTTCATTTCAGGAATAAAATATATCTGGAGTAGCGGAGTGCTAGCCAAACTATCTTGAGGCAAAAAGGCATCTCAAGCATCTTAGACTATATTATGGGCAGGAATTTCTTCAGTGTTATTTCTTTATTTTTCAATTTATTATGATTATTATTGTTATTTTCATCATCATTACTGCTATGTCCATGAAGTGGTGATTATGTTAATTTGGTAGCATTAAAAAAATAAGCATTGTTGACTGAAAATTACAATAGTCATCAGTAGAAGTAAGTGGAGTTTCTCTTGTACATGAGGGGGTGGGGAACGCAGGGAACAGTGACTAAACTGAGTATTTAAGCTACCTGCATTCCATTTGAATTGATTCTTTCCAGAGTTTGCTTGCTTGGTTCCTTCCTTCCTTTCTTTCTTCATTTCTTTTCCTCCTCAATTTCTCATCTCCATTTTTTCTTGAACATTGTCAAAGGGTGCTTGTTAGTCCATTGCTTGTGTACAGCATTGATCCAGCAAGTAATTTAGACACATAAAAATTTTGTCCTATGATGAGTTGCCTGCAAAAGAAGCAAAGAGCTTCTGTTGCTTTCAGTGGAACAGTTCACACATGCTGATTTAGGCACTAGCATGCAGGCCATGATCAGGCAGATCCAAATATTTTCTGCCAGTCCTTTTCTATTTGGTCTACTGCAGGCCAGCATGAGCTACTGCTGTGAACTGCTACCCCTTCTTATTTGTGAGACAAGAACAAAGTACAGGATACCATGGGATGAGGTCTGGACCAGTTCCTCTCACCAATAAAACCAGAAATACATCATGCTGACAAAAATCTAAATTCATTACAAGTTTAACTTCAGTCTTTTCTCATTTAGCCAAGTTTCCACAAACCACCATGGTCAAGAAGGTTTTTTTGACTGGCTGCAGCTTCATCTTTGGGATTCAAGTAATTTTGATGTATCATAAAATAACAAACTTATTAGAGGATTTCTGTTGAGCCCTTTTATGAATTTATGACCTAAGTATAATTTGTCATGCTGCACATGTAATTTATTCCTACAAGATCTACTGTAATGGATCTGTCTTAGATATTACTTTTATTTTTTTTTCTTTTGATTGATCTTTTTCTTCATTTTTTTAACTTTGAGAAATAAATGCAAAATTTCACTGAAGATGTTCATCTTAATATCATTCATTTCCAGATTCTATTGAACATGATGATATGCCTTTGGAAAGCACTGAAATAACACAGGATCAGCTGCTGAACTATCAATTGATGTTTCCCATAGACCACGATAAATCCATCCCTTGGAATTCCATCACTGCATATGAAAACATGAAAGCAAAGAGAATATCTGAACTCAAGAAATGGAAAGAGCAGGTGGGGTTTTTTTGTAAACCTTTCAGAGACCATTTCAGTAGATACTCACAAAAAATTCTAGCAGCAACATTGAGATGTCAGTATTTTGGGTAGCTGGCAAACCAACTTTTGGAATGTCCTTGTTAGATGCTTGAGGAACAGGCAAAATTTCTGGAGCAATAATAACTGGTGTGCATCAGGTGTGTCCAACAGAGACTTCATGCAGAGGCTGAATGTTTCACCACATTTACAATCAGATTATGGTCCTGGCCCTTTAACTTACAGGAATCCATATTAAATTCTTGGACTCCTTTTTTGTTTTAGTTAAGAAAAGGCATTTGTCACTGGTCCAACGCACAGCGAAATAAAAGGGAGTCCTTAGTAGTTAGTGATGAAACACCAATGCAAAACAAAATGTGATTCTCTCTGATCACAAGGAAACACTATTAAGTACATTCAAGTAGGAAGACAAAAAGCTCTACAATTAAAGTTGCAAAATCCCAGTGGGTAGTGAGGGTGTAGCAACTTTGCAAGCAGGTTTCTGTTCCACTTGAGGGCACCAGAGAACCACGGTTAGACCCGTCATAGGCAGCAGTACCCCTGCATTATGGAGCTGGGTTAGTCGGGCAGCACAGAAGCCTGGGTTCGTAGTGGTCACTGACAAAAAGAAAAAATATACTAATCACCACCCTACCTTAGGAAGCCTCATTCCATATCCAGAACAGGATTTAATCACTGATTTAGTTTGAACTGTTATGCACATGTGCTGTTAACCGCAGTTCTGATTTTAGGGCTTCTGCTTTTCTCATCTAGAGCCACAGACTGGAATGTGACAGCTTATACGAGGGGCTAACATGGGGAGGTCTTGCAAAAGCAGAAGTTATGTTTATTTTCACTTTAAAGTAGAAATATTTGTTCAGTCACTTTTCCTTTCTTGCACTGATTCAAGGTACTGTTGGTGTACAGAAACTGTGACTTTGAAAAAGAGAGCCAGCAAATTGTGAAAACAGTGAATACTGCAAACAGTTCTTCATTCCCAGTTCCAAAAACTTTGGGGTTTGGTCCCAGAGCTACAGAATGGCTCCATGTTGCTTTGGCAACAGTTCTGTCCTGTGCAAAAGATAACAAACATTCAGATGTTTGTTCTTGCACCATATATATATGTCTTGCACCTATCCTCCATATACCAACAGAGCACAAGGCCATGGCAACCTGGAAAAACGTGGCCAATCTCATGTACCAGTCTTCTAACGTCCATCTCCTCATAATAGGCTAGATTGTACCCTCTGAGCATTAATGTGTTTACTTATTACAGGTTAAATTTCCTTGTGTGGCAATTTAAGGACTAAAATCCCCATGTTTATGAGGACAGAAAATACCACAAAGAATAAAAACAAAGGTCTGAATGCAACACCAGTGTTTTCTGGCTGTGCTCCTACTGAAACAAGAAAAACACATACTGGTATAGATTTTATGCCTAATAAGTATTTTCAGCTTTTTACTGTCTATATTCTGATCACCTTTTGTGTAGCTGATTTCCTTGTGATTTTGGTATTCACTGCCTGTGCATGGTATTCTTGCAGGGTCCTTGTCAGAAGGAGCTCTACAGAGCCCTGTATAAATTAGTGAAGGCTCAGCAGAGAAGCAGAGGGGAGATTTACAAATTTTACTTGCCCAACTGCAACAAGAATGGATTTTACCACAGCAAACAGGTGCGTGCCTTTTCCCCCCTCTGCTCACAGCAGTGCTGCAACTAGCCTGGTACAGCCAACCCTTTCACAGCCCTCTGCTCCCAAACTCACAAGTTTGCAGCAGGTAGTGAAAACAAGGATACTTAGTAGTGAGAGCAGATGGTTTGTCCTTCTCTTCAAGGTGAGCCACATGCTGGGGGCTGTCAGCAACAGAGGCATGAGTCTTTTCCCTTCACGGAACAGGTGCACTCAAAGCCTTTTCCAAAATATTTTAACCCTGTCTGCTTCCATGTACTTGATTTGTTAGCATACTTTCAGTTGACATTAATTCATAATATCTGCCATACTACTTGCCAAAGACCACTGAATATAAAGTAATTGCTTAGTAAAAAGTGGGCTCTCACCTCACAGGCAGTGGAAAACCTACATAGGCAGTGAAAAAAAAACTCTTTGGAGCAAAATTAACCTTCTGAAAGCCAAACAAAAATACTGATTTGTGCCCCCTGTGGATTAGGTTGATTGCTTATTTCCATTATACCCTCAAAAAAATCTACTGAAAGTTACAGTGAGAGTAATCTGCAAAACTAACTTAAAGCTCTGAACCTCAAGCCACACCCTGTAACCACAGGTCATGCACACAAATTTAGTAGGTCTGCATAAATCTGTGTCACCAAGACTCCCTGGTTTTGGGCACGGCATCACAGTGTGACTCACAAACACTGTGACCTGGGATCTAATCAAGTGCAAACAGAAATCTGTTTAAGCCCCTCCCCAAGAAAAAAAACCCAAAACGTACCACCTTATTTGTCTCCTTGTGTGAAGAGACAGACAATTCAGTCACTGCTCTCACCCTACCCTGCCATACTTCCATTTCTCACATTGGCACTGGAAGATATTGCTGTTTTCTACTGCAGTTTACCAAGGATTGGACAATTTTAAACCTGAAGTAACTCTTGTGCTGCCTGAGCTTAGGTCTTGGCTCCCTAACCAAGTGTGCTGTTTAGAGGCTCTGAAGACCACTGCATTCAAAACAAGCCTGTGCATGGCAAGTCCCCACCTTCTGAACCTAATTCTGTCCAACACCTCTATTTGCAGTACCTCACAGGTAATCTTACAGTTACTTACTGTGATTTTTTTTTTTGCTAATAACATTCTAGTGTGAAACTTTACTGGATGGAGAATCTGCTGAATGCTGGTGCGTCTATCCAAAAAACGGTAGAAGAATTCCTGGATCTCCAGAAATTAAAGGAGACCCAGAATGCCAACAGTATCTCAGCTCACAAGAATAAAACTAAACACCAAGGTTTTTCACACCAAGTTTTCTGTGAGGCATGTTCTAGTCAGGAGCCGTTCCAGTCAGGAGCCATTTCACTAAAGTAGTCTTGTGCACCTGATTTTCAGTGTATGTATGTATGTATGTATGATTTTCAGTATGAGTAGCCCCATAAAGTAACATTTTTACTGCACTGAGATTGCCTAGATGTTTAAGTGACAAATATGAGCAACTGCAAGATTAAATCCTATAATTTTGTATATTTTGTTTGTATAATATTATATATATCCTCATATGTAAAGCTGAATTATTTATTTCGCAGTGCATGTATTTTTGTCTCTATGTGTTGTTACTAATTTATATTCTCAAACACTTCATAACCTTATATTTAAATGCTTAATATTATTGCGCTTAAATGTATGCATCATGTTGGAGGAATGTTGCTACTTAAGACTTCAAATGGCATAGCTATTGGGAAAAATGGCTTGTAAACTTGCATTTTTTACTACGTATTTATAGATCTAAAACTGAATTTTAAAAAATAGCTTTTAGTAGAAAGCATGCTTAGAAATTTATTTAAAACCTGTTTTGTGTACATATTATATTACTTTTGCACCTCTGTTTCAATGCCAAGCTTTTTCTTTAAAAAGAAAGATTATATACTGAAGCTCCTGATGGGACAGTATTTCTGTCTATTTTTAAAACATGTGCACTGAATAAATGGCAAAACACGATATGATATTCTGCACCACCTTTGACAGGTGTAAGTCATTCACATGTTGACAATGGCATATTATTTAAAATGAGCTATTAAAAGTCTTCTGCTCTGCCCTTGTCTGTTGTTTTCTGCTTGCTTCCCTTCAACAGTCTGACCTCAGCAGGAAAACAGGCAAAAGTCTTACAAATCCTGAAGGCCGTGCTCCTTTTTCCTTCAGTGAGTTTCCTTCTTTTGGTCTCCCTCCCCCATTCCCCTAGTCCTGTCTCAAGTCCCAGATGTGCCATGCAGCTTCCAAGGGAAGTTATTAAAAGATTTTCTGGATAGGAAAGCTGGATGCCTTTCTCCATGCAAAAGCCCAAGGCAGAACTATTAGTACATTTAAAAGGTAACATCAAGACTAGAAAGAGCCATTTCCCGAACAGAAAGTCAGAGGTTATAAAAAGGAGGCTGGGAAAAACCCAGCCTTACACTTTTTTTTGAAAGCAGAGAAGAGGGATATGGTCCATTTCCCTCCCCTACACGTTCCTTTGACTTAGTGATTGCAGAGAAAAAGAGAATGCAAGTGACTGCCATTCCAGCTTCAAGCTGATTTTGTCCATGGAGAAACTGGTGTCGGAGTAAGCAAGTCCCACAGGTGAAAAGAGTCTGCCCCAACCCTTCCTATGAAAACAGCCTGAGAGGAGAGTGATAACATTTTCTAAGAGTCTGGCAGAAGTGAAAGACTAAAATCCTCCTGGCATCTGTTGGCACAAGATTTGCATTTTAAATGGAGAAGGGAAGCAGCTTGTAGACACTGCAAAGCCAAAGCGCAGAGATCTCTGCTCTCCCTGTCACAGTTCTGTGGCATCATATGTTGCACTTGCTGACCGTATCTGCATGCCAATGTCTGCCAGTCTGATGGGGGTCTATTAAACTGCTCTAGATTTAAAAGTATAGATATACTACCAACCTCCTTTGTGAAGTCTTTTGAGATCTTCCCAAGGAAAGCACTGCAAAAAAGCGGTTGATGGTAGTGGTATTGTAAGTAACTAATGTCTGACATCCCTTTAAGGAGCTCCTGTGAGACCTGACTAAAACTGTGTTACAGCACCACATTCACTATGTCCAAATGCTTGGCAATCACTGTATCAAAATAATGAAGAAGCAGCACATTTGGGCATAATTTTGGAGTCCTTTTCACGGAGTCTACTCAGCACTGAACAATTGTCATGGCACTCCCAAGGGAAAATGGTGAAGAAAGGAGGAAAAATCAGTCTCACAGCTACAGCACACTCTTAAGAGCACTCTAACTTCTCTGACCCCATAGACCTTGTGTAAAGGTTTATCTCTAAAGAGCAGAAATTGATTCTTTTTGTTGGGATAATTATATATATAGGGAAAATATTCATAGCATTAATAATAGTCTATTTGCAGAATAGCAATCCAGTGGACAGCTATTTCCAGTGTTTTGCAGGGTGTAAGGTTCCCATCCTAGCTGTAAGAAATTGGAATTTTCAGTAGGAATGGGGGTTTAGGAGATACTCTTTCCTCTAACTGTTAGGTACCAGAAGCAGAAGTTACTTTGCACAACATTCAGGCATGACAGGCCAATTTCTTAGAAGTGAAAGTAGCAGGGGAAGGGTGCCTCCTTATCTGCAGTCTGGCATCCTGTGACTTCTTGCCAGGACTCACCAGGACAGACATCTGCTGAGCTGCTCTGTGATGAGCTGTCTGAATTGGACCAGACTCTTCCATATACTGGGATTAGGACTAATGCGAAGAGGCAAAGCAGGCAAATTTTATCTCCCCTGTAAAAATGCTGCCGGGATCTTGGACTACATTTACACCATAGATGACACATATCATGCTTTGTCCTAATTTTTATGATCAGCCTCAAACATCAGGGTGAAAAATCAAAGGTCTGCAGTTTTCCTTTGTTTTATTTTCTCTGTTTGTGGAGCACTTCGGTTTTGCCTTTTTTTTTTTTTTTTTTTTTGGAATGTGTCAGCTGGCAGTCCTAGCTTCATTGTGTGCCTGCTGCAATGGTTGCTCCTGTGCTGGCAAGCCAAGCCTGGTGGGAACAAGTGGGCAAACAAGGAAGGTGTCACAGGATACTCTTAGTAGCTCAGGTAACCTGGTGTGTAGCTGGATGTGTAAAGGGGATGTACTGATCCTTGTTATTTCAGCTCCCTCCCTTCATACTCACTTGCATTCCTCCTACTCTACCTAAAAAGAAATTAGTTGGTGAGAAGGTCTTAGATGAGCATCTGTAATGTTTGTTTCGTGTCATCTGAGAACCCTACCTACCCAGTTTGTGCTTCTTCCTGCCCAAACCCTGTCAGGTTTGCTGCAGCAGGGTTTTTTCCAGCCATGCCTCCTCCTGCCCATGGCCTACTGTTGTGGCGGGGGGGTGGTGGTAGGGGGTACCGCGAACCTCCCANCTTCCAAAAGCGTCTCCAGTAGAGCCAATCGGCAAAGCCACTACACACTCACACATGCAACTGTATACACCGGATAGCTTAATAAATGAGTCGACAGCAAAGAGGCAGGATGGCTCTTCATACAGAGTTCCACAGGAGGAATTTATTCCAGCTACACACGTAGAGGACCCTGGGGATGGAGGCAAGAGAGAGGGAGAAAAGGAGGGTCCTAGTTTATATATGGGGCCGGTAGGGGCAGAGAGAATCTGAGGGCACGGGGGCGGTCTAAAGGGAAACCCTGGGGGAGTGGTGAGGGCAAGGGCCAATGGGGAGAACGGGGAAGGGAGAACCTTCTAGATAAGGTAAAAGGGGGAGGGCCAAACAGGCCAACCAGGAAGGCAGAGCTGGGGTAACATAAGGAAGCAAAGCTTCTTGGGAGGGGCCTTTTTCGGTCACCTTAACCAGGGAGTCCCACTCAGGGTCCTTCCTTGCAGGGGTCTAGTCGACAGGCTCATCAACCTGCACAGCCTACCACCAGCTGCAAAATGCTCATAGCACAGAAATGAGGTCACTGCCCTCTGCACTTCATTTTCTACCGGCCACTTCCCCTAAAGCTGTCCAAGACAACCAAAAATCACCTGGTATTGGGCTCTGCTCATACTGAGTCAGTTCTGCTCATTGCTTTGGTTTACAGCAGAGACATATTTGTGTCAGCTAGAGCTGGCAGAAAGTGAGGGGAGAGAAAGGAGGAAAGAAAATGGTGGTGAAGAGCGGCCAACCCTAACAGTGAAAGCTCATCAGCATTTCTGTCACTTCTCTACCATAAGAACATGTGCTTTGGAAAAGCAAAACTTAGTCAGGGAACAACTTCCTGCAGACCCAGTCCAAAATGCAATTAGATATTAAGCACATGAAAATTCAGCCTTTTGCTTTACAAACATACTCCTTTGATCTTGCACTTGTTAAACACAAAAAAAAATTGAAAGGTAAACACAAAATGCATCATATATAGCTTTCTTTCCTCAGGGAGAAGAAAAGTGGGATGAAAAAGAATGGCACGTGGCAGAGACTTGTCACAGCATTTCTGGAAAGCACTCAGCTCCCATAGCACTAGATATTACAAGGGAACCCTAACAAAGTGCTAAAACGGAGCACATTTTTTCTCCAAAGTCAGAAGTAAATATGTTTGTGCTTTACCAGCAGTCTAGCAGCACCAACTTTTCAGAATTATGTTATTTTTCTACACACATCATTGCTTTGCTATCGCAGAACTACACCAATATCTAACCCCTGTTCAACCCATAATAATAATAATAATAATTTAAAAAATAATAATACACTAAAATAATAAAGAAAAAATGCACTTAAAAAAAATATCCAAGTGACTCACTCCAAGCTAGACTCTCCGATCATGCTGCACATTGAGCAGTCAAGTGCTATATGTATCTTTAGACAACACTTCTGAAGCTGGTCTACTTTTCCTCTGCTATCACTCCACTGATAAACCACTAGCCTAAATATTCTCCCCAGACTGCACTGAAGACAGTTCTCGTGTTTTCTGTTTGCCGACACATTTCACATTTGTGGAACAATTGTTGCTGTACATTGCATCAAGAATTGGGCAGGTATCCAGACTACACAGGAAAGTGGGGTATGAGCATCTTAACAAACACCTAATTGTGTTTATTTGACTCTTTGAGATCCAGGTAGGTGGTATATATTGAGTAAGAGCAACAGAGTGCAAGTGGAAGGCTTCTCTTACTGACATACCACCCTATATTACCTAGTCATTTTTAGGTTAAAGGTGGGAGGCAACAAAGGAGAGGATCTGTTAGGAATACAGCCACTTCGTTCTGTATTACCAGTAACTACCAAAAAACAGCAGTGGAGCAGAAGGCCAGACATACTAGCACTTGCACTCTGAGTAATGAAAATACCTCTGATAATAGCTCTGCCAATAAACAAAGGCTTTATTTTCTCACCTTTTCTCCTCCCTTGAGTTACATCCTCCCCCAGAGTGCAAAGTACATCTGCAAGGAAGCTACTGTGAGGGTTCAGGGAGAGGGGCAGCATCCCATGAGAGAGATGTGGGAGGAGGGGTGCTCATGGATGTTGTAGTAAGGTCAAATGAATAAATTTAAACTTAGTCCATTCCAGATCATGGCTGTTTTATTTTGAAAAAGTTTTTGCTCATCTTTTCAGACTCCTTCTTGGATTATCAAATCTGAGTGGCAGCATGGGCAGCCCAGCAGAGACAAGGGCACACAAGGGAAGGCAGGGATGGGCACATGCTTGACTCCTTACTGCTTCTTTACCAGCCACATTTCCCATCAGGAACAGTGCCTGACCAACAGACACAGCTCTTCTAGCAGAGCCTTTGTTCTGCAGTTCTGCTATGCTGAACACAGTACAGGCAGTCTTCTTGCTCTCAGTCTCCTCCAATTGCTGTTAAACTAACAAAAAGCAGCCTATTTGTGCCTATACTGAGGCTTTTAATTGCCTAATTATGTGAATGGTGACAGGTGATTTTTTCTCTCTCTCACTGATAGTACTTTTTCATTCACCAGGCTGATGTGAAGATGCTGAGGTTCTTTGGAAAAGCATCTTAGTGTGGGATGTCTGTGGAGGCCTAGAGCAAATGGTGGCTATATAATCATCTTCTTTCATATTTTTTCTTTGCCTGTGGCTTCTGTTTATTGCTGCTTTGGCAGCTGAGGCCTTACCACTTAGCCCCAGCAAGGGAATAGAAAAAGAAGATCAGCTTGGTAGTAGCAGTGCAGAAATCTATGGCAGGATCTGAGGGCTGAGGGTTGCGTGCAGCACCCCTGTAATAAAACAATAATCAACTTTCCAAGCTCAATCAGTTAGGTCTTTTTTACTGAGTGCAAGTTACATGATACATATCAGACATAGGAAACAAGTTTCACCTTGAATATTCTCTATATGGAACAAGCAGGCAAAAATAGCGTCTGCTCTCCAGTTGCAAGGAGTGAGGGAAATGCACTCTCAACCTGGCTCTTGTAAGCAAGTCCCTCCACTACTCTTTTGGAAGGAATTACCACAAAATGGCTGTGGGAAGCAGTCCTTCTCAATGACATTTTCTTTAGAGTTTTTTCAGGTTAGGTGATTTTTCTGGATGAAACCTCAGCTTCCCTCTACAGAGATAATTTTGCTGCCTTTCTTTCCATCCCCACTCATGGAAAGAGCAGTGGGGTGAAATTAACCTTGACAGAGAAAGGCTCTTTGGAATTTGGATAGGTCAGCAGAAGTGGAAAGCCAGGATGCACACAGCAGGAGGACACACATCCTGCAAGGATAAACTGAGATTTGCAGCACTACCCTGTGCTTTTGCTAATACCTCGTCTCCATTTTTTTTCAGCAGCAACATTCTGCCTTGAAGTCATTTGAATTTTTTAACATATGTACAGGGTAAAAGCAAAAGGAAGGTTTTTTTCAATGGGATTTTCCCTAAGGTTGGTGTATATATACTTCTACCTCTGCAAAATTTGAACTAGAAGAAGTAAATAAAATGCAGAGTTTTAAAACTAAAGCTTCTTCTGGGGAATTACAAATTTGTACTACTTGTCATTTCACCAGAAAATCTTCTTTTGGGCAAAAAAGGTTGTAACATCTTCTCAATCAATGCATTGCATAATGTAGACAATCTCACCTGCTGGAACTTGGGACACCAAACTGCTACATCTTGATAGGATCATAGGCTCAAAGGATGGCTGAGATGGGAAGGGATCTCTGAAGATGACCTGGTCCACCCCGCCCTGATCAAGCAGGGCCACCAGGGAATGGTTGCCTGGGATTGTGTCCAGATGGCTTTTGAGTATTTCCAAGGATGGAGAATCCAAAACCAAATGGCTAAAGATGTTCTAGTTAAAAGATACCCAGGTCCGCTGGACATACCAGAAAACTTCTCTTCTAAAGGCCTTGAACCTATTTTGCATGCTTGCAGATGAAGCCGTTTCTAATACTGATCGCAGAAATCTTGTCCTTGGAATACTCTGATATCTTTTTTGGATCTTTTTTTTGGATCTCTGAGAAAAAAAAAAAAGTAGGAGTTGGGAAAGAAAAAGGAGTCCTTTCTAATGTGGAAGCAAGCATATTCTTTTGGTAGAAATTAATAGAAATGAAGGATTTCTAAAGGTGCAGTAGGACCACATAGAAAAGAGCTACCTATGTAAACATTTCATTTTGCATACTAATATGCTTTGGCATCCAGGAAAATTGCTCAGTACTTTTCATACTTTAAATAAAACTCCTCATGCTAATATGTGAAATCTCTGTGGAGCCATCTTAGCTTACACAGTTTTAGAGTGACTAGAGATACACAAAGATGATTTCCCAAAAAGTTTGAAAAATCACTACTTAACTTTAGGGCTCAGTTCAATAAGGAATTATGCTGTGTAGAGTTTCTATGCAATTTACTCATAAAAAGTTCAGACTGTACTAAAAATGAATTAATTATGTGGTTTTGGTATTCAATGAAGCCTCCTTCCCTTGCCCACAAATAGCTAACACAATGCCCTGAAAGGCAGGCATGTCAAAAAAGTGGAAAAGGATATTCCAAAAACTATAGCACAGTATATCTATTAAAAAAGAGAACTTTGTCAAGAGTTTGTATGATAATAGAGCTGCCTGAAGGCAGCTTTAACTTCTATTCTGTCAATTATAGGGATTTATGCAGCTGTTTATCACCCTTGTTAAAATAAATATTTACAACATTCATCTGGGTTACACATGGTACCCATGTACCATCTAGAGACAAAATATGCTCAAGAAGAAATCAGCAAGTTTTGCAATACATACTTTGATCTTTTATAGTGCCTTGCCATGCTAATATTTGAGGTCTAAATAATGTTATCAGTTACAAATTTTTTTCTGAGGCTTCTTAATATTAACTCAGACCACTTTAGTTTCTCGAAAGAGCTTATTAAAAACTAGAAAAAAGGTGAAGATATTCACTGAATAAAATACACCACTTGAGCTGAAGACAGTGAAGGCACCAAAACATAAGGGATTTTTCTAATGCATTGGTTTCATTTCTGTCACCAAATCCAGAGTTCTCCACTCACTGCAGCTCTTAGCAGGAATCATTTCTAACCTGTACCTGAAGGGAACTCATCTTCCTCTGAACTGATACTGATCCATACATTTGCTTCATGCTGCCCACATTCTGCTGCTTGGGTGTAGACCACAAATACATGTATTTGTTTGAATTGCAGCCTGGCTCCCTTAGCCATGAGAAAAATCTTTGAATGACAAGTACTTTTGTCTATTGAATTGGACTTTAGTCTTCACAGAGATAGGAATGCTAAAAAAAAAAAAGAAAAGAAAAAAAAAAAGAGGAAAAAGCCACCACTGTTCTTTCATTTTAAAAAAGTTGTATTTATGGAGAGGGATAATTGTTATTTTGCATTTCATACCAATGTCAACTGACAGGGACATCAGATTAACAATGGCAAGTATCCAATACTAGTGCAAGCAAATGTGCTTGTAAAAAATATTTAAAAGGCAACTTCTGAAAAGGACTAAGCTTTAAATTACAGGTGACACTTTATTTATGGGGGCTATTTTTAAACACAATTTCTGTTTTAAAGATGTCTTTTGGAAGCAAAATAACAAAACTGACTTACACACAGAACTTTTTTTTTTCCCTTATGGCTGTATGTTTTCTCTGTTACATGACTAAAGACCATTAGTACTAAGAAAGGACCTGAATGCCATTTCTTAAATATTCATATGACAAATTGCATGCTTGAATCAGGTTTAGCTCCTTGAGATGAAGGGTTTTTGGGGGTTTTTCATAAAATATATGACTTAAGGACCTCAACTAGCCAGCTTCTTCTGTATTTATTTGTTTTTAATGGTAGGAAAAAACATAAAAAGTTTAAATACTTGACAAAATAGCTAAATCATAAAGCCTTTCACAGGCTGTTAAAACATCTTACATACTTGCAAAAGGTGGCTTGCAAAACAGCTATCAATCACTTTTGGCAAGAAACTGATTTTTGTTTTCAGAACGCACACCAGACAGTTAATAAAAGAAAAAGAGGCAAAATAATAACTCACTTTAATGAATCCAACCCTTATTTTCTTATCTATGTGTCGCCCTGCATTTTGCAGTTCTTCAGCTTGCAATCTCTGTGAATAGTTTCTCATGCACTTTCTGTAAACATGCTCATGTTTTGCTAACCGTGCCTGGATTGTTTTGCATTCCTTTGCTAGGTGGACTTTGTATGATAGACATTTCCATTGACCAGTGAGATTGAGAGGAGGAAATCTTCATCCTCCAAACCACGGTGGTTTCTAAGAACATATAAAATAAACGACGGAGGGCAGAGGGCGGGGGCTTTTCCTGGCCTCGCTGCCCTGGCTGCTTTGACATGACAAGCTGTGTCTCGTGTGCTTATTCGTGTCCGAAAGAGCGACATCTATGAATATGTGCCCAAATATTAGTGTATATATAACTTTCTTTTCTCTGTGAAATTATTTGAAAAGAACTGGTTTACAACCAGTTGAAAAAAAAAAAAAAAAAGCCCAGCATTTAATATTTTGCCAACAAATCTCTGCAGGCATTAGATTTGCTTTAGCAATAAACATATTGCAATAAATCTTCACCTCACAAAGCTTTCTGTAACCATGTGTCAGGAAATCTGTATTAGCCTGGAATAAGCATCACTTCAAGTACAATTTTTTTTCTTACTGTGAGATTATAAAATTTCAGTTTTAACAATGATCTGGACTCATTTCATTAGACAGAAATTGGAAAGGTGTGCAGGACACACATAGTGTGTTCAGCTCATACATTTCAGGGTGAGGCTTTAAACATTTGATTTATGGTGACGGGCTGCCTTGATCCTGGCAAGCTGCATATCCAAATCTTTCCGTGTCAGAGTTTCTAGACATTTGCCATTCCTGGCAGGAACAAGGATGGTTGTAATTCATGCAGTAGGAGAGGAACGGGCTCCTCAGCACCACAGTCTCTCTTCCATCAACAACCCCTGGCCCCAGTGGCTGAAAGCCCACTGTCCTTGGTCTTCATGGCGTTCCCAACTCAACAAGAAATTAGTGTTGATGGCTTATTTGTTCTACAGTGACATAAAACATTTATAGGGACACATATAAGAATATATATATTTATATAAATATATAAAATATTTATATAAAATATATAAATAAATACATATACAAAATATGGCATTTTTTCCAGAGGGATGATACATTTCACAGGCCATCTTTCCTTATCCAGATTTCATTGTCATACAAAATTTTTCACAAAGTACATTAAACAATTAGCCTCAAAATAAAAAGTTGCCAAAGCCTTCCTTATGTGAAAGCATCACATACCACAACAAAACCAAATCACTTTTCCAATTAAAAAGACTTATAACACCATGGCAGACAGTGAGTTTAACTATTTTAACCTAATGGTTCTTATTCTATGCTTAGATGCAGGCAAATGATTTCTACCAGTCAAAGCAAGCACCAACTGTGTGTAGCATAAATGAAATGTGTGGGTCTCAGCACCCAGCGTCCACAATCCCCCCATCTTGTTGACATTGTTTTCAACAGGAGTTCCTCACACAGAGTATATGCTTTAGTAGAATGATAACAAGATAACACAGAATAGATACACCTTTTCAAAATAAATAAGCAAATACAAAGGGTAGTACTGTAATGGCAATTTTTTGTCCATGAATATTCTGTATTAGTGTAAGCAGTAAATGGAGGAAATGTAAGCCCTGTTGCATGAATTGAAGCAAAGGACAGACAGAAGAAAGCTTTACCAAGAGCTTCAGTGCAACTGTTATCCTTTCCAGTGGCATAATTCAGTGATGGGTACATTAGAATTAACAATAAAATAATAATAAAAAAAATATTATCTCAGTATTTGTAGTTATATCAGACAACAAAACTCAGTCCCTTCTGGAAACACTTCCTTTGCTTCCTAAATTCATTTCTCTTACCTAGAACAGGTCAGTGTGTATGCATACAGACTTATATATATTTGTAAATCATTCCATACCCTTACTTTCTCTTTGCATACAGATGTATACACTAGAATTACTGTGTAATATTTGGTATTCACATGTTACATTTAAATAAAGTTTATTAAAAAACAATTATATTAAATACAGACTAACAGAATATTCATAATATATTTTACAGAAAAAAATAGCCATGTCTTTATTTTAGAAATACATTTCTTTAAAAAGTTGAGATTTTTATAAAACTTTTTACCCGTGAAGACAAGTTTCCCATCACACCTGTAAAAAAAGCTTTACCTTTAAATTCTTGTGGATTTGTTTTTCTTTTTAATACTTTTACAAGCTTAACATCTATAAATTCTTTAAAATAAAAAACCCAGTATCTTTTGGGATCAAATTGGTCACAGGCCATTCTGACCATAAAAAGTCAGTCGAGATTCCCTGAATCCATTCTGAAGTGCCTTTTGTTTTTCTTTCTCTGGATATCAATAGTGCAGGTTTACATGGGAATTCAGAGCTCCCCACAGATCCCATAGGAAGCCCAATGTGTGTCGGCGGCAGGGTGCAGCTGCAGCAGCATCCACAGAGGCTGCAACTCCCCATCTGCTGCAGGAGGCAGAGTTTGTTACTCCATGCACAGTGCAGTCCACAGTGTTTGTCCAGCCCCTCCAAGGTCTCTGTGAGGTCCAGTGGCCATGAACAGATGCCAGAAGTGCTGGCACCCAGCCCTCATTTGCTCTCCAAGTTATAGCAGTGGACATCTCCTTTTCCCTTCCCATCATACCCAGGAAGTGGCTGTCCATATTTATCCACGCACCAGCAATAACCTCTTTTTCGGCCTTTGGATGGGCGACACTGAAACAGAATAAAAGACCCAGTTACCATGATTTTTGTTTTCCGACTTGTAGTGTTAGACAGCAGGGATTCCTGCTCATTTGATAGCTGCACTTCAATATCCTGACCATATCTGACAGAACCTAACAGAATATTTATTACCACTACAAAGCATTTCAATAAAAACTTACCTTCTCTCCCCATCAATCGCTCTGGGTCTAACTACTCTATAATAAAACTGCACTGAGAACTACCAGAAAATAGGCTTATCAAGCGCTCCCTATTATATCTGGCAGCACACCTGCCCCCTTAGCATACCATACAACAGCATGGGCTAGTGACTGGGACCCATCTTTAGAAAAGAAATTTAGCAGATATGTTCTACACTAAAGCACAGGTCTGGCAAAACAACCATTGCAGCAATAAACACACTTGATTTGCATCTGTTTACTGGAGGAAATTCAACAGTGTAGCTGACATTTATTAACAGATACATAATCTTTCTGTAGTGTAGTTATCATTGAAAAAACTGCTACGTGGACTAGAACTTTACATGTGTATTTTCCTATAAAAAAGTTTGTGTATCTACTAGTCTATAACATGTTGTCTTTAAGCTAACTGCTGGAATTTGCCAACAATGCTGACCAACCTGAAACTATTACAGGCAATAACACTGAACCTATTTAGAAACGGTAATGCAGTAAACACATCTACTACACACTAAGTAAGTAATGCTCCTCCCAAGGAACCACGAATGGCAAAAAGTAGACTAAAGGAGATAACATGCTGCAGGCTGCATTCAGTATGCAACCCTGGACACAGTTGCATACCGTGAACCTCTGTGACCTCTCAAGGTTTTTACCCACTCATAAGAAATCTCCAGAATCTCACTAAGTTTGCAATGGTCAGCCTCATTGTCAAGACATAGCCCCCCTCTCAGCTCATATTTTGAGATTTGGTGATACAGGATTTGCTTCAAATGCAAACAAAGGTGGCTGTTTACCTGGGACATACTGACAAAAGAGGCAGTGACACGAGTATACCCAGTTTCCTGAGGTTTTGTCTGTTGCACTGTCAATATGAAGGAAGATTGGCTAGACTGGTGCTACTTACAGCCCTCAGCACTGTCAGGTCTATAATTCAAGCAGAGCAAGTGTTGCCTCTGAGATCGCATTCAGTGTAACTCAAGTTTTTCAGAGGTTCAGGCTGGTACAATCAGGTAAACTTCACCACTACCCCTCAACTTCTTGTTCTCCAGAGTCTCATAGGCATGGCCCGATGTCTCAGGAGGCTATGGCAGTGGCTCATATGTCTTTTCCACGTGCAGGTACACAAGAAAACATGAAGCAAGTGCTGGGCTTCACATGCTGCTCAACGTGACTGATCCTTTCCAAGTCTAGTTTAGTATCTCAGGTGCTGTTTTGGACAGAACTGGGAATACAGATCACTCTGGGACAGCCTACACCAGCACACTGGCCCAGGAGCCAACTAATTTGTGGCAGCATGGAGCAGGGCAGACAGTCTTCACTAAGACCTTGTGAAAGAGAGATGGAAGCAGGTCACACATTAGATACAAATTTTTCAAACAAGTCTTCATCTTGTTTATTTTATTTTACAGTAAATTAAATAATGTTATTCAGCAAAATGCAAATTAATCCACCCTTCCGATATATTATTGAGTAAAAAGCCCAATGCAGAAATAATGTGATGTGTTCTCTTCTACAAATCTGCAGTCCTTCTGCATTAGCCCTATGAAAATGGACAGCAGCATGATGACAAGATCCAGCTTAACATACGTATCAGCTTAGTTTTAGAAGAGGGTGAAGAAGTTCAAACCTACTGAGAGAACAGCGACATTAATAATTCACTAAACTAAATTATTACCTGCACTTCAGTTCTTACCTGTTACTAAATCTTTAAACATTAAGTCCTACAACTTAAATTTATCATCTCAAAAGTGTGACTAGAACTTACATGTATTCTCCAGGATTTCCAGTGATGACTGCTCAATGTCCAGTGATGTCAAGGGAAATTTTTCTTCAATTTTGGTGGTGAATGGACTGGACTCTAGCTTAAGTATTATTAACATTTAATGATTTAAATTCTTCATGCTCAAAACAGAGGAATTAATAAACAACAGCCTTTGCATGATTTAATTTTACAAAAAAGGAAACTGAGGCTGCACTTCTAGAGGTGTTTTTCCCAACAAGTAGGCATAGATGGAGCCCAAAGAGCATAGGGCTTCTGGCTGCCAGCCTGGTGCTCTGGCAATGAAACTACATTTCTGCTAAAAATAGTAACATAGTCTCCCCTTTTAGAAGTACTATATGAAGTATGTTACACAATTCTCGCTGATTCATAGGCTTGCATCACTCTCAAAACAAATGATCAATTAAAGTTTTCATGTTGTTGGAGGGTTTGATTGCTTTTAACCGTTGCACAATCAATTTTCACATGAAGTCAATCTGCAGAAACACCTTTTCTACTACTAGTATATTTTTTTTCACTTCTTCTAGACAATCCATTTGAAAAGCAAAATCCTTAGATCATTCTACAGCTGAAATAACGCTCTATGAGAAAACAATTTATCTTTTCCAAACTGTGATTTTTTTTCTACCCTCTCAGCCATGCTGTCAATAGTAAAGCACTTCTGATTGAAAAGCGATGCTTTTATCCTCAAACAGCCAGCATGCATTCCCTACAGAAGTGGCAGACAGGTCATATGGAAAAACATATATATCTAAATATCTGCTCTTATAAATTTTGTATTCCACATACATTTCTAGGCTCTGCCCAGCTATTCTGTATGACTTCATAAGTTTAAAAAATTGGAAAACTGCCCAAGCAGTGGAAACAGTAATTACTTCTGACAGAAACACCACCTGCCAGCTTCCATGCCACCTGCCCCTCTCCCTTCCACAAAGAAATGCCGCAGAGGCATTTGTGGGGCACAGCAAAGCATATGGTATCCCACTGAACTCCTGGTCAGTCCGGAGGGCTCCCCAGAGCTACAACCATGGTCTTCAGGAACAGACTGCAGACAACATTGACATATACCTCAGGCCATTTTGGCTCCTGGCAAGTGCAGCTCTGTTTTCAGTGGAACAATGCCAGCTCACATTTAGGTGAGTATCTGGCTCCAGTATACAAACAAGGGGCAATTCTAGTAATTGCCCTATATAATAATTCTAATTTTATCAAAACTTTTTTTCCCATGCTTGAGGTAGGAATGTGCCTGTATCAACTAATTACGCATACATATACTCATATATCACAGTTGAATAGTACAACCTTACATGTGTGATTTATTAAGACAAAGAATTATAAATTTTAATAGGTGTGATTTTAAAGTTTATATATAAACACAAGGTGTGAAATATTTTTCATGTTATACCCTGACAGATAAATTTATGTTCTTAGAAGTGTTTCATATGGGCATATTTTTCTCCGTGGTTGTTCCTGAAAAGTCAATTTCTAGATATCCACAAATGTCATGAAAAATAAGTGCTTTCAACTTGACTGGAAGAGCAGATGACCAGGAAGACAGAATATGTGAGTGCCTCCTGAATGAGTTTTAATGGTGCTGGCGTGATCACAATTTATCAGATTCCTACCATCCCAAACCTACTACGTTCTCATCCTAGACAGTGGTTTTGGCAACTGTTTTCAGAATTCAAAATGCCTAGCTTGCATTCATTTTTTAATGGATTTACTGAATACTTCCCAACCTATTACTCTGAATTTTGTGACAATAGAATATAATTCAATTACAGGTTGAACATGGCTAATAATGGCATGAAGGGAATTAATAAAACAGCATAGTATTCTGTTAATGAGATTAGACACCCATTCACAGGATCTAAAATATCAGACCTACATGTTGATGCTTCAAAAAGAAAACCAAACAAACACAATTGTCACAATTCCTTGGGGACAGTTAATTTGATGAGGACTCACTCACTTCTCAAACTGATGTGTTTTTCCTAGGAGTTAATTTTATGAGGGCAACTTATTTTTGGTTTGTATTTTGTTGGTGAGAGAAGCAGGCTGCCTCTGTAAGTCCCATCTCTGAGGTCTTGTTCCCATGGTTGATCAAGGTTCATTTACAGAATCAGCAACCCAAGTGAATTTCATGTAGAATGTTTAGTCATGTGGGCTCCATTTGTGAGCATCTCCTGCAAGACCCTCAGTCATCTCAAACTACCATTGAAACTACCGGACGTGTAAATTGGCACAGTGCTTGACAAGGTTGGCTAGGTATGAAAGTGTCCCTTCATTCTCTATGTATGCTGACCAGATGGGCTGCTACACACAGTGCAGGAACCTTTCCTCAAGAAGTTTTAAAAGTCTCCAGGCAGCACAGACAATACACAGAAGAAAAAAGTGTGTATTTTCTTTGTACCAACACCCTATTCTTGTAAATCAGCTTCTAGGAACAAAGACTAGGTAAGATTATTATCTGTTTTTCCTATTTTTTTGCCTTTGTATTTCCTTTTTTTTGCCTTGGTGATAGAACTATGACTGCACTCTAAAGTACAGACCTCCTTTCAAGTAAGCCGCTTTTATACGTGCTTACTGCAGATCTGATTTACTACACACAATGCCAGAGATTACTTGCAAACCACCACATTTTTGCAGACAAAGCAAAAACCTCAGAGTCTGAAGAGAGATGAAAGGAAGATCTACTGAACAAAGTAAATACCAATCTGCAGTCTTCTATAATACATAGAGAAGGAAAAGGGCTACAGCACACTTGAGTGCCTTGAATGCAGTCAAATGATGTACTGTCATAGAGCAGCTAAGAAAATACTTTTATGGCACAGGCACAAAACACAGTCCTTGCCACACTCTGCATAGCAGTCCAATGCATTTTCTGAAAACAAGCAGATTGAGATGCGAGCATTGCTCTCTGCTAGTTTACATGCTGCACAACACGGCTGACACAGGCTTCTCAAAGCTGCAGGCAACAAAAAGAAACTTCCCCTGCTTGGGAGTTGCCACCACCTGCTCAGGAAAAGCTGGGAAGCATAGACAAGCTCAGCCGCATGTACTGAAGGTCAAACAGCACTGTCAATGTTGGAATGATGGCAGAAAGGAAGGCTGGAAATCTCACCCGTTACAAATGCCTCACCTGACACTGACAGCTTATTGCAGAGCTCCAGGGAATTCTAGAAAGGGAAGGACTGTTTCTAAGAAAGCTGGAAGCCAAAAAATGGAGAGATGCCATTCCTAAAATAAGATTGCCTGGTCAGAGGTTGGCCTCTCACTTCCAACCAATGAACTGCATTAGCTAGCAACAGAGAGTCAACCACTCCTTTGGTTACCAGAGATAGAGAGGCTGATTCGTGTAAACCCAAGGGAAAGACATGATGGTCCACAAACAAAAACTGTCCTTGAGAAAAGTCTTAAAGAAGTCCTTGAATTGAGGAAATTTTGGAATTATACCAAGAAATATATATTTGGAGGCAGGCCACTAACTAAACACTGAAATTAGATGGGATGTGCACACTAAACAAAGAACCTGGCACATCTTGCACCTCTTTCAAGTTCTGAATGAGCTTCAATGGCAGCACGGAATGGAGAATGCAGATGTAGCTCAATCCAACACAACTAAAGCATAAATACCCACAGTTTTGGTTGGCATTTGTCAAGAAAGGTCACAACCCCAGAACCAGAAAGGGCTGAGAATCCATGCTTGCTGCAGAGTAACTACTAAAAGTATCACTTTCACGATAACATGGCTTGGATTTTGGAAGCGATCTGTGTAGCACATAAAGGACAGATACATACCTTTCTCAAGTTGCTTTATGTAATATGATCCAGTGTAGTTCTTCTAGGAACTCTCAAGCAGCTATTTACAATTCAAAGCATTGATCTATTGCAGTCATGTGGTGACTGCAACATTAGCTCTGTGGGTTATTGTAGAGGCAGTGCTTTTTTTAAACCAAAGGGCATTAGTATCTAGGACACCAGTCAACCCATGTGTGATTAAGTATGAAGTTTCTCAAATGAATCTTCTGTCATGATCAACAAAAAATAAAAATACTATCCCCACTTGACAAGGTTCAGCACTATCAGATCAGGTCCTAAAACTGGAAATAAACTAGTTCCTCTGCAAAATTATATATAATGCACCTTGCTGGCAAGATCCTTCAACAAAGATGCAGAAAAGGTGACATACATTCATTGAAATGATCAAAACTCTGTACTTACTTGCTTTTTCTTGTAGAATCCCTTCTTGTCACAATTTGGAATATGAAAGCCCCTGGGACTCAAGACATTTAGGATCTTTAGGTGGTTTAAAGTGTCTTCCATTTCTCTACGACATGGACCCTGTTAACAAGCATGTTTAGAAAACACAGATGAAACTTCACTCCCAAATTCCATCGTTTACTCAAGAGTTAATAAATCTTTAAAGGGCAAAAAAGCACAAACCCAAACAAATCCATTAAAACAAAGAGATGGCTGAATATGTCAAAAGGCAGACCATCCACAGAAAGAAAATTATGATTTTCTGCTCTATTCAAGAGAAACTGATTTCTAAACATTGAAGGCCCTACACTATGCTGAGGCACATATTGGCATTTCCAATTGAAATCACAGTCACATATACCTTTGGCAAGGCTTAACCAGTATGTAAATCAGTCACATATAACATAACTTAAGTTTGGAAAAGCCAGCCTTGTACGAAGTGGGAAAAGAAGAAAGTAGGCCACTGGAAATACACTACTAGATAGGCCTTCCCCAAAGACATTTGATTTTTGTGATTCTGCTGCATTTGGATCTTAAATGAAATTGATTCAATTGAAAACAAGTGTCTTGGCATAATGTATATATAAAATATCTCAACTCTGGACAACAACTCCCAATTTCAACTGAATCAAATAGATGCAGTCATAGAGAGGACCAGTTGCACACAACAGTCTCATTAGATAAGTATGTCACTTTTTTCCTCACTTTTTCATCTGCAAAAGGCTGACAACAATGTGGTGAGGATTAGCTCTAGGACAATGAGCCAAAAAGAGCTTCCACAAGCACTTTTAAGAGCATGTCTCAAACACCAACTAATTATATCTCACAGCAGCCCTTCAGGGTAGGGAGTAAAGCATTATGAGCCCTACTTTGCAGTCAGAAAATCAAGAGCAGAGGAGTTCACATTTTGCCAGAGGTCAAGAAGGTAGTCAGTGTTAGCAGTGGGATCAGGATTCGAGAGTTGCAGCCTACAAACTCTGTGCTTAGCTACACTCCTATCTGGGTATATCACAGACTTGGTCCACCAGCCCACTTCTTCAGCAGAGACATGAAAAAATTTATTTGCATGGTTTCACGGTTTAAAAATATTTAAGTTGCTGCATTGACACAAAGACTCATTTGGTGCTGGTTTTAATTAGTGAAGTAATGACATGTATACTTTCAAGTGGTAATATTAATAGTTTGCTCATGTAAAGTGAGTGTCTGAAAGCACACAATGTCCATACTACTACAGGAGATTAAAATAGAGGTTTTTGGTCAGTAAAGACCTTCCTTGTTGCCTTCACATTTTCTTTCTGTATCGATCTCACAAGCTCTAAACACAGGCTTTAAATGGCTTCTCTTACTGCTCAAACACACTGACTGCAAGTGACAGACATTCAGAGATTTGGTCCCAAATTGGGCCTACAAAAATTTTTAAAATTTTTATTTTGAAGCAAGCTTCCAAAGTCAGCCAGACCAGTATCAAAAGCTAACATGCAGACACAGCTAGAAGAGCATTTGCTGACAAAGGCACTTGTCCCTGATAGACTTATTTCAGGTTCTTTAAGACACCAGCAGCCTTGGTAAACTGGTATGCCTTTGCTCATGGACCCAACTATCACTACTTGTCCTAGTTAAGAACCTGTTTCCTCAGAGCAACCAACCTTCATTCTTTTAGTGTTGGCACTTCATATTTTTGGAAGGAGGACATATTGGAAGGCAGATACTGAAGAGATATTACTAGATGGCTGGACATCAGTGACAAACTGAAAATGAAGCTTCTCTTGGAAGCCACACTCTCTTCAGGCAGAGGTTTTCACCTCCTACAAGTTTCAAAACCTTCTTTTGAAGATGAGAAGCCACGTCTGCTTTCACTATGCCTGTTTTGATGAAATGCCAAAGTATATACAGATGTGTTTTTCGGGCCATCTGGGCTAAGGCGCAGGTTATCAGCTGGATATCCAGGAAGATAATTTCTAGTGACTGGACACAGTCACTAGAAAGCAATGGCAGCTCATGTGACCATGAGACTTTGCATTTAGGCAGTAGCACCAAACAGCAACTCCAAGTGGAGGCGATGCTGAGCATGTCATACAGTGACTGACTAGTCAAGATCCTAATCCTCAGCTCAGCCTAAGTTTATCTCCCTTGATTTGGCCACTACACTTAATGTGAAACATCTTTTTTCCATTATTGCAACTCAATTACACTGTTTGCAACCAAGTTTAATGATGACACTTTTAAACCTGTCCCAAGTCCACTCACACAAGTGTGTGACAATTACAGGGGGGAACAAGACCTCTAAGAAACTTTAGTGAAAGTCATGCTTGTATTAATGTAAACATCATCACGTTAGTCCTACGTGTTTCCTGAACACAATCTTCTTGGTCTGGTGATTGTGTATGCATTTGCAGAGTCAATAGATTTACCAGTTAAACTGCCAGAATGCCCTAAAAGGCTGCAACAATTACCACTCTTTAGCTTTAGCCACTCTTTAGCATAATTATTTATCTTGTCATATGCGCAACAAGCATATGTATATATATACACACACACGCACATTCACATGCTGGCAAATGCCTTCCTATTTACAAAAATACTTACATATTCAGTTTCTTGTTTGGATTCAGAAGAGAAATTCAATGTATCTGTACTCTGTGAATCATATTCCACTTTATAGCGTTGTGTATCTTTGGCTTGCACTTTCCTGATGATGTCTATTTTGATGTGTGGTGGATGGGATTTGGAATCTGGCACCCTGTGAGAATTTGGAATGGCCTGATTTTCTATGCTGCTGGTACTCCTGTCTTCTTCTGAATCACTGAAATTTCCTTCAAAAAGGACAAATGCAGAAGAAAGAATGTTAACTTGGCTGCCAGCTGTGTCTGCAAGGGCATAGAAACATAGAATCATAGAATATCCTGAGCTGCAAGAGACCCACAAGGCTGGTCAAGTCCAACTCCTGGCCCTGCACAGGACAGCACCAAGAATCAAACCATGTGCCTGACAGTACTGTCCAAACATTTCTCGAACACTGTCAGTCTTGCTGCTGCGACCACTTCCCTGGGGAGCCCACCCACCCTCTGAGTGAAAAACCTTTTCTTAATATCTAACCTCTACCTTCCCTGACACAGCTTCATGCCATTCCCTCATATCCTATCACTGGTCACAAGCAAGAAGAGATTAGTGCCTGCCCTTCTGCTTCCCCTTGTAAGGAAGCTGTAGCTCACAGTGAGGTCGCCCCTCAATCAAAAAGCCACTAGATTAGTCTATGTGTTTAATTTTCCTTTTTACAAAATATCAATATACAAAAAGATGAACGATGTAGCATTCCACATGTGTCAGCACCTGTGCTGCCAAGCGATGTTTTGTAACTGAAGCATTCCCATGCTCAGCGCGGCCTCACAAAGGGCCCAGCTGCACCGCCTGTGCAGGCTGTACCCAAGACCTGTAAACTAGCCACGGCCACTTTCCCGGGAACCACGGCCGCGCCGGCCACTCGCCCCTGGCTGCCCGCTGCAGTGCAGCCAGCCGGCGGCAGGGGACAGGCCTACACCGCAGGAGCGGAGCTCGCCGCAGCCCTACCGGCGCCGGGGCGCGGATCCCTGCCCTCCGCCACTGCTGACTTCATCAACCACTGATAAAGGCGGCTGGCTTCGGGCACTTAAGGGCTGCGGTGTGGCTCTGTCTGTCCCATGGCCGTAATTTTTTTTTTTTTTTAAAAGAGACATTAATGCTATCACCTCTAGCCCGCTGAGTTTCCTGGTTCTAATTAGCCATTTCTTTTTCTTCCTTAACTTTATTCAACATATAGAACAGGAAAGAAAAAGAACAACATACTTTCATTTCTCTGCTATTAAAATAAAAAACATTTATTGGTGTACAAAACACATTTTAAAGTTAATGGTCAAAAAACACCATTCATTCTGTAATGGTTCCAAGGACAAACACTGTTTTCATCTTGAGCTTCAAAAATATTTTCTCTTTAAACTACCATCCAAAAAAAAGTCAGGAGAAGCACATTTTTCTAACTTACTCCATAAGTTCAGCGTTCCTGTACCATCTAAGGTATTTGTCTATGCTGCATTTCTCTCTGTTAGGAGACTCCTGCAGTGCAACTGTAACTGCTTGCATTTCCTCCAGGGAATTTTTCCAGTTAAGGTATTCCTAACAGCTAAGCAATAGCTAAGCCCCACTAGTTGTTGTCTTAGCTGCTGACCACCTTTTTTTTTTTTTTTTGAGGAAATCCTACTGGGAGTGCACAAGGATAACATCCAATACTAAAATTACACTTGATGACTCACTAAAAAAAAAAAAAATCAAAAAAGCTGAGAAATTCAGTGCTAAAAGTCCATGTTCACGTAGTTCATTGATGCTAAATATTTCAACACAGTGGCACTGCCAATACACAGGAATGGGGAAAGGAATATAAGAGGAAGAGGGTTCTGAGTTAACCTTTTGGTACTGGTGGTTTTAGTGCAGCCACTGCTGGCAATGGACTTAATTGACCAGGAAAATCCAAATCACAGTGCAAATGGATTAAGGAAGTTTAAGTCCTAAATCCAAATTTCCTGGCTTTTGTGGGTTTAACTCAGACTCTCAGTGGTATTTGAATATCTTTTTGGTAGTTTAATACCTTGTTTTGAAACAGTAGTACTTTTTCCACCACATTCTCAATGAAATTTGTAAGAAATGAGTCACTAAAATGTTATAAACCTGAATCTAGGTTTTCTGCAATCAGTCCAGTTCATTAGTTTTTCTCTTCTACCAAAAAATAAGTAGAAAACATTCTTAACATGCATTGAGTATCCATGACCATGTCTGGTCATTCCAGTTTAGACAGGCCATCATAGTTCAACAGCACTTCTTACACCTCAGATTAAAATGGTCATATTGCCACATTTTAAACTGTAAAGCATATTTGATTAACTCAGTTTCACAAAACTTAGTGCCATGCTAGCTTTACATCCTCATAAGAGAAACAAAACTGCCATGAGAGTTACACAGCCTCTTTTTTTAAAAAAGATTAAAAGGGTTGCAAATGCACACTATTATTTAACACTTCCGAGCCAAAAAAAACCAACTGGAAAGTTTCTGTTAAAATGCTACTGTAATATACTCTACCCTAGACCAACTTCTAACAATTTCTGTGAACTAGGAATGACCAACAGTACAGCACGTGATGCAGGACCTAGCTGTGTGTAAAGGATATAATGTGATCCTGCTCAGAGAGGGTGTATGCCAGGGACTGTTGGCTTTAGAGCTGGAAGTGCAGTGGTCCTCAGGAGGAGGTGGGCACTATGTGTCATATAGGTTCTGAGTCCTTCTTCCACACCAGGTTTGCAACCTTCACTCCTTGAATGTGAACTGTAACAGTCCTACTATGCATTTTTTAAGGAATCAAAAGTTCTGACTGATTTCAAAATCAGAGTTCTCCCTCAGCCAAGAATGGAGAAATAAGAATTCAGCTGAAAATGGAAAGATTTTCAGCTAAGTACAACTCTGTCTTTCTCCTTCTCTAACAGTCACTGTTGAAAGCACTACCGCTAGATTAAATGCCACCAACTCCTAAGTACGGAGGAGATGCCTCTTGTTTCCAGTGTTACTCCAAGGATGAACAGGATGAACCAAGCTCATGTAATGAAGGAAGTTGCTCAATGTTCCAAGGAGATTAAAAACTTCAGCTAATACTTCAAACTCTCATTCAAATTGTCACAGCTTAGAAGTAGCACATAAATAATTATAATAAGGTATCTCCTATTCTTCTAACAGGCAGTTAACTGGAGCACTGGTGCCACTTTCTCTGCTAAGGAATGGCCACTCAAAAAGCCTCTACATCCTAGCAGAAAATCTTCTGCCTTTTTAAAAATGCAAACAGTGGAAAGCCTTTTGACACAGTTTTCTACTACATAAATGTTAACATACTTGCTGTTGGTTAGCAAACAGTTTAATTAAATGCTTGCATAGAGGGACTCTGCTCTCTCAATCTGAATCCCAAGTTTCCCTGTCTTAAGTTTCAAAATGTGCATGCTAACCGAACTTTTTCCAACTGTCCCTTCCTTTCCAAACAAAACCCATTCTGTGAACATCTCACAAGACATGGAAGAGGTACAGAAAATCTTCATTTGACCAAAGATTTATTTGCAGCGCAGACAAAAAACAACATCCTCTTAAACACTGTTGTGCAAACGCTTTGTTCTGAATAACCACATTTCCAGGCCAAAGGGATATTTAAATTTAAATTTGTTTGGTTTGGTTTTTGGGGTTTTTTTGGTCTTTTCTTTCTTTTCCTTTCTGTGTTTAGACTTCCCTGACTTACCCACACTGCTCTGCAGGAGTCAGAGCCCACTCTCTCGAGTTTTTTGCTCACTCTTTCGAGGTACACCGGGGGACAAACGGCGAAGATTTCACCCTCTCTCTCTTCATCCAGGCTCTATAGCCTAGCAGCCCCATGCATTCGCAGAAGCCATATACAATCCCTCCCCCACTCTCTTTTTTTTTTTTTTTTTTAAATAAGCAACTCTGTCTCTTTTGCGAGGAGCTACTTGTCAGCATCGGCGTTGAGGAAAACCAGTATATACATAAATAAGGTGACAGAGGTAAATTGTCCTTTCCTTCGGCCAAAGCACACCTCCTTCAAAACGATCCCAGGCTCAGCTACGTGGCTGCCGGCAGAGCCCCCCGCCCACGGGCCGGCAGCAGGCGGACAGCGAGCGAGGGCCGTTTCCGGAGACAGAGCACTGCCGCGAGTTCGCCTACGCCTGCCCGCTCGTGCTGCTCCCTTTGTAACTTAAAAGAAAGCGNGGCGGAGGGGGCCGCCAGGAGCCGCCCCCGCGCAGGACGGGCAGAGCCGCGCGCGGGCGCTCAGACGCCGCCGCGGGCGGAGGGAGCGGAGCGGCGCGGCGCAGCCCGAGCCGCCTCTGAGGGGGCTGCGGGGAGCTGGGCTGCCGGCCGCTCGCAAGCCTGCCGGCGTGCGC
>VWZW01008226.1:0-27895 GCA_013397115.1 Edolisoma coerulescens | reverse complement strand
GCGTAGCCGGTTCTGCCAAAAGCCCTCCGCAAAGCCGCGCTCGGGGACACGCTCAGCCTGCGCTACCGCAGCAGCAGCAGCAGCAGCACCCCTCTTTCCTCGGGCTTCTGGCCGTGCTCTGTTTACAAGCCAGAAGAAAGCTCAGCTGGGCTGTCACGTTTCCAGAAAGGGATGTGGAACTGGCAGATTGAGAGAAGGTTCTTAAATTAGGCATGTTATTATCTTAAGACACTGTTTACAGGGTGTCTCAGGAAGTGCCGTTTTTACAGTTCTTCTTTACAGAACCAATAAACTCTAAATTTGACATCTGCTTTTCCTATGCTGGAGGGAATCAGCTGGCTGTCAGGGTTAGAAAGAGCCTAGGACATGTAGCCAGTGGATCTTTGCTCAGATTTTCAGTGGCACAGATTCCCTACAACTGTGCTCATCCTCTGAGCACAGAAGTGCAAGTAAACAGTGGGGAGAAAATGTTTAAAGCACCTGCGGTTTATAAGGGGCTGCTGGGATAAATCCCTTCCCCAGCCCCTCCAGAACGGGGTCGTACAACTATCCTTACCCTCAGTGAGTGTAAAAAGCACTTAATCCAGTCACTGCCTGGAGAAAGATGATGGAACTGTAAAGCTTTTGGTGACACACGAATACAGTAATTGCAGTTAAGTTTTGGCCTGTGTTTACCAAAGTAGGTGTCAAAGTCCTCTGTTGTTTTTTTCTTATAAATGAGCTTTGGTGAGCAGAATATTAAGGTGAGAAAGCTGCAGAAAACAGAAGAAATGAAGGCTCACATTATTTAGGAAAAGAGGGGGATGAGCAGTTCCACACCTAGCAACAGTGTTTATGTTCTTGGTAGTATCACACCTTTTCCTATCACGTCTGGCTGGGGCTGAGGAGCTGGGAAGGAAACTCAGATTTTCCGTTTGAGCTGTCAGTACCTCTTCCACACTTTCTGGCAAGTGAGGAGTGGGGGTTCTCCTTTAAGGTTGAAACCTGCCTCCATTTAAATGCCGGGCACATAGAAAGTGACAAATGTGTCTGTTCCTGGTGCCAGGGGTCTCAGCCAGGGACTTTGGGAGCAGGGGAGGAGTACCCCAGGAAATCAACCAAACTTCCTAGGTGTGCTTTTTCATATTGTCAGTACTCACACCTGAATATTCCTGGATCAGTAGCCAGTCTGTAACAAAACCCATGCGTTATTTCTAAGTATTTTACAAAAAACAAATAAGAAAATGCAAGGTCTTGAAGCTTTCTTTTCCTTTGGATTGTTCTGTACTTCCACTTAGGAAGAAATTAGGAATGCATATATTGAAGAAGAGTATTTTAAGCATTACTTTGGGGAAATTAATCCAACATTGTTGCTGATTTACCTTACAGATACTTTTGTCAGCTTCTGAGACAGGGACACAGCCTGAATATGAAAACATTTGCTTGGAGGGGGCTTTTTTTGTTTGGTCTGTTAAGGTGTGGGGTGTATGTGAAGTTTAAATCAGACTTTTCCAGCTAGACTGAGATTTCAGAGCAGTCCATCTAACCTGGGTTAGGTTTGCTCAGCCTGTTGTTGGAAACAGGAAATAAGGAAGCATTTTCTTACACTTTTGTGAGCTCCCTTACACACACTCCTCACAGAAGCAGGCCAGGTAATTGTCTGCAGCTTTGATTTCATTAGGGGTTTATGCTACTCAAGACAATATTGTTTTCTATTTAGCAAATGGTGCAGAAATGATAAAATTCCTAGTTTTATAATGTTTTAGAGGCTCATCTTTAGAAGTTCCTTCGAAACAAAGTGTCTACAAAAAAAAAGAACCAAGGAGCTCTTGGACACTGCTTGTTCCACATCCCCAGTGGCCTAAACTTCATTTTTAGTCTGGCTGAGGGTAGTGTTGCAACCTAATACCACTTATTTTGAGATTGAAACAAACAGTTTAAAGTTAAATGTGTTAGTGCCCCTTTCTGCTTCCAACTTCAGATGTTCCCGTTACAGTTACATAATATTTCTGAAACATTTGGAGCCCAAGGATTTTAGGTCTCGCTTTCTTTTGATGTGTTTTATTTTTTTGGATAAGGGAAAAGATGCATGTTGGAATACTGACGGTTAAGGTTCTGCAAATAACTTTTTTTTTTTTAAACTATTTATGAAACTTGAGGCTTTCCTTGCACCTTGAAGCTGTATTCTTTCAAGCATCTCAGGTGGTATTCCATACACTGCTGCTTCATCAGCTACTGAAACTGACTAAACTTGATAGAGAAAGAGATATTAGTGCTGGAGAAAGGAGCTGTTCTGGACAGTCCTGACAACTGAAGCTTTCTCTTTGGAAATAAATCAGTTTGCTGGTTCGAAAGGTTCCCCAAAATGTGCTCACCCTGACTTGCAGAGATTTACCACTTCCAGGCAGGAAGAGTGTGTGATTTTGGCTGTGCCATCCAGACTTCTGCTCAAGATCTCCAGCTGCAGTGGGATGCATTGGTCAGTGGGATATACAAGGGCCGTGGGCTCTTGGAGATGCTGGAGCTGAAATGCTGCTGCCATGGAGCCAGGCAGGGCTGGGGCAGATCTGACACCCTGGGGTCCAGTGGAACCTCCAAGTACCTGTGCTGACCACCTTGATTTTTATCACCAAGGCCACTTCTGGCCAGCATGTATCCAGAATTTCCCCGTCAGCTTTGTGAGATGTCTGCAGTCTGTCTTCATTTAAAGGAATGTCCTAGTACATGCTGTTTAACTGGCTGAAATTGTGGCAAACTGCTTCCTCTAAAAGACATCCTTCTTAGCTGGCTAAATCCTGGAGTACAGACTGTAGTGCCCAGAAGTTGGTCTTGTTAATCACTCAAAAGTGTTTAAAAGTGGTGTTAATCACGTAATGCATAGTGATTAAAGTCCTATTGATAGAATAATTACTTGTTCTTTGAGTGATAGAAAAAATCTGGCAAACGGAACAAAAATGTTTTGTAACTGTTATGTGACTGTAAGAAAAGATATTTATAAAATGCTGGAACCAAGATTTTACATAATGATAGGCAAGGACATTCCTAAGTCCAAGTCCATAAATCATGGTTAGTAATAACAAAAGTCTTTTTCTTTTGACGAATTACCTCCTGTAAGCTGATTAATTGTCTTTAATGTCTACTTTATGCTGTCATTTCATAGTGTTTTACATAAAGTATTTTTTCCTGTATGCCACAGTTTTTCTCTCTCAGTGTAACTTTCAGAAAGTAGCAGGAGAGAACAGTTGAAAACGCATTCCTTTTATGTCAAATACTTCTTTCTGTACCATTGCACGTCTTCATTTACAAGCTTTTTCAGCCCATGTGTTATCAAGATTATTGGCTGAGGCGGCGAGGGAAGGATGCTGCACAACCGATGTGATTGATAAAGCAAGCTTCGATTTATTCCCGAATGGCGCAGCCTTTTATACAGGCTGAGTACCATGGGTACAGTGTGAGTGACAATAATGCCTTATGCACAGTGTCTGTGTATGTTCTGTCCTTGCTGTATCTTTCTGTGTTCTTGCTGTATCTTTCTTCAGGGTTCTTCCTTGTCCCACGGTCTTGCCAAGGATTCAGTGTTCTTGTCAGTTCAGCTATTCTATTCTTCTACCAGCATGGTACAGCACAGCCGCCTGTGTCTGCAAGATGGAGTGCGGCCTGCTCTCTAGCAGCTGTTCTGCTGCCGGCCTGCTCTTTAGCACAGAGATTGTCTCTAATGTCAAGCCATTCTCCAACAACTGGCTTTGATCCAGGCCTCGTGGCTGCGAACTGTATTCCTTTCAAAATGGCCCAAAATGTAACATGTCATGATCTGGCCAAATTGCAAGTACTACAAAGTTGTGACTTGTTAACTGTCTTGTCTCCTGCCTGGGGATTTAATGGCATTGCCACACAAATACAGGCAGAACTGGAAGCAATATTCTGTGGTATCCAGAGGAAAGTGTAGCTCTCTGTCAACTCCTTTGACACAATGCTGGAGCAAATGGGAATGCTGCATTCCCACCACAGAGCGATTCCTCGTTCTCTGGAAACTGTGTAGGGAAACATTTGAGTGGAGCAGTTCATCCTGACTGTTCTGTGTCTGAATATCACTTTAAATTGAAATGCACTGCCGCAGAGATGTTGCTTTTGGCAAAAAATGGCATGGATTAAGTTGCAAGACTGTTTCAATAAGTGTTTTTAGGAGCAAGTGGTGTGATTTGCCAGCTTACAGAAGTGTGTATTATTGTTTGCCATTTGAGATGACAGGATTCAGACACAGTTGGTTAAGATTCATTTAGCACAGTCTTTAGGTCCAGTATTTCATTACTGGGAAATTTTATGGAAGTTGTTATATTGCTGCAAAAGTGGCATTTCCATTTTTGTAAAGGAAGGTAGCAGCTGTAGGATGTACTGAGTCATTATTTATGCTGCTCCACAAGCAAAAGTACACCTGAACTCCCGTGATACCTTAGAAGAATCAGGAAAGTACTTAATAAATTATGTAGGAAGGAAGGGAGGGAGAAATTATTTAATGTATCTTGAGGCCATCTGTTAAGCATTAACCTTTGATAAACAATATGTTTAGCAATGCAAGAAGAAGCCACATTTGATAATGGTCATTTACTGTACTCTTTGGCCAACCTGTCACTCACCATCTTCAACATCTTGTCTATTTCTGTAGGTCAAAATCTGCTTTCTGTAAGCCTGAGCAGACATCCCAGAATGATCTTCCAGAGAACCTCCATGAATTTTACCACTTCCCTTCTGTTTTCCTCCTTACATCCAGTTGAAACACTCATCAAATTGAAACACTCCTTGTTTCTGTTTTTTTCTGGTGTCTCTCACTGCCCTTTATGTGCCACCATGAAGAGCGTGGCTGTCCAAAAAATTCAAAGCTAAGAGCAGATCAAAATAACCAGCTTTTGTAAGGAAATGGGCATTCAATAGTGAAACAATTAGCACCAGAGAGGTGGCTCCTTGTCTTTGTTCACTTTGGCTGTTCTGTCATATTCCTGCTGAACAATGAGTGTTTATTCCCTGTTCTTTATCTTGGCCTCTTTTGCTCCTAGCAGTGGTCCCCCTGAAGGCCACCCCTGATTTCATAGGTGTTTTTAATTAGGGATCTCAAATGAATTCAGCACAATTCTCCAGCAATCCTAACTTCGCTGTGTCTTTCTTACACCAAAGGAGTTGCCAAAGTAATTACAAAACCAGGAACTGCCTTAAAAGGTTACTGAGTGACAGACGTGGCTACCATCATGTGATCTACAAAGCTGAAGCACTTAAATCAGGGAAATGAATAATTAAGAACTTTGTGTCATTTACAACATACATGGTGCAGTACAAAAGAATACATGAGCATATCTTTTATAGTAACCCATGGCTGGTACAGTTCTTTTGGTATTTAGCTTTTAACTTACACTGAGGGACTTTGCAATGAGAAATACTAAGACTACATTTTCTTCCAAAGAATTTTCAATTGTTATTTCTTGTCAAAGAGTTACAAAGTAACTCAAAGTAAATATAGTTTAACAGAAATACTGTATAAAACTTTCACTATGCTGTAGTTGGTTAAAGTTATAGTTGTGACTGGTATTTTTATATAGTTGTCATGGTTCTTTTTCAGTAGAATGCTGTGAAATTTATCTCTGTACACAGGCTGGAGAAAGTAGTGTTTACTTAGGATCACAACTGGTATTTTTGTAATTACTTAAATAATATTTTTAACCATGTATCAGACTGATTAATGTAATGTGGAAATATTTTTCTTAGAATTTTCCAAAGATGCTGTCAAGCAAACTAGCTGTATTTTTCCTTTAGAAATACAACTTGCTTTACATTAAGTAATTTAAGTAATCTGGGGTGGGACATCCTTGCTGATAATATTGCCAAAGCTTGGCTTCCTCGAGTCATTGACCCATGACAGTATTAACTGACTTTGTCTGAAACAGGAGCCACTCCCCTGGCTCCTGCTGCCCCCAGCAGTGATGGAACAGTGACAAATGTGTGTGTACGTTTGCAAAAAAAATATCTGTTCAGGGTCTAACACATCCTGGAGCCTCAGCAGTGAGAGCAAAGCACCACAATCTGGAGATGATGTGAAAAGCTGAATGACTCAGAATCTTTGCACAGGGGGAGTGACAAGTGGGGGACCACGAGCTCCCAGTGCCTGTGCTGACCTGGGGGATGTGTGCTGGCAGGAAGAGTCCTGCTGGAGCTCCTGGGCAGGTCAGACCTGTGCTCGGTGCTGTTCCCAGCACACACCGAGGGCTTCAGCCACTTTGGACATTTATTCCTGTGAACGCACACAAATGTTTGAGTAAAACACGTCAGAGAGTGCTCTGAGATCCTGCTGGTGACGTTTTGAGGTTGTTCCGTCACTGCTGAGAGGCTGCAGAAATTGGGAAGGACCAGAGAAAAGGAAATGTCATCTTCAGAGAGCACGACAGATCCAGGGAACTGCAGGCTGGTCAGACTCATGTTTGTCCCTGGGAAAATCGTGGAGCAATTCCTTCTAGAAGTATGAGTTTTGACCCCACTTTGAGCAGCCAATTGGTTTTGCCACCTCCCAAAATCTGTCCTAACCTCAGTGAGTCAGTGATTCTCTGGAATGTATTGATACAGAGGTTCTCAAAATCCACCCCAGAGCACATGGCCCAGGAGGGGCTTGCTCAGTCACTCTGCACTTTTATTTACACCACATGAAAAGTGTAAGCGAAAACAATTTTATTTTATAATTAAAACGTTTCTAATTTGCCTGTATCCTCAGGCCCTTCCTAAGAGCTGAGTAATCATCATTAGCCTTTTCTTGCACTTGACCTAATCAAGTATTGAGATTTAAAGCTACGTAACAAACACAGAGGTCTAGTGGGAGACTTGAGTACAGAGCTCATCCATGAACCTGCCCCCAATTTCCTTGTCTCTGGTAATTGCTGTTGACTGCTCTGAACCATTATCTGTTCCATTAATAATCATTGCTTTGTGGTTTTCTGAGTCCATTACGGTGCCTTCCCCTTCTCTGAGAAAACTCTTACCAGAACTGAGAAGTGCTTTTTCACTGGATTGATTCCTTTTAAGCTGTGCATATATCATCTGGGATCTAAAAGCTTGCTTAGCACAGGAAATGAGATCTTATCAGCACAGCCTTTTCCAAAGTGAAATTTTGCTGCTCAAAAATGCAGCACAGCCAGAAGATACAAACAAAACAGTTATGTGCAAAAGAAATAACAGGAAAAACGATTCTGTATTATTTGGTACAAAATGCCACTGGCACATTGTATTAAGTTGTTGACAACACTTTAAAATAAGGAGGTTCAGAGAGAGGGGAGACAATAAATGAAAGGTCCACACTATGGGAGGATTAAAAATCCCTTCTGTCCTGTCTCAGTTAAGAGGAGATGCAGAACATAAGGAATGGCACAAAAAGACAAGCAGTGGTGTCTCATTTATCATTTGGGGATAGAGAAGTGAAGGTGCAACAGAATATAGATTTATGAAAGGAAATTCTTTAGTTTCATTGTGACTTTATATTGAAGCCAAGAGCTTTGAAAGATTCAGAAAGGATTAGAGATTTATATGGAGGATGAGAACATGCATGGTTACTTTAGATTAAAAGATCCTGGAATATAAGGCATCATGTTCCAGGAGACTAGACAACCTATAAAACAAGAGGATTTACAAAGAAATTCCCTATGAGCAGGATATTGTGTTTGTCCACTCTGAATTATTTGGTTTCTTCCTCTGGAACATCCAGTACTGGGAACTCAAACTCTGATACCAAACCCATAATTCTTATGCTGCTGGATTTAGGCAGAAGTATGTAAACCAAGCATTTCTTCTTCCTGCCCAGGTGTAATCTGTTCTACCAGCCAGGAAAGGACAGGTGATTAGACTGAGCAGATCCTTGACTGACTTTATTGAAACCTAGGATTTTCATTTATACACTCTTTTATCTGTATTCTTTTAATTGTCTCGTATTTCCTTCTAAAACAGCATCAGTGCTCTCAGATTGTGTGGCCACATCCTGCTGCCTTTGTTCCTGCCCCTGGAGCAGAACTGGCAAAACCACGTCAGTGCCACAGACAATGTGGTGGTGAAAACCCACCTGTAGTTTCAGTGGCACACCAGGTGACCCTGGCTGCAGGCTGGCATCGTGTTCTGCTGCCTCTGCTGCCGAGGGTGGCAAAGGGGTAGGGCTGGGCACACAAGAGAATTCCAAAATCTGCCACAGAAGGACCTCACTGGCAGGAAACCAGTGAGATATAAACTTCCAGCAGCCAAGTTCCCAGCACAGATTGCATATATATGTGTATATATATAAATATGTGTTTATATCAAGGCTCTCAAGGATATATCCTCATCCTTAGATCATGAACAAAAGACTGGATAAACACAGTGCTGGAATGTACTGCATGTACAGGAGATTTGGATGAAGGCTCTTGGATCAAGCCCTCTCTCTTGGTTGAGGAGAGCTGCTGGTCTCACCCTGTGCTGTTTTCCTTCAGCTGCAGATCTGGGACACAGCTGGCCAGGAGAGGTTCCGGACCATCACGCAGAGTTACTATCGCAGCGCCAACGGGGCCATCCTGGCCTACGACATCAGCAAGAGGGGCTCCTTCCTCTCCATCCCTCGCTGGATCGAGGATGTCAGGAAGTACGCCGGCTCCAACATCGTGCAGTTACTGATTGGTGAGTTAGAAATGCCAGCACTTGTTCAGCATGGCCACAGGTTTTGGTTTGGGTTGGAGTTAAGGTGTCTGCAATAGACCCGACTGGAAATCTTACCAAAAGCACTGATTCGCCGAAGCAGAAGTGTTTTGCTTTGATTGACTTCTGTTAAGAAATAGACAGCTTTGAATCCTTTGCATCTCACTTGATGGAGAAGTGAGATGCCCAGGATTTCCAGGTTCTGAGGCACAGCTGCTGTGGAGCTATTTCATGGTAAACATCTTTAGGTTTCCAGGGCCCAGGGAATCTCCATCGTAGCAAGCTGATGTGTTTTGGTGAGTTGGAACACACACCTACTACAGCAGACAAGGAATTTTGGAAGCACTCTGGGGCAACCAGGGTCTGTCAGTTCTTGGTTAGAAGTTCTGCTTTCCAGCCCAAGTGTTTTGGACTCAGATGTGGCTCCTGGGGCCTGTAGAGCTGCTAATACAGCAGCAGCACCATTCTGGATTTGCCTAGGAACCAGCAGACAGCTGCTGTTTTCACAGAATGGTTTTCACTTTCATTTCTAGCCCGTTTTCTTCTGTAGGGGCTACAGCCACCACTCTTCAGTCACTTTTTCTGTTCTTCATGGGTAATACAGAAATGCAGGTTGGAAAGGGCTGGGGAGATTATCCAGTCCCACCTCCTGCTCGGAGCAAGGCCAGAGTGAGGTTGGTCAGGGTCTTCTCAGTCACATTTTGAGAATCTACAGAATGGCAATTCTGCAGCTTCCTTGGGCAAGCCGAGAACCTCCTGCCAAACACTTCCTGTGACATAAACAGCCATTATGAATTGCTCTGTTGTTTTCTTCTCTTCCAGGAAACAAGTCTGACCTAAGTGACCTTAGAGAGGTTCAGCTGGAAGAAGCTCAGAGCCTGGCTGAACACTATGACAATATCATCTGTGCCATAGAGACCTCTGCGAAAGACTCCAGCAACGTGGAGGAGGCCTTTGTGAAGATGGCCACGGAGCTCATGATGAGGCATGGAGGGCCCATGTTCAGTGAGAAGAATACTGACAGCATCAGGCTTGACAGCAAAGCCCTTGTAGAAGGCTGGGGGTGTGGCTGCTGATAAGAGCTAGGTGATATCCCTAACTTTACTGGAATTTAGATGGTGCTTCACCCTAATGCTGAGTAGCATGGTAGCCATATTCTCCTCCTCCTCCTGTGAAACCAGCAATTTTGTAGAAGTTAGACACACAATCCTGTTTGCTTTGGTGTCTTATTTTTAAAAAGGGACTTTTGAGAGGTAGTCCTACAAGTCAAACCCTCTGAGAAACTTACTCAACATTTGTCCCCACCATTTTATTTCCTGTAACCTTCATATGAGTTACAAAAACGGAGGAAACGACTTTGAATTGGTATTTTGGGGTGGGAAGACATTTGGTGGGAAGAGACTGATGCAAACCCAAAGGTCTGTAAGCATTTAGCATGGGACTGGTGGCAAAGGAGGTCACTTTTGGAACAGGCAATCTTGACAGTCTCTTCAAATCCTCAGCACTCCACTAGTGACCAGAAAGTGACAGTGGCTTTGATAAAGGTATTTCAAGGGCCATAATAGCCAAGATTTTGATCACAGGACCAAACAGCAGTCCCCTGTCCTAGGGCATGTGGATTGCTAGTTACTATTGGGACAGGCCCAGGTGGGGGAGCTTCTCTCAGGTTTTGTTATCATTTGAAGTTAGTATTTTAACAGAAAGCAAAACCAGCTGGAGCACTACCACGGGATTTGCTGTCGAGCAGGATTGGACCAGGGCAGTGATTTAAAACAGCCTTGAGGAGAGGGAGGATGCATTTCATTTGCTATTGTTTGCACAGTGATAGCTCCTTTTTCCAGGTGGAAGTATCACTGAGTTTTTGCCCTCAGGTCTCATCATTTCATTCCACAACTCAAGACCTGCACCACTAGAAACAGGAACTGGAGAAACCTTGAACTGACTGTAGCCAAGATCTTTTGCCATGTGCCTAAAGGTCAAACACAGGGTTCATTCTGGCCATACATTTGATGTCATGTTACCAGAGTGCATAAGTGGCATAAGTGGATTTGATTTTTTTATTGGTTTTGTTTTTTAAACCATCTCTTTAAATACTACATGGGCATATAATGGGGAAGAAGACCTCAGAATAGCTGAGAATTGCATGCATTGCAACTTCTTGGTTGTCAGAAACCAGTGTCTTTTTGAGTGACTCCCTCCCAGCTTTGTACCCAAATGTTTCCCCCTCCCTATCACAAGTTACCGGTTGCTTTTCGTTTCTTGAAAACATTCAGCAGGAAAAATCTTTCACAGTTGATCAAAAGTCTACATGAAGTGAAATAGATTTCATAATCCAGCTCCATCCAGTTCTTCCAGATGCAGCTCTGTAGTGTACCTTGTAGATGTAGCTGAGGTGCTGATGGCAGCAGTCCTCTGCATTTACACTCTCAGGCACCTTACAAAAGTGGATTTGCAAGGAGAGCAGGAGCAGCAATATTTTTAACTCTGCAGATAAAGCAAAGGTGTTCAGGGATGGCAAGTGATTTCTGCAATCCTGACAATTGGAAGGAGCTTACTTTCAGAAAGCACCCATTTGAAGTGAAGTCACTTGTCTCTTTGAAAAATCCAGATCAAAAAGGACTTGAATTGTTTTGCTACTAGGGCTGCACCAGTTTAGTCATCCAACATATCCAGTGTCATAAAAATTAGGAAGATTTAGGAAAGGGCTAATGGATACTAATTTTTTAATACTATTCATCTTCCTGTAGCAAATATGAAACCATTCTCTGCTCTTTCTGTTTTTTTAAACTGTGAGGTAGATAACTGAGGAGTAATGTATGCTTTGTAGCCTGTTTGCTTCTATCTAAGGGGTTAGTTTTCAAATTTTATAGTTGTGAGAATGAAAAGGCCTTAAATTTTTCAACTAGTGTAGTTTTCACAATTCTAATATTCTCTATGGAAGGGCAGGCTGAGCTGCAGTACTTGGTAGTGTTTTTGGATAGTTTTCCAGGATATTCCCAGCTCTCCTACAACCAGAGATAATAGGCAATAAATGTCCAGCTGGACAGTGAAATGAGAATTGTCCACACCTCAGAGTTGCTGGTGTATTCCCTATATTCTGCTCTCAGGAGAAGCTGTGAAGACAGTCCGAGCTAAAGTCAGTGCTGGTGGCTGCTTTCCCTCCTGGTGAGATGGTCCTTAAGGTACAGAATATTTGCAAGCATTTGACCCTTCTGTCATGACACGTTGCAGTTTACATCTGCAGGTCATGGTCCTGCAGCTCTGCTTGAGCAGGGAGCCCCAGATGAGCTCAGCCTTCCACCACCTGCAGGATTAGTGCCAAATTATTTAATGTGGAGAAGAATTCACATGCATTTAACAACAGTGTTGCTACTACTCAGACTGAAATCCATAGTTTACGTAGTAACTCATCTTAAAACTGGAACAAGAAGCAAAATGAACATAAATCCTGCTTCCAGTGCAGCCAGTGAATGATTGTGTTTTTACAGTAGATGGAGAACTGAGGAATTATTGATCCATTTTCTTAGTTTTGAGGTTTGTTTGGTAAATAAGTAGAATTAATTAGACCAGGCACTATGCTTTTCATTACAATTTGCCTGGATGTATCTCTTAAACTAGGCTTGAAGGGTGAGGCTCTGCCTGCAGGTCAGTCTGCTTCAGTCAGAAAATGTGCAATACAGCAGCAGTGATTTGTTTGCTGTACTTTAAATGAAGGCACCGATTCCAATTAGTTTTCATTTTGCTGCAGGAAACTAAAACTATGGCTTTAAATCAGTTTTGTCTTTTAACTCTTGGCTCTTCTGTGTTGTAACAAATGCAGTACAAGCTTGCATGCCCTCCTGACTGAACAAAAGGGAGCAAAGAAAGAAATAGCCTGAAGACCTGGTTTATCTTTTAGGTTAGCAGCTGGTGGTGCTTGGGCTGTCAGTAGTTAAAGTGTATTTTGATTACCAAACCCTTCCTTTGTTCACTGGCAGTAGCAGAGTCCTCGCTAGGCTGGGAGCTTCTTGACCAGAAGTAAACTGTAAATGTGGAGCTTTTCACTGCCCTGCTGAAGACTTTACTAAACCTGTGACTCACATGCAGCCATGGAATTCAGGCATTAGGAAGATTGTTGGTTTAACTCCGTTAATCCTATTGAAACCAAAAGGATACCTGGGTGAAGAGAGTGAGGAGCAATAAACCTGTGATTTATGGCTAAAAACCTGACTTTCAGCTCTCAGGGTACAAATGGGCACTGATGTACATCAAGTGAATAATTCAGTAGTGCTTGTTCAGAGTTCACAGCATAAACATTTGCCAAGAAATGTGCTCGCTGCCAGTTGAACATTAACAAGACTATGGTGCAGTAATTGCTTTTAAGCAGATCCCCTTGGCTGATCATGTATTTGCATTAGTATTTATCATTTATTTTTGGCAGTACCAAAGTGTGCAAAAATATTACAAAAGCACAGAAGGGGACATTGATCTCTGCCTTGTAACACTTGGGAGTGGAATGCAGAGGCAAATACTGAAATGAAATCATCAGCAGAATGTGGTTCCCAGGAGCATGGCCTTTGTTACCCTTTGTATTGATTTTGCTTTAAGCTAATTTTATCTCCAGCTCCTCATCCAGTCCATCATCACGGATGGAACTTGTACAAATATTTGTAATTACGTAAATATAAAACCAAATAAATGTCAGCCCAGAAACCTGCTAACATTTGCTTTGCAAAACTAAATTTGAGAAAAATGAGAATACTTAAGAACAGAGGAGAAGCCCTGGTGATTTTCTTACTCTCACTGTACTGGAAAGCAGGTTTTTAGAATGGCTCTTTAATGACACATTCTAAAACTAAATGAAGCCCAGCTAATGCCACTAATAGCTTTCTTATTAGCTAATACTGGTGGATTTCCAAGAACTTCACCAGAAGTGGAGCTCTTGCTCGTTTTGGGTGCCTAGACTATCACATGTGAAAACAAGGGTATGGGAGATTGTCCTTTGGGCACGGCATGCAAACTTGTCTTGAAAACTTGAAGACGTTTTTTAAAAGTGAGCCAAGAGCTGGATTTTCAGAGACATGAAAGCTACAGACAGATGCCTCCCCATGTCTTCAAAAGCATCCCGGTACCATTGCAGATAAAGCACAAAACTTGTATGGAAGTGGTTTTGCACTAAAGGGAAATAGTTATCAGAGAAAAAAAAATCATTAATGTGAAAGGCAGAGCATCCTGATTATTCTGCATTTTTCATGTTCATTTCCTATTTCAATGCTGTGCATAAGTAAGATTTTTCCCTTTATAAATGATATTAAAATAGCTTAAGCATGAAAAGTAGTTTGATACTTGACAAAATAAATGCTTTCTTAAGAGAGTGATACTATTGATGACGAGAATAACTTTGCTAATAGGGTTGGGTGGTGTAGTACCAGGGGTTCCCCAGAGGGTTGTGTTGGAGTGGTGTGACACACACAAACCATTCCCAAAACAGGGGAAGCCAGTGGGGGACACCAGACCCTGTCCTGCCTGCCAGACAGGAAACAGAAACAGGCACATACTGAGCAGAAGGTGAATTTAGTTCTTTGTAACTGTTTTTAAAGATTTCTATTTTCTAAGTGTGTAAGGAGAGATGATTTCTGATAGTCAGACACGCTCTGTGCTGTCAGGCAGCTTTTCCCTCTTCTGTGCCTCGCTCGCTGAGATCTGACAGGTAAAAACCCCACAGCTGCAGAGAGCAGGGAGCATCCCAGCCAGTCTGGCTCACACACACCTGGTGGGGGGAAGGTAAAAATCTCTTAATTCATATTGAATTCATTCACTGCATTCCAAAATTATTTGAGGGGTTTGGATGATAACAGTGTTAAAATGGTTCTGCATTTTCTAGGACAAATCTGTTGCTTTTCAAGGTTTCTTCGAGAGATGCAGGCTGTACATTTCTAATCATTAGCAACTATTTTGCTTTTAAACTTTCTTATCACGATACTGACTAAATGATTTGGAATATGAGGAGACAAGGGAGCAAGCTTGCATACTACGGTAATTTTTTATACTTTACCTTCATCTATTTATGAATTTATTATGAAAAGTATTTTTAAACATGAAACCTGCTTTTGTCGTGAATTTTAGCAAAGTAGTGGATACATTGTACTGTGTATCATTAAAAAGGTTTAATTAAAGTGAACATTTGGCAATTAATACCTTTTGTTGTTATTTTATGCATGTACCTTGTTGTGGTATAGGATCAGAAACGAAATCACGTTTTAAGAAATTATGTATCCTACCCTGCAGTGATGTGTGGTCGACTTTTACACAAGGTATGACCTAATGTACTCTTAATTCAACAAACGGTGCTGAACTAACTTCCTCTTATCCTTCCAACTGTCCATCACTCCCAGAAATGCATGCACTTTCCCTTGTTTCCAGTTAGTAAATTCTCCAGCAGAGCTGTCTGGAAGATTCAGAATGAAAACCGAAATGCTCCGTGTTGGAGAAGTGCAAACAACTTTTTCAGTGCTTGCAATTAAGTGTAAACAATGTAGTTACAACTGTACCTCCCCAGGGGAACGTTTAGATCCTGGATTTTATTGAAGTGCTGTAAATTAAACAAAGCAACACCCCTTTGTTTTTGCTTGGCTCTTTAATTCCAGCGTCAGCAGATGGGTATTTGTGATCCGCAGGAGCCAAATATTGAATTACTTGGTTTGCATTGTCTGCTCCTTCAATAACAGCCTCAGGTATCAAAAGAGCAATGAGGAGTTGCCAATGCAGTGGCCAGGCTCTAAAGCTGGTTGCTGGGACTGCTGGGTGGAGCTGAATTTGTCAATTAATTCTCTTTAATGAGAGATTCTTTGCCACTGAAACCTTGTGGCTGTAACTGCCCCGTCGCTGGTGTGCAGTGCTGGAGAATCACTGTGAGAGGGAAGAAGTGCCCTGATTGACTCTGACCTTCATTTTCTCACCTGTTCTGCACATTTATACTAGAGTTTCTAAATCTCTGTGGGGGAAAAAACCCCAACTTTTCCCTTTTAGTGGCTTGTTAGAAGTGCATGTGATGAACGCTTCGAAGTGACTTCCCATTTCTGGGAACTCTCCCTTGAATTCTCCAGAAATGTGGAATAGTTTGGATACAAGAGATCTACACACACTACAGCCATTTTTCATTTGCTGTGGTGAACTGACCTTTCATTATGTAGCTTGTACCTGCAAAAAAAAAAACCCCAAAAAACCTGTATTTTTATAGTCAAAGTTCACTGAATATTTTTTCTCCACAGCTATGGGCAGCAAGTCAGCTGTTAAACTAGCAGAAAGATTTCCATAGAACGAGACACCAATCCCAAATCCTATTGAAAATCTGAGATTCTTACCCATACAGCAGGTGCTGCTTCTGCTTCAGGAAAAGGTCAATAAATAAACCTGTGTAAGCCCTGCTGGGGGTTACATTTTAAGGCATGTTTAGCACAATCCTGGATTGCAGTACTGGGCTCTGAGCTTGGCATACAAGACCACCACAGTGCCAGGAGGAGAACTTTTAATTAAGACCAGCTGGTCTCTATTAGACAGAGCAAACCAATCTTTACACCAAGTGAACCCACCTGTGCTATTTTCAATGTGCACTCATTTGTTCTATTCACACAGGGACCACAGAAACACTCTTTCCTGAGACTTTAAATGCACAGCCTGTTTCTGTCAACGTGGAAAACAGGATATATTTCATCACCCAAGAATCCATCCTTGTCTAGACAAAAGGTTTTAATACAGACCGTGTGAGATATGCTGTGATGCCACACAACTGTTGGTACCCATTTCTGCTCAAGTTACAGAGCATACAAGCACACCACTGAATTTCAAAGAAATTCAGTGTAATCCCAGCTTCTCCCCTCTACCCTGATGGAAAGAGATTTCCACCTCTTTTGGCAAGTGCCTTCTGGGTGTAGTGTTATCCAGGTCACTGTTTCTACCTTCCTTTAATTCCTTCACCTGCTGCTTTTTCAGCATTTTGGGTTTTTGAGGGTCTGCCAAGCCCATACTGCCACTCTCCAAGCTGGAGTTCAGTTCATGGAGCTGGAGAATCTGGAATACCCTGAGGCTTGGAGAGCTTCCTGGGGGCAATGGTTTTACATTTTACTGGTGATGTGACAGAGAAAAAGGGACTGTCCTCCTCTTCTATAAACACATTTTATGTTAATGTTTCCATGAGAGAGGGAATTTAAGACATTATATATATTTTATATATGTATACATATATATAGATTATATATACAGTTCCTTCATGAACCTTTGGAAGTGTTCATGCATATTGTAGAGAAAAAAAGGAGAAACATTTTCTGTTCTTCAGCAACTTCCAACGTTTTTATTCCTTGCTTCACCAATTCTGGTAAAGTTAGAGAGCTCTGCAACATGCTTTAGTACTGAAACAACGTGACTTCAAATCATCCTGACCTTACAAAATTACAGTCTGTACTTAGATTTGGCATTCTTTGCAAATACTTGGTATGTTACAGAAAAGTGCTAAAGAAATAGGTAGATATCTGTTTATTATACCAATAAAAAGGCAAGAATGTGCTGCTGTAAATACTTTTCCAGTGAAGAAACAGGAAATAAACTGTTCAGAGCAGTGTCCTCACACTGGATCCAGCAAGACATGTTGAAAGCTACTTAGGAAACACTACAAGAGATGAATCAACAGTCCTGCCCGTGGAGAGGGGATTACAGTGCTTTGCAAACAGAGGAAATACAACAACAAAATCTGACTTCACAGCAGCTGTGAGCTCTCAGAGGTTGCTGTTGGGATCGTGAGCAGTGAAGGATTTGGCCAGGAAGTCATTTCACTCTGTGCCACTGTGTCTGTCAATGCTTTCAGCCAGCCCTGCGAGAACCTGGGGGAAAGGAACACCCAGGCTTTTGTTTGTACAGTTTCTAATTTGAAAAAAAAAACCCTAGAAAAACCCAACCCTGACTAGCCCCTAATGTGAATTGATCTTTGTGTATAAGCTGACTTTGGTTTTAAAACAATTAATTGGGTTATGTTTTCCAAGCTTATGTCACAAGTACAACATATACTGTGTTGTAACAAATTCACACAGAAATATTTTCCAAGACATCTTTGGGATGAAAACTTTAGAAGTATTTTACAAAAATAACAAAAAAATAAATTACTTTTTCTTTTAAAATGAACAGCTATAAAATCCATGAACCAAACAGCATATAACATTGACATGAGATGAAATATATTACACTAAAGGCCAGTTAATTACCACAGTGGTATGAGGCTTCAAGTAAATTAGGAGGCACTTTTTGGCCGAGCAGTAGTCACTGATTCAGTGGTAAAGTCCAACTCGCAGAAACACCTGAAACAAAACTGCTAAAGCTTTCTAAGATTCCAAATTCCTCCAAAAAAAACCCCAAACAAAAAAGTGCAGATAGAAAGGCAAAGAGCAAAAGGCCACAGAGGGCAGCCAGGTCTGCTGCTCTCCTTCCAGGACTGTGCTCAGCGTGGTGGGACTTCCAACACGGTGGGAACACGTCAACCTTGCCCACCCCACAGGGACATTTCTGTTAAGGCTTCACACGCCACAGCAGAGAGGAGCAATAAAACCCCAGGGACACGGGAAAACAGACACAGAGAGAGGCAGCAGCAGGTTATGTGAAAGTCCAAAGTGGAACAGATTGAATGCTCTGAAGAGAGCGTTCAGTACTTGCAGAATGCCAAGCATTAACACATGTTGTGCTCTGTACCAGCCCATCTGGAATGGACTGAGGGACCCCAGCACCACAGTCTGATATCCTCAACATCCCCAACACCTAAAAGCTAAATGTTCCAGCAGACCAAAGAAGGTACTGTCATGGAGGGATTTGAGTATCAGTACATGAATAGGCCACTATGGAATATTGCTATTAAAATACCTAACATAACAAAGAGGAAGACAATAAAAGGCAACTCAAGCCAGAAATTACATATTTAGAAACATTATAGAAAGCATTATTGATACTTAATATAATTGAACAACTGACGTACCTACATGTACTACTTTAATAGAAGATTGTATTCATTTAGAGGTTAAAAAAATTTACAAGGCAGCGGTTTGTGGCACTCCTGTAAAGCACAGTGTGTTCTGGGGAAGAAAAGCACAGCACTGAGTGGTCCTTAAGAAATCCTGTCACCTCAATTAGGTGCAAAGTTCTCCAGCTGGAAAACCAGGTCTACAGCAGCATCCACATCTGGCACGATGTGGTCTGGTTCCACTAAACCGGGGTCGAACCTAAAATCCCTGTGGCCGTGGAACACGGTCTCGGTTACGCTGTCCCTGGTGTCTGGGGGCACCTCGGTGTGGGGGTTGTAGACCCCGGTACAAACCAGCACGGACCTGCAGCGGGCAGCAGCCGCAGGTGCCAGCTCGTTCTCCCAGCTGAGGCCAATCTCATCGTCCTGAGAGAGCGTGGCAGGGCCTCTGCCACCAGAAACCTTGGCCTGGAAGCGGGGTTTGGAGCCCTTGCTGGCGTTCTCCTCCAGGTAGCGGTTGTACAGGTTGGCGCCGTAGACGTCCGTCATGAGATTGTCCCTGCCAACGACAGAGTCCAGTCAGCTCTGCAGCTTTAGCTGCCACAAGACATTTTTACAGTTCCCATTTCACAGCTCGTTCTGCACTTCATGCAGCTTGAGAAGTCCAGCCCTACAGTGATTTTATTGCACCCTTTTCATGAAGCGTGATGTGATAAAAATGAATCACTCTCCTTACTGCAGATTGGGGTGGAGGGAGAGGAAATCAAGGTATGAGCAGCCTATGAATGAGCTTATTGTATTTCCAAACATCTTGGAGGTTCTGGAACAGTCTTAAATACAATACAGCTTTATCTCCTTCTCTGAAAAGGATTCTGTGATGTGGCATATGACCAACTTAAATGACCTCAGAGATAAAGTCTAGCTCTACACTCTCTAACTGTCCTCTGCTCCAAGCCAGTTGTGTTACACCACTAAGCCTAATAAAATCAACACCCACGCAAACCCTTTCTGTTAGATTTACACAGCCTGTTACAGAAATAAATAACTAAAAATTCAGGAGAAATCTTAGTTGCGTATAAAACACCTTTTGTGCTTCTATAGAAATTGCACAAAAAAAGAGCAAAGCATTATTAATTTTCAAGATTAGAAACGTCATAAAAAACACACCATAGCACCAAGAAAGTTAGATGGTCTTAATGGTAGGGAAAAGAAGCTGATAAGAGTTGTTTTTCTTGGCTGGCATTTACACTCTGAGTAATTTCCTGGTGTACCTGTGAGGCTCAGCACACCTGACCCCACAGCACAGCGGGTCTGGATGGGCTGGAATTTCCTGGTGTACCTGTCAAACCCAGCACACCTGACCCCACAGCACAGAGGGTCTGGGATTTCCTGGTGTATTTGTCAGACCCAGCACACCTTACCCCACAGCATAGAGGGTCTGGGATTTCCTGGTGTACCTGTGAGACCCAGCACATCTGACCTCACAGAATAAAGCGTCTGGATGGGCTGGGATTTCCTGGTGTACCTGTGGGGCCCAGCACACCTTACCCCACAGAATAGAGGGTCTGGGATCTCCTCTGAGACCCAGCACACCTGACCCCACAGCACAGAGGGTCTGGGATTTCCTGGTGTACCTGTGGGGCCCAGCACACCTTACCTCACAGAATAGAGGGTCTGGATGGGATGAGATTTCCTGGTGTACCTGTCAAACCCANGATGGGATGAGATTTCCTGGTGTACCTGTGGGGCCCAGCACACCTTACCCCACAGCACAGAGGGTCTGGATGGGATGAGATTTCCTGGTGTACCTGTGGGGCCCAGCACACCTTACCCCACAGCACAGAGGGTCTGGATGGGATGAGATTTCCTGGTGTACCTGTGGGGCCCAGCACACCTTACCCCACAGCATAGAGGGTCTGGATGGGCTCCCAGCTCCTCTGCAGGGCCTGGGCCCGGATCAGGTGCTCGGCATACTGGTACGTCAGCCTGCTGGGTTTGCCCATCAGCGCCTCGTACTTCAGCTCTTTGCCAGTGATCTTCTTGTAAATGTTTTCCAAGCAAACCATGAATGTTCCGTGCCCAAACCTACACGGATAGAAAACCAAACCATGAATGTTCCGTGCCCAAACCTACATGGATAGAAAACCAAACCACGAATGTTCCGTGCCCAAACCTACACGGATCTAAAACCAAATCAAATTGCATTAAGTGTGGATTAAAAACATCAAATAAGGCTTTTTTATTTCATGATTTTTAAAGGAGTAAATCGTGTCCTGCAACTATCAAATTCCCCTCAGCATGCAACGTTTCTGCAGCTGTTTCACTGAAAATTAAGTGCTGATTAGCTGAACAACAAACACCACAATAAACTCACATGACTGGGGTGGCACAACAGATTTATCTAATTTTAAAATTGCTCACTGGAGATAGCCTGGCTGCCTTGCTGTAGCCTGAAACTATCACACACCTATCTTTTCCAACGTGCTAATTAGAGATGGCCTTTGCTTCCCAAGACAGGTATCTGAGCAGATCTTTGACCCAGGACTGAGGCAGCAATCAAGTCACAGAAACAAGTTTCTATTTCAGCCTATCTTCAAATTACACACTGAGGGGAAGGGAGGGGACACAAACCTATTAAAGAAATACCTTCTATTGAAAGCAAAATCAAACAAAACCACTCTAAGAGGTCCTGCCACCTTGTTCTGCATGTTCTACTTGTTTTTTCTTATGTTCCTTAAAGAGCTCACTGCATTGTCCTCAGCTCAAAACCACTCACTGCTTTCAGCCAGCAGGGTCAGTCCTTTACCCTTCCAGGAAAAGAGAAATACCAAAGAGGGGCCTAATGAAATGAAACAATGGCCTTGATAATTTTTTCATTTTTGCCTTTGAACTGAGGCTCTGAGGCCCTCAGGAAGAAAGCTCTTTCCCCACTGCTCTGGCAGTGAGGAAACAAAAGGGTTTAGAGCTTAAAAGCAGCTTTTCTCTGGAGTAACTGATTTCCTGGATGCAATAATGCAGCCAGCAACAAGGCAGCACCAGCTGGAAGTGCATTAGAGATGCTGCATTCAGCCAAGGCCTGCTGTGAAGCTCCATCAAGCATTTTGTGTTCAAGTGTTGACTCTGAATCCTGCTGGAAAAACGAGGAAGCCCCCAACATATCCCAATTATATCCCAATTATATTATTATATAAGTGCTACAAAGCGCTTACCTTGGGGACTGTGCCTCGGCCACCCACATCAGGTCCATGTTGCAGGCAAGCACAGGAATGTGAGGGTAGTTTTCCTGCTCATAGGGATTTCCAGGATAGCCACTTGTCAGCAGAACATCTATTATCAGCTGCAGGCTGGTTTCCCATCTGACTGGCTCCCCAAACAGCACCACAGCTGTGAGAACCACCATCACAGAACAGTCATGGGATTGTTAACAGAGCTCGGAATCTCTGACACTTGGTCTCAAACTTGGCCTAAAGAGGCTGAACGAGTAATTTGATATAACCAGGAATTGATCAAACAGCCACATTAACTTTAATTTGGGGGTTTAATATATCACATGCCCATCCATTCATAGAAAACCTCAGAAGTGACAAGACCCCACTGCAAAATCTACAGGTTTAGGAGTTTTGTTTTACAGGTGAAGTTTCTCCAGAAGTTACAACATTAACTTCTAAACTGTATTTCCAAGTCTTCCATAACTTGTGAATTCTGTGTTTACACACAGTATTTAAATACTCCACCAGAGATGTTGATTTGTTCATCTTAGAACAAAATCTGAATGTTGTCTTTTAAAAATTGTTTTGGTCTCCAGCAAAAATCCGACATGGATTTTTTTAAATCCTAAGGTCCAGTTTCTACTTTCCTGTAGTTCAGATGAGATGAGAGTGAAAACAAGACCCTTCTCATACTACAGCTCCATCCTGACTACTTGTAAGAACAAGAACAATTATTTCTGAATAATGAACATCAGTTCATTCCTCCTTTATGAAAGGAGGGCAACAACAGCCTGTTAAAGGCAGATGAAAAGGAAAGGAGACCTCATATACCCTTCAAACTTCAAAAACACGTGGCTGAAAACTGCACACGTTAAAAACCAGCTTTACAACACATGATGCTTTCAAATTAATGACAGATGTCATTAACAAGGAAATTTTAGGATTGTCTCAGACAAATTTATAAAGTGCCCAACAATTTAAAATCATTTTTGATTATAAAATAAAATAAAGATGTTTCATTTATTAATGGATAGATGCAAGTTAAATAAAGATAACTGACCCTCAATCTTGGGAAGCTCCACAGCAGAGGGGGACTGCAATAAGAAAAAAGTGAAAGTTTTCTACAGATTAAACATCTATTTTTAACAGAATAAATTCAAGCACAGCTCCCACAGCTGCGTCCTGCAGCTCTGACAGGAAATGCACTCTCTCCATTGGTGTATGAGAGTGAGCTCACTCAGAACTAGTGTTTCCATCCTGCAGTGACATCTCTGGCACGGGGACAGCAGGCAGTGACTGTGCTGGACCTGCACGAGCCTCCTGCCTCTCCTGAGCTGCCTCTGGCAAGCCTCAGAGCTCCAGTTGTTTAAATTACTTGTGTAGGAAAGGATGGATGTTTATTTTTCCACAGGAGCAAGAGGCCTCCAGTAGTACCAAGACGTTTGAAAAGCAGTTTTTGAGATGTGTTTCTCTAACACTGCTAATAAAGAAGAATGCGCTGTACAACGTGTAACATATCTGCTAAACAATTAAGAGTTTGCTCTTCATTATTTACCCTCTGTGGGGACAAACACTTTAACAGGTTCTCGAGCCTCCCCAGCCACGTGGGTGAGCAGCCCAGCAGAAGGTGACACACCTGAGTGATGGATTCTGTGAGCCCCAGAGAATGTCCTGCTCACAGGTGGGGAAAGTCCACGCCGTGGGCTGGCCCTGAACATGGACAGCACACACAGCTTTTCACTCCTTCTTTAAATTCTGCACAATTCAGCTGGAACCACTGTACCTACTGTTAACATTTAAACAGTGCTGTAACCAACAGAGGGAGTCCTTTGAGAGAAAATTATTTCTCTTCAAAGCCTCCACTTACAATCAAAACAACCTCATGGCTTAGAAACAATACCAACAATCCCATACTGCAGGGAAAGGCTTATGTTATCTTCCTCACTTTCTGAGGAAGGTAATCAGCTTTCCAAGACAGATTTTGCATTAGGTATCTGTATTAGATTGCAAGCTTCCCCACAACAGTGGGTTACAAAATCAAAGGCTGGGTTAAAGAATTACTACTGAGAGAAAAGAGTTGTTCTTGAGAATGCTGTAATAAAACAAATAAGAATGCAGAAAAGCAAAGGCAAAATACAGTGTAAGGACAGCAGCACGAGCTTGGTAGTTAAATATTGACCCCTGTTATAGGATGTCGTGCAATGAGCAAACAGAGAGGTTTAAAACAAAAATCTACACTCACCAGGACGTTGGGTCTCCTGTCATGGTCAACTGCATCGAGCAGCGGGCGTTTCTCCCGCAGGGTGTCGATGGTGATGGGCTGGCAGAAACCAAGGCTGGCACACACCAGCTAAGGACACACAGCTGCTCACAGGAAAAGGTTTTCAAACTGCTAATTCCATTTTAACCACCTGAATGTATGCAATTTACAAATTATTTAGGAATGAAAGCAACATCCAAGACAGACTTGTCCTTCTGTGAGACAAAAAGATGATCATCCCACTGCTGATAAATGAGAGACCGAGGTTCTTCTGTTTTGTTTTCAGTCTTCTCATCTACTTCTCTCTTAGCCAAGCCTAATGAATTTTGATCATTAACTGGAATGGTCCTTCAATACCTTATTCTCAGTTTTGTACTTCAAACAGAGCTTATGCTTAAAAGCTGCATATGCATTTTTTACAACTTATGATTTACACCAACGTTAATGAAAATCCCACTAAAGGAAGAAGTGGACTTCATGGAAACATGAGCAAAGCTCATGCAAAAGTTAAGGTTATTAAGTTACAGTTTGAAACTTTGATATCACCATGACATCAATATAATTCAAGTTCTTTGGGCACTTAGTATAAAACCACATTCCAAATATAAATTTGATACCATACTAGGAACTATCATTACTATTTATTACTGCATTTGTAGGACTGAAATATTGGATTTTCACTTGATCCACAGGATCCCCTGAACCTGATTAAGGAAAACACTTTGACAGAAAGTTTCTTTTTTAAAAAGATACTCCTGAGCAATATCAAGAAGTGGTCCTTGTCCAGACACCAGAACACATTTTTCATGATAACGCTTGAACATCCGCAGAGGACTGTGTGACATCATCACCTGATCTTGTGAAATCTGTTTGGGATTTAAAAACAAAAGGAGTCTGTTGTTTTTCAGAGGAGTTGTGTATACACCGATTCAATTAACAGATGTGACAGATTCCAGGATTTACAAAACGATCAGCATTTTCTCCTTTCACAAATGATGCATTGATAATATGCCAGAAAAAAATGCCTTACTGACAAGTTATCATACATCATACCCCTTTCAGCTTCCAGCTCTATTCAACATAAACAAGCCTTTCTCTCCTAGTTTTATAAAATCACCAGATTAGTTTGGAAACAAACAGGGAAGGAGAATCAGAACTGCCGTGGTTCCAATTGTGGGGCCTTTGCTAGACTGCAGCTCTGATTTAATTGTACCAGATCATCACCTTCTTTTAGTTTACATATCCCCACCCCTTCAACAGGACGGGTATTAACCAGTAAGATTATTATCCTGGAAAGATGCTCCTGGGAATCACTACTTACCACCTTTGCAAAGGAATACCTTTAGCTTCCCTACTGGAAAAATCAGGACCTTTACCAGTGGAAAAGCCATTAGCTTTGGACAGCATTTTTTACTTTCTAATTCCTCCAGCAAAGCATGTCAGTGGGCTTAAGAGAAAAGCAGACCTGATTAACTGAGCAGCATTTAATGGAACATAATACATCTGACACATTCAACATGATAATGAAATAAATGGGATTTAAGGGACTCACTGGAACTCCCAGCAGGTGAGACAACTGGTCAGCTTTCTTCTGGCGCAGGCAGTTCCCTGCATTGGTGACAAAGACCACAGGCACCAGGAACTGTCCCTGAGAATTCACCAGCTTTTGAAAGGCTGTTTTGGCAGCAGGAATGGGGGTCTTCCCTCGGACCAGCACCCCATCAATGTCAAAGAGAAATCCAAAGGATGGCAGCACGCTGAGCTGAAAGGAGGGATGAAATCAAAGGGTACAGTAGTTATGCCTGTACTTACACATGTTTGACAGAGTTTCCAGCAGCTGCAGCCCCCTGAGAACAGACATCTCCAGTGAGAGCAAGGGATCTTTAATTCTGCACATTTCGATGTGCATGTGGACACAAAGAGCACCACAACTCCCTCTGCCTTATGCATACAGACTCATGAGTGCTACTTTGCCCGACAAATAGTACCAGAACATTTCAAATGACAGGAAAAAATTAAGTTAGGCTGATCCCAAGAGGTACAAAATGCATGCTGCTGTGCCAGCAAGTCTCACTTTAGATTGGCTTGACCCCCACAGAATACTAACAAAATATACAAAGGTAAATTTTTCAGCAGTAGGTCTTGGACACAAGTCCTGTACTTGGTTCCTCCCTTCCAAGGTGTTTATGTAGTCAAACTCTTCTGCTCCACGAGAGGTTTGATTACAGCCAGGTGACTGCTGTGCTCCTACATGGCTTCAGTCCTAGTTTTACACAGGGCAGGCTAATTGGGAAAGTCTGCACCTCCTTAAACACAGGCGCTGCTCGAGTTACCAAAGTGTATCTCCTTGCCTGCCTTTGAGGCAGTGACGAGCTGGACTCGGTGAGCCCCGGAGAGCAGAGCGAGGAAAGACGAGCTGGGTGATAAGGCCAAGGGGCAGAGACAGAGCTGCTGAGCAATGAAACTGTTACTGGATCAGGCTGGAAAAGCACGGAATAAAATCTATCATCTAAAGTTCATTCCTCTCCCGAGCCTAAAACAAAACCCAGGAACCTTGGGATTTATGGTCAGTGATGAAAAGGAAGGGGTTAAGGGCCGGGACTGAGCGCGGTGGAGGGAGCAGGCACAGGACGGACTCCGGCCGTGGCAGCCGGGACAGCCTTGGCTGCCGGAGCTGTCCCAGGGCACGCACCGCAGCCACCGCGTCTCCTGGGCAGGAGAAGGGCGCTTTGCCCACTTCAGCAGCACTTTGTTCCACATCAATTATTCACCCGCCGCGTTCTTCCTGCAGCGGGCACAGCACCGGGACAGGCACTGCCACCGGCACCGCTGGGAACGGGGATGCAGCACCGGCACACCCGGACACGCCGCCTCTCACTGCTGCCTCCTCGGAACCCACGGCACTCAAACGAAAATCCACTCCCCTACACGGCCCGATTTAATAATGTCAACACCGTGAACACATTGCATTACCATTCATTTAAATTAGGCTGAGTTTTTTGGTCAGCTTTACACGCAAGAACTCCCCCTGAAGCCCTCTCTCTCTCCTCTGTAGAATCATCACCCTTTTAAAGAACAAAACCCCTGAAGCCTGTGTCCCCCCATTGCCTGCACCCGTTTCAGGAATGCTATGTCAGAAATAACCCAGCTGCTGCAGAGATGCTCCTAAAGGCTTGCTAATAAATGGACAGCAGTCTTCCCAAGCTTTGTGAATCGGTATATTAAACTGCTGAAACTATAGTGATATTGGAATAATTTTGTAGCAGATGCCATTCTTTATGTTAATTTTGCTACATATAAACAACAGATGTATAGGTAACAGATTATAAATGAGAACTTTACAGTGAGTTACACTAGCAGAAAGAAAAAGAAAGTATTCCAGGGGGAAAAAGCACGACGGAAGGAACTGAACATATATCCAGCAGGGAGATAACGAAGTCAACAGCTTTCTGTCCCTTTTGACCCTAAAGAAACTGTTGGTGACAGGACCGCTGTGCCGCGCGGCACAACCAAGGGGACGGACGGAGCCGGCAGCGGTCGGAACGAGTTTCCCTCGTTCCTCTGTCAGACCAGGAGCGCACGCAGTCCCAGGACGGGAGTTCCGGCCGGCAGTGCCCGGGAATCCCGTCCCGGGGCAGCGAGGATCCCCCCGGGCATCCCCGGCCCCGGCGGGTGGCCCGGCCGCGCTCCGCCGCGCCCCGCGCCCGTTTCGCTTTCGCTGCGCCCCGGCCCGCCCGCCCCGGGCCCCGGCCCCGCTCACCGCGCTGTGCCCGCTCCGCT